>WOXC01011985.1:0-70092 GCA_011680675.1 Gymnobelideus leadbeateri
AACCTGAGTAGAAATTTCTCATTTATTACCAGCAAAAAGGCTATATGAACCCCAAGCAAATTGAGAAAAGCATCAGGAAAATACTTTTAAAAATTTTGTCTCAGACCTTAAACTGTACCTGACTGATAATAATGAACCACAGAATGTCTTGATTTTGAGGAAATCCTGAGTAGCAACTCCCTTTCTATATCTCAGTTCCATTTGGGGTCTCAAAGACTAGAATTTTATCAGCTTAACTAATCATGCATAACTTTCAATGGAATGGGAATGGGAATGGGAATATGAAGGTCTTTCTTGCCCCTTAGTAGACCTAGAAGAGAGTTTGAAGATGTCCCTGCTTTAAAAGTAAGCTCTGCCTCCTAATAGGCTGAATGTAGTCACATGGAGCATGTGGTGAGAGGAGTTTGCTGAAGGGAAGCAGAGCCTGAAGGAGCTGGAACTCAGAGCCAGAGAGATCATGTGAGAGGGTGGTGCTCAGGCAAGGAGATAGAGAAGTTTGTGAGTAAATAATGATCTTGTTTGTGGGAAGGCTAAAGGATGATGTGGCTTTCAATCTTATTATGGCTTCTTAATATCTTTGGTACTATGATGGAATTGGCTTACTGGTTTTGGGATTTTGTTTTCTGGTATCTAAATAAATGCTTCAGTTCTGTCCTCTATATGAAGAGTTTGGTTTATTTTGCATGAACATCATGCAATATTTATAGTCACAGTCTTGATCATGATATGGGTGCTGTAAATATTGCTTTGGCGCTGCATCCCATAACAAAAAAAAATAGCAACACAGACCTTATTATTTAATCTTTTAAATATTTTCTGTTTCTTATATCATTATGGTATCTCATGTGCCACTTCCCCCTCCCCAAGAGCCATCCCATATGACAAATGGTATATTTTTAGACAGAAAAATCAGTGCAACTGATAGATGCTTTGTGAAAGTCTGAAAATATGAGCAATGTGTAATACCCTGTGGACTTCCCACCTCCATGAAGGATTATTTTGGGGGGTGTCTTCTCATATCCCTTAATTTGAGATTGATCTTAATAATTTTGTTACATTTACTTTTAATGCTTTTTGGTGTGTCACCGTTATTTCCTTTTATATTGTAGTTATTGTGTATATTGTTTTCTTTTTCATTTTGCATAAGTTCATAGAGATCTTTGAATGTTTCTCTGTATTCAGTATATTTGTCATTTGTTTTTTTGGGATGAAGAAGGTATGATGTTTTTTTTCTTTTTATTTTTTTTGGAGGGCAATTGGGGTTAAGTAACTTGCCCAAGGTTACACAGCTAGGTTTTTCTCTGTGTGTGTTAAGTGTCTGAGGCCGGATCCAAACTCAGGTCCTTCTGACTCCAGGGCCGATGCTCTACTCACTGCGCCACCTACCCACCCTATTTTTTTATTTTTTAAGGTATGACATTTTTTTCTCTTTGACTATTTTCTCTTTTTCTCTTGACTATTCCTGGTAGTAGGAAAATATGCAGAACTAAGGCCTCTTTATGTCTTATAAAATTATTAATTCATGTTGTAACAATATCCTAGGACTGGTATATTTAGCCTCCTTGCACTCTCTTTTTGATCAGAGACTAAATCTAGATAGAAAAATGTGTTCAATTTCTCAAAAAACTCAGGTATAGTGATTAGATTTCTAGAAGGAATGCCGTTTTTTTTTTTAAAGCATTTGTTTTTAAAACTTTGAGTTCCAGATTTTTTTCCTTCTTCCTTCCTCACCCACCCCCATGGGGAAGATAAGCAATTCAGTATAGGTTGTACATGTGTCATTATGCAAAACATTTCCATAGTAGTTATATTATGAAAGGCTAATTATAATTCCCTCTATCCTATCCTACCCCCCACTTATTCTATTTTCTCCTTTGACCCTGTCCCTTTTCAAAAGTGTTTGCTTCTAAATACCTGCTCTTTTTCTTTTTTTTGTTTGGTCTTGTTTCCTCCTTCCCATTGTTCATTCCATCTGATACAATCTTTCTTTATAACCTGACTAATGTCTAATGTGAAAGTATTTGCAGGTTCTATACTTGATTGTATGCTGCTATGGGGGTGGGGGGGAGGCAGGGAAGAAAATTTGAAAGCCAAGGAATTGTGGAACTGAATTTTGTAAACTAAAAGTAAACAAACAAATCAATAAAGAACAAAAAAAAATTTTAAGTGTTTGCTTCTAACTACCCTCTTCCCCAATTTGCCCTCCCTTCTATCATTCCGCCTCTTATCCCTTTTCCCCCTATTTTCCTGTAGGTTAAGATACCCAATCGAATGTTTATGTTATTCCCTCCTTAAGCCAAATTCAATGAGGGTAAGGTTGACCCTTCCCTTTCACCTTCCTGCTTTTCTCCTCCATTGTAACAGTTTTGTTTTTTTTTTTTAAGCAATTGGGGTTAAGTAACTTGCTCAAGGTTACACAGCTAGTTATTTATTTATGTGTGGGTGCTAATTTTCTGAGGCCAGAACCTATCCCAGGTTGTACCAACTCTGGGGCTGGTGCTTTTACTCACTATGCCACCTAGCTGCCCCAATTGTAACAGTTTTCTCTTGCCTCTTTTATATTAGATAATTTACCTTAATCTATCTCTCTTCTCCCAATATATTCCTCTCTCACCTGTTAATTTTATTTTTTTAGATATCATCCCTTCATATTAAATTCATTCTGGGCCCTCTATGTATACATGTACATACATATGCCCACAGTCACATATATTTATACTTACATACACCTTCCTATACATACATACATATGTATGTGTGTATACATATATATATATATACATACATACATATATATTCCTTTCAAATATCCTCATACTGAGAAAAGTCTTATTATTTAAAATTATTATTTTTCCATGTAGGAATATAAATAGTTCAACTTTAATAAATGCCTTATTATTTCTTTATCCTGTTTACCTTCTCATGTGTCTCTTGCTTCTTGTATTTGAAAGTCAAATTTTCTGTTCAGCTCTGTTTTTTTTCATCAAGAATGCTTAAAAATCCTCTATTTCATTGAGTGACCATATTTTCTTCTGTAGCATTATACTCAATTTTGCTGGGTAGGTGATTCTTGGTTTTAGTCCTAGATCCTTTGACCCCTGGAATATCATATTCTAAGCCCTTAGATCCCTTAATGTAGAAGCTGCTAGGTCTTGTGTTGTCCTGTTTGTGTTTCCACGATACTCAAATTGTTTCTTCCTGACTGCTTGCAGTATTTTCTCCTTGACCTGGGAACTCTGGAATTTGGCTATAATATTCCTAGGAGTTTTCTTTTGGGGATTTTTTTCAAGAGCCAATCAGTGAATTTTTTCCATTTCTATTTTGCCCTCTTGTTCTAGAATTTCAGGGCAATTTTGCTTTATAATTTCTTTTTTTAAAACAAATACTTTATTAACTTCTGTTTTACATCATTCATTTCCGCCAGATTTTGAGTTACAATCATTTTCCCCCCATTATTCCCCTACCCAACCTCCCAGAATAGCAGTCCCACAAGATATCGCTTCCTCCAATCTGCTCTCTCCCATACCTTCTCCCATACCCCCATCGACTTTTCCATTAGAGGAAGATGAATCTTTGTGTCCCAATGCCTGCATATCTTATCTCCCAATTATAGGCAAAGAGTATTAATAATAGTATTTATATATATATTTGAAACATTTAATGTTACGATCTTGAATTTCAGATCCATTTCCTTCCTCCCTTGTCACCCATTCCTTCTTGGTATATAAGTAATTCAGTATATGTTGTACATGTCTAGCTATGCAAAACATTATCATAGTAGATATATTGTACAAGGCTGCTTACAATTCCCTCCCACTCATCCCACCCCCCACCTGGTCCATTCCCTACATGATCCTGTCCCTCTTCTATAGTGGGCACTTCCAACCTCCCCTCACCCCAAGGATGCCCTCCCATCCATCATCCCTCCTCTCATCCCCTTCCCCCTATCCTGCTGCAGGTTGAGATATCCCATTTAGTATGTATGTCATTTTCTCCCTGAACCAAATTCAATGTGGATGTGGTTTTGCCTTTATAATTTCTTGAAAGATGGTGTGTAGGTTCTTTTTTTTATCATGGTTTTCAGGTAGTCCCATAATTTTTAAAATTATCTTTCCTGGATCTATTTTCCTGGTCAGTGGTTTTTCCAATGAGATATTTCACATTGCCTTCTATTTTTTTCATTTGTTTGGATGTTTCATAATATCTTGATTTCTCATAAAGTCATTAGCTTCCAGTTGTTCCAATCTAATTTTGAAGGAATTATTCTCTTCAGTGAGTCTTTGTAATTCCTTTTCCATCTGGCAAATTTGACTTTTTAAGGCATTCTTTTCCTCACTGGCTTTTTGGGCCTCTTTTGCCATTTGAGTTAGTCTATTTTTTAAGTTGTAACACCCCTTCTTCAGTCAGGCTGTTGACTTATTTTTCATGATTTTCTTGCATCATTCTCATTTATTTTCCCAATTTTTCCTCCACTTCTCTAACTTGATTTTCAAAATCCTTCTTGAGCTCCTCCATGGCCTATAACCAGTTCATATTTTTCTTGGGAGCTTTTGATACTAGAGTTCTGACTTTGTTGTCTTCCTCCCATTCCATGCTTTGATCCTTTTTGTTCCCAGAAAAGAAATCTATGGTCGGATGTGTTTCCTCTGCTTGCTCATGTTGCCAGTCAATTACTTGACTTTTGAGCTCTTTGCCTCAGTAGAACTCTACTTCCAGAGTGGAGAGAGCTTCGTCCCAAATTGCTGGGGTTTTCTTAGCTGCTGGAGCTATTAGGAGGGTGCCCTCTCTGCAGCCCCTGTAAGCTCTGGCTCACTGGCCACACACCCCAGGGCCACCACCCAAAACCTCAATCCAGATCCAAGAAGGTCAATGTAAAAGCAATTACCCTCTGAATGGTCATTTGGTCCCCCTGTGATCTGCAGGCCAGAAGCTCTGAAGACAGCCACATGGCAATAGTTGTAGCCGCCAAGCCTCTGCTACTTCTCACCCTGAGAGTAGGGGCCAGATGTTGCTCTTCTATCCCCCTCTTCCAACAGAGTTCCCAACTGACCTCTGACTTTCTCTTTGGTGTTTATGGATTGATGAGTCTGGAAACTGCCACAGCTGCTGGTGATTCATTCTCCTCAGTTCTGCTCCAGCCTGGCTGCTGGTCAGGGCCACCTTGGGTCCGGAACTGTGATTCACATGGTTCTGCACACAACCTGGTGTGATAGGCTCTTCCTGTCCACCTGCTAAGCTGCCTTCAGTGGGAGATTCATTTCTCTCTGTCATTTTGTGCATTTTGTAGCACTAAAATTTGTTTAGAGTCATTCTTTTACCTGTATTGGAGGTGGTTGGAGCTGGAGCCACACAGAGGTCCTGTTTTCACTCTGCCATCTTGGCCTATTTGTCATTTCTATAGCACAGTATTATTCTGTTACATTCATGTAACACAATTTGTTTATCTAGTCCCCAACTGATGAGCATCTACTTTGTTTCCAATTCTCAGGTTTTACAAAAAAGTACTTCTGTAAATATTTGGGGCATATGGGGACTTTAAAACAATCTGTGGCTAAGTCCAGTAATGCAGTCTCTTATTCAAGTTGTACAAATATTTTAGTCACTTTATTTGCATAATTCCAAATTGCTTTTCAAAATGGTTGTATCATTTCATAGCTCCACCAACAATGTATCAGTATGCCTATGTTCCCACACCTCTTCCAACATTGACCGTTGCCATTGTGTGCCATTTTTGCTAGTTTTCAGAGCATAAGTTGAAGCTTCAGGGTTGTTTTAATTTGCACTTCTCTTATCACTAGTGATTTGGAGCATTTTTTTCATGCAGTGATGAATACTCAGTTCTTTTGAAAACTGTTCATATCTTTTGACCATTTATCTACTGGGGAATGGATGAGTGTGTATACATATATGTGTATATAAACATACATATACATACATTCACACACATATATGTATATACGATATACATATATGTGTATATAATAGAAAAAGGGAGACAGTTTATATATCTCAGATACCAAGTCCTTCTCAGAGAAATTTGATACAAAGATTTTTTTCCCTATTCTACCATTTCCCTTCTTAACCTAGAGGCTTTAAGGTTGTCTGTGCAGAAGCTTTTTAGTTTCAACTAGTTAAAATCACCTGTTTTGTCTTTCGTAATTACCTCTATGACTTTTTTAGTTAAGAATTTATCTTAGCTATGAGAGGTACATGATCTATTTCTCTTTTAAGTATTTTATAGTATGATCTTTTATATTAAGTTCATGTATCCATTTAAAACACATTATGGAACATGGTATGAGGTATTGGTCTAAGCTTGATTTGTGCTAGACCATTTTCCAGTTTTCCCAGCAGTTTTATAAAAGAGGGAGTTTTTCCCTAGGTAACTTATGTTTTCTACTTTTTCAAACACTGGGTTATTGAATTCTATTGTTTCTGAATTTCCCTTGTCTAATTTGTTCCAATAATCTATCTCTCTTTTCTTTAACCAATACCAGATGGTTTTGATTACTGTTGCTTTATATTATAATTTAATGTCTGGGAGTGCTATTCCTCCTGCATCATTACTTCTTTTCATCACTTCCTTTGATATTCTAGGTCTTTTGTTTTTTTCAAATGAATTTTGTCATTATTTTATTAAGCTCTATAAAGTATCCTCTTGCTAATTTTATTGTTATAGCATTAAAAGTATAAATTAAGGGGCAGCTAGGTGGTGCAGTGAGTAGAGCATTGGCCCTGGAGTCAGAAGGACCTGAGTTCGGATCCGACCTCAGACACTTAACACACACAAACAAAAACCTAGCCATGTGACCTTGGGCAGGTTACTTAACCCCAACTGCCCTCCAAAAGGCAAAAAAAAAGTATAAATTAGTTTTGGGAGTATTGTCATTTTTATTATATTGGCATGGCATAGCCATGAGCACTAAATATTCTTCTAGATGGTGTAATGGAAATGCAAATTTGAAGATCTTCCCTGCCCCTAGCTTAAGTGCACCTGGAGCCTGTGGTGGGAGGCTTGTTTTTCAGGAAAGCCCACACCTTGATACTTTGTGATTGGGCAGTGGGTCAAGGAGGTTGTTACATTCTCTGAGCCAGGAGAAGGCTATATAAGCCCTGAGGAGAGGCTTTGCTTTGGGGCTCACTTTGAGAAGTGTTGTGTGATTTGACCAGATGAGACTCTGGGAAGCCGTTGTTGAGAGCCCCCCGGCTTTGAAAACCCAGATGTTGATGCTTCCCTCTCTGGTAACTGTGATTTGGTATTGATATAATGGGTGGACAGTTTGGAAGCCTGTCTGTTTGATCTGTAAGTTCTGTAACTCTGAAGTTTGGGGTGCTGACCTTTTTCCCCTGAACTAGGTAATGTGTGTTTGTTTGATTAAAGTAAGCTTGTTAACCCATTTTGAGTTGCTTTCCTTTTGGTTGTTTTTTTTTTTTTTTTGCTTTTTGGAGGGCAGTTGGGGTTAAGTAACTTGCCCAAGGTCACACGGCTAGGTTTTTTTTTGTTTGTTTGTTTGTGTGTGCCTTAAGTGTCTGAGGCCGGATCTGAACTCAGGTCCTTCTGACTCCAGGGCTGACACTCTACTCACTGTGCCACCTAGCCGCCCTAGAGTTGCTTTCCTTTTGAAAAGCAGATCTAAGAACCTGTGTTGGCAGTCACCCTGGGGATATTGGGGTGCTTGCTGCTACAGATGGTTAGATAGTTCTTTAATTATTTAAGAAGTATTTTGTAATTAAATCTATGTTAAGTCTTTTGTGTGCTTTGGGAGGCTGATCCCCATTTATTTTATGCATATTGTAGTTAGTTTGAATGGGATTTCTCTTTTGATTTATTGCTTCTTATATTTTGTTATTATATAGAAACACTATTGGTTTTTGAGGATTTATGTTGTTGCCTGTAACTTTGCTAAAGCTATCAACTTTCTCAAATAGTATCTTTGCTAATTCCCTAGGATTTCTCAAGAAAACCATCATATCATAAGCAAATAGGGATACTTTTATCTCCTCCTTACCTATCTTTATTCCTTTAATTCCTTTCTCTTCTATTATTACTATTTTTGGCATTTCCAGAACTATATCAAATAATAGTGGGTATAGTGAGAGAGTGGGCATCCTTGCTGAACTCCCATATTTATTGGAAAAGGTTCTAGTGTAGAATTTTTTAAAACAATTTTGGTTCTTCATATTAGATTTTGGGGAACCCTTAGACTCCCACTCTTTCCACTCACCCTTGCCATTAAACCCATCAAAATTATTCTGCTTACTCATCTTCATTTGAAGTCTCTGCCACTCAGTAATTATTTTTTTGTAGGCTACCAGGGGTAAAGACTTGCCCAGCCATTCAGTTGTTTTGTTTGTTTGTTTGTTTTTTGGGGTTTTTTTGCCTTTTTGGAGGGTAATTGGGGTTAAGTAACTTGCCCAAGGTCACACAGCTAGGTTTTTGTTTGTGTGTGCGTTAAGTGTCTGAGGCCCAGTCAGAACTCAGGCCCTCTGACTCCAGGGCCAACGCTCTACTCACTGCACCACCTAGCTGCCCCCAGCCGTTCAGTTTTAATAAAAATTAGCTCTACATGCCACTTGAAGATTTACAAATGCTTTACATATGATATAGTATTCATTCTTCTCAACAGTTCTGAGAGGAACATACTTCCAACATGCCCATTATATAGATGGTGACATGGATAACTTTAGTGATTAAATAATTTTTCCTTTCAGTAAGTTATAAAGGGGAGGATTCAAACCCAGGTCTCTCCTCACTCCACATCCAGTGCTTTCTCTGCAATTGCACATTGGCTCTTTTATATGTCAATTTCCTCATCTGTAAAATGGGAGTATTAATAGCATTTACCTCCCAGGGTTGTTTGAGGATCCAGGAAGACAATATTTGTAAAGCACTTAGCACAGCCCAAATAGTAAGTATTATTTAAATGTTAGCCATTATCATTATTATGATTATTATTCTTTGTCTCTTTCTCAACATATTCTGCCATCCATCCATCCATCCATCCATCCATCCACCCACCCACCCATCCACCCATCCATCCATCCACCCATCCATCTAGGATCCACTTCTACTTTCCTTGATGGCTCAAGCTTGTGTTTTTCCTTTGTACTTCAACTGGACTATTACAAATTCATAATTTGGAAAGATGTAGGGGAATGGGTCTGCAAGACCACATAATCCTAGGTACTTCTCATTTTCTTCATGCTGTCACTTTATAACCTTAATGGGTCAGATTTATGTTTCAATGGCTGCCATCTTTCAAAATAGCCATGGTATTTGATTACACTGCCATGGGCAGCATAGACCTTGGCATGGGGCAGGCACATTTTACCCCAAATCCGAGACAGTACCATTCACTTGGAGCACTTTAGCCATGCATTTGCAACTTCAAAACCAAACAAAAACAACCCTCTATTAAAGCAGTCAAAATGACACATTAAACAAGCATTATTTTGGGAGGTGCTATATTGTAGATTGTGCTTAAGGTATAATTTGGTGCTATCTTTACATTTAATATTTTTGTTATGGACTCAACTTAATTTTAGCTTGCAGACAAAAGTACTTGAGGGAAGGGTCTAAGTGATATCATCATCATCATCATCATCATCATCATCATCATCATCATCATCATCATCATCATCATCCTGGCTGTTTGCTTTCCTGCTGCCATCTCTAATATGGCCTCCCAAGTGGGGCTTGGTCTGGAACCTATTGTTGGCCAGTCAATGAGAGCTAGAGTGATTTGGGTTAAACCCATGGTCCTTAAGAAAGAAATCTAGCCTGTAAACCCAAGCTCTACCATTGCATCCAAGGCTATTTCCAGTCATCCTAATCTACATCTTGCCACAGACTCAGATGGCTCAAGAGGAGAAAGTGATGCTGGTGATTTTGCACAGCCCTCCCTTACTTAAATCCAATTCACTTCCAAGTCATGGTTAGAGAAGGAAGGATAAACAACAACTGCAGACTCCCATTCAAGAAGAGGCAGAGGTGAACTGAAGCCAGCCCTAGAAGCATCCTGTGGGTGGGCTATATCCTAACCTGAAAACTCACTGGCATTTTTGGCTCTTTGAGTGTGACAGATAGTCACTTCTTTGAATAAGCTCAGAAACTTCCTTTGATCTGACTCCTATTCTGTTTTGACTTTACTTTAAAGTACTATTTTTTTACTTTACCATGGGAAAATTCGTTGATTTCTCTGAGGGAGAGTTTATTCATCCATAAAGTGGGGATAATAATGCTTACATTGCCTCATCCATGAAGTTGTTTGTGAGGAAAACATTTTGTGAACTTTAGAAGGCTATAGAAAGGTGACCTGGTAGATTTTGTCTTCACTCTTGGATCCCACTCCTTTCATTCCACTAATGGATTTGCTGCATATATAGGCATATCTCTTTGCCTCTGGCTGTTTGGGAGCTCTGCACTGAAAACCAAACATTAATTTCCTCTTTCACATGACACAGGGCCTGTCCTTCATGGATGGTCCTTTATGAAACTTCTTTCACTATACTTTCAGCTGATTGCTTTATCTAGCCCCAGAAACACAACAACACTAAAGAGAGATTGATAGTTTCAATCAAGACTCCCTGCCACCTCACTCATGTGGTCTTGCTTCTGACTGAAATGTTAGGACTAGTGCCAGGTAGACACTATCAACTACCCAACTCCTCTTTATGTGAACAACAGGTAGAAAGTCTGTCTGGAGGAGAGTATGGTCAGAGGAGCTGGGTTCACATTTTTTCCTCTGATATCTGCTGCCTGTGTGACCTTGGGCCAATTGTTATTGTTTAGAACTATTTACATTTTTGTTATAAAAATGTTAACATCGTTAATATAGTCTTTGTATACGTCTTAATGTCACTAACTACTTAATAGAGACTTTTTTGTTGTTTAGTATTTTTGATCATGTCCAACTCTTGGTAATCTCATTTGGGGTTTTCTTGGCAAAGATACTGGTGGTTTGTCATTTCCATTTTATAGATGAGGAAACTGAGGCAAACAGGGGTAAGTGATTTCTCCAGGGTCACACAACTATGTCATCTTTTGTTGTTTAACTCAATGGAATGACCTCAGTGGTGGGAATTTCAGGTACCATGGAAGGCTGTTTGGGGGAAATAATTTCAAAAGCTCAGGTGTTTGGCATCCATCAAGGCAAATCACAGAAGCAGCCCCCTCCTTGTGCTACACCTAGGCTGGGCCTTGGCTGTATCTATACCAGATTAGTTGAGACAAATAGTTCAGCTGGAGCAGCAAAACTAGTTTGTTTTTTTCTATTTATTATCTTGTTTTTCCCTTGAGCAATTTTTCCTTGTTTAACCAGGCTCATCTATAAAATTCCGTGTAGGGACAGATGGTCTCTGTGGTCCTATTCAGTTTGAGATCTTTGAAATGACTTCTGAGGTCTCTCTCAGCTCTAGTTCTCTGATAAGGTTGTTCAAATTAAGCATAGGGAAGGACTTAGTTTGATTTTTTTAGCTTCTGAGCTCTAAGCTCTAAAGCCTACTTTAACTCAACTCAAGGCAAAGTAACACAATGGAGCTCAACTCAATGCGATTCAATTCCATTCAGCAAATATTTTCTAATCACCTATTGCACAGGGGACACTAGGCTAGGTGTCATGGATACACAAGTAAAAAATGATGCCACCCCTTGTCTTCCATATGATCAAAGAAAGAAAAAATTACTTCAGGGGTGCTATTCCTCCAGGGCCTTTGCTTCCTTTTCCCTGAATGGTCTAGCCTTCCCTATTATATCACATCTTCCAGAACAACTTTAAATTTTATCTCTGTCCATTACTTGCTTATTTCTCTAACTACCTCTAGATGGGTAAGTACCTAGGGCAGCTAGGTGGGGGCAGTGGGTGGAGCCCTGAAACTGGAATCTGGAAAACCTGAATTGAAATCTAGCCTCAGACTAGCTGTGTGACACTATGCAAAACACTTCAACCTTCTCTCAGTTTCTTCATCTGTAAAATGGGAATGGTAATAGCACCTACCACCCAGGGTGGTTGTGAGGTGAGGATCAAAGGAGGTGATAATAGGAAAGCACTTGGGGCGGCTAGGTGGCACAGTGAGTGGAGCACTGACCCTGGAGTCAGAAGGACCTGAGTTCGGATCCGGACTCAGACACTTAACACACACACAAAAAAACAAAAACCTAGCCGTATGACCTTGGGCAAGTTACTTAACCCCGATTGCCCTGCAACAACAACAACAAAATAATAGGAAAGCACAATATAAATGTTAGCTATTTAAGTTCGTGATGAGGTGGAGAGTGGGGAGGAGAAAAAAGAAATCTTCATAAAAGTTGTTGGCCCAGACAGTGGGAAAATAATTAGGAGCAATGTCACTGCACACCAGTTTTAGGGCAGGGCCCTGACCTCCCCCTTGCTTAAAATGCCAATGAGCTCCAGGGAGTGGGGCCTGAGGGCAGCTGTCACACTGTTGTCAACCAATCTGAGTAAACTGATTGACTCACACTTTTGTGATGTTCCATGGAACTTAAAGTCATTTGAGGAGGAGGAGGATGGTATTTCACTTACAATTTTGATTTAATTTTTTTCTTGAAGTTAGTTCATGTCTAATAAAAAATGGGGAAGGGTATGAAAGGACTTATGTTACTATCTCTATTCCAGGGACCTGGCATTTTGTTTAACAGCTACTATCCATCAAGAACTGATATTTTTATTTAGTAATCTAGCCCTCAAAAATATTGAAAATGTACATTGTCTTCATTGTTTTCTCTCCTCTGGGCAGTCCCTGGTCTAGAGTTGGTGTCAGGCCCCTACTAAGCATATCCTCCAATTCTGAGTTCACTAAACCTATAGGGACAAAGTTATTTTGGACTTCATCTGACAATCGTGCCTGGACTCTGGAGTGTTTGTTCCTCTGGCTATGTTCCCACAAATCTCAGTACATCAATCAGTAAAGCACAGTAAGTCACCCAGAGAAGGCTAAACATGCCCAGGGCCCCAGGTCACTGAAGTCAGGCTCCCTTTCCATAAACAGAGTCCTCTTACCTATTTCTTCTCCATGTATAATGTCTCTGCATCAGTCATCTATAAAGGATTAGTCTCTCACATGTCAGCAAGGACTACTTAAATATCTAGGCTAAATGCAGCTCTGCATGGGTGGAAATGTTGAAGCAGTCTCCTGACACAAATAGTTTCCACCTGCTCCCTTCCTGCCTCCATGTTTCCATTGCATTGCCTCTCTCATTGTGCTAACAGCATCTGCCATTAGGATCATAGCTCTAGAAGGGACCTCGGAGGCCATCAAGTCCAATCTTCTCATTATACAGATGAGAAAACTGTGGCTGTAAGGATCAGAAGAAGGATCTTAAAAGCTAGTGCTTTTCCCAACAATATCTCAAGATGCCTTCTAGGACTCTTTCATTTAGCATTCTCTCAACTCTTCTTCATGTTGGGGGTGCATTGGGAGATGGGGAGAGTGGCTGGCCTGTTTCTGGCTCTGTTGATAAATATGGCTCCTTAGGATGGATTTCATCCCCAGTCCCACTTTATATCAATGACCACAGAGGTCTGTTATGCTACTGGAATTCTGCTGTATAAACAGTCCTCCTCAATGGATGGATTTCCATGGATTGGTCAAATGACGATCATCTACCAATTTTATGGATTTTTATCACATACTTATTTCAGCACTCCTTTTCAGAACCACATTTTCCTAAATCTAGTGTAGTGTAATAGAGATAGGTAGAAGGATTCAATTATATTTAAAATCAGGGGCCCTTGATTTGAAACTTGGTTCTGGTATTTATTAGAATGGCTATTACTAACAACTCTATTATACTTTCAAATTTGCAAAGTACTTTATACATGCTGTCTCATTTGAGCTTCACAATAGCCCTGTGGAATAGATGCTAGATTTTTTAAAAAAAACTTTTTTCAACTAACAAGTTGTTTTCCCCCCTCTCTTATCCTCCAAGGAATTTTAAGTATTTAAGAGAAATGATTGGAAAGAAATAGGAGTGCCTTATCTACTCCTGAATACATGAAGAGGAGTGCTCCCTTAGGTGATGGATGCCTTTCTTGAGTATCAATGGGGAAATATTTCAAAATTTGTAGTTACCCTGCCTGGGCTAAATGTAGTTCATTGTGGGTGAAATATTTGAAGTTAGTAAAATCAGGAAAATGGGTTTTCTGTTCTTCTATGTTGGCAGAATTTCTCCCAATGACGGTAAAGCTAAGAATCTGCAGGGAAAGGGAAGGGAACAAGCATTTATTAAGCATCTGTTATGCATCAGGCACTATGCTAAACACTCCTCATTTGATACAAATTTCTATAGATGGTTTTGGATTTGCTTGAGGCTAATAGCCAGTATTGATGGCTAGAGAGCAAAATGGAAATGGAGTCCAAAGCTAGTGCCCTCTGCTGATAATAACGTGGAACTGCAGGATAGGCAATGTTGGGTGACACCAGTGAACTTCAAGAACACTTGACTATTTTGTACTGAAAATGGCCAAGAACTGATAAAGATATTTGGGAAGAAATCTTCTCGTTAGGGCATATTTCTTTTCCAGTGGTTCTTTTTGAATTTTCATTTTGTTTTCCACACTTTCTCAATAAAACTTTTTTTCTTTAATTGTATGAGCTTTGTATTTGCAAGGGGAACTGTTTGAAGATTGAAGCATATTACTTTTTACTTTTTTCCCTTTGTGTCTGTTTCTTCTTTCACAATATGGCTAATATAGAAATATGTTTTGCATAATTGCACATCTATAGCCTATATCAAATTGTTTATTGTCTCAAGGAGGGGGGAGGTGAGGAAAGGAGGGAGAAAATTTGGAAATCAAAATTTCAGAAAAGGAATGTTAAAAATTGTCTTTAAATGTAATTGGGGAAATAAAATATTAATAGAAATAAAATATATCTGGGCCTTTTGTGTTATGAGTCTCTAACACAAAGCTTACATGTATATAAGATACAGGTCATTTTTAACACTGGGGAACCACCCTCCACTTTCTCTACCACTTGTCTCCCTGAGTCACTGTCCAAGCATCAGCATTTCAGAGTGGGAGGGGTATGGAGGTTAATACCGGCCCAGCTCCTAGTTATTACCAATTCATCATACCATAGGAATGACCTTGGCCTCTAGCAAATAGGCTTTTGTCAAAAACCAGACCTTTCTATTATAGCTCCTAAGACTCCAGCCAGGTCATGATTTCCAATTGCTAACAGGGGCCCTTCTGAGGGTAATGGAAAGGAATAGTAGATTTCCAAGATAATTCTGCCAAGATCTCTGCTCCTTTCTTTCTTACTTTCTCATCAGACCAGTGCCTGACACATATTTAGTAGGCACATAATAAATATTTGTTCCTCACTAGGGAGATCTGTTGGAAAGGAATAACCATTTTAAGTTTATACTGCTACTAACCTCTCAAGGTGTTTGATGAATTTAAATAAAGTCATTCTTGTGTTTTACAAGCAGATTGGGTGTTTCTCTAACTTGCTTTCACATATGAGAAAACTGGGAGAAAAGGAGAAATACTGAAAAGTAGAATATAGCACTAGGGCCTCTGCAAGGTGATGGGGTTGCTGAGAAACAGAGACTTGAAGGGGGAGAATAGAGAGGATATGGTCTAGTTATATAGATGAAGGTAGATTGGGCCATGGTAATCACCTGGGTGAAGTGAGGACAGAAAGAGCAATGTATCAGGTAGGAAATGTTGGTACTCAAAAATAATTTGGTTTTTTTCTAAAGAAGTGAAATGATGCACCTAGTTCTTACTAGTTTAGGTCTTTCTAGGCTCATAGATTTAGAGATGGAACAAACCTTTGACATCATAGAACTTAACTCTTCTTTTTACAAATGAGGAACCTGAGACCTAAAGAAGTGAAATAGTATTTCCAGGGTTATACAGCTAGCAAATTCAACCCAGGTCTTCCAGGATCCAACACCATGACTCTATCCACTGTACCAAACCATCTCTCCTTGTTTGCAAAGGCCAATAGCCTTGCATACAAGGACTTACTTGGCATTGTAAGAAACTTGTGATTCTGGGTCTCTCAGAATCTCAGTATTAAAAGGAATTTCACTGGTCTCTGAACCTGAACCTATACAAGATCCTTCTTGTTCTTCTTCTTCTCCTCCTCTTCCCCTCTCTTCCTCTTCTTCCTCCTTCACCTTCATCTCCTCTTAGTCCTTCTTCTCTTCCTTCTTCTTCTTCTGCCTCTTTTTTGTCCATCATCATCGTCATCACCACAGCTAGCATTCATATGATACCTTAAGGTCTGCAAGGCACCTTACATATATTATCTCATTTTCTATTCCCATCAATCCTGCAAGGTAGATAGTATCATTAACTCCTGAAGTATAACATTGCCTAGGATCATACAACTCGTAAGAGGCTGAGATCAAATTTGAACTCAGGTCTGCCTGACTTTAGGGTCCTCTATCCAGTTTACCACCTAGCCGCCTCTACTTATTATATCATTAAACATTATTTAAATAGGACACAAGAGCATTTATAGATATATTTATAATTTTCTTGTAGATACACATTTGTTGTTTTAGGTATAATTATTATTATTGCCAACAAGAAGAGCTGAGTTTAAAAATGTCCAGAAATCTGTTTCAAATCATGTCATCCTCCTTGCTGTTTCATCTCCAAATGCATCAGATGCAGCTGAGTGAGATGGCCTCCTTCCATATAAAATGGCTGGGTCTCATCTGTGTCACTAAGCTCTTGGGCATGTGTAGAAATTGCAGAAAGACAGATTTTGGCTCAATACAAGGAAAAACTTGCTAACAAGTCATCCAAACTCTACTTGAAGCTCTCCAGTGACTGAGCCTCAATTGCCTCCCTAGGCAACCCATCCCACACTTGAATAGTTTCAATTATTTCCCTCCTCTAAAGTCACAGGCAGGAAGCCCTCCCCCTCCATACCTTCTTAGTGAAATTGCATAGGTATGTATGAAAATGAGAGGTTCTAGGAGCAGAAGATTCCAGAAAAGTAAGGTAGGGCATTAGGCAGGAGAAGGGACATGTCTGGAGAAGAATCAGCCTATTGTAAGAAAGACTGGTTCCAAAAGTTCAGTTTTTGTGGTCTACCACAAAAACGTTCTGTCACCATAAAGCCCAATATAAAGTTTCTTTGTTCTCAAGCAAAGTTTGGATGACTATGCCTGGCTTGTTCTTATGGGCAATGACATATATGCTACACATCATATATTATATATTAACGTGTATTCACTATTGAATATGATGAATGTATATTATAGTGTGAGAGAACTTTGGGAGAACTATGGGATAAAAATGCTAGAGTTGGCCAGGTTTTTAATAGGCATCTACTCTAATCCATATCTTAACTATGAACCCCCTTTCCAATATTCCTGATAAATTCATGAACATCTACATAAGCTGAAGTGTGTCATAAATATAATTTCAGACTCTTCTGTCAGCTTAGCTCAAGTACAAAGTATTCAGTCTCACCACAGCCACCACAGGGAAGGGCATAGATTTTAAAATACCAAAAAGAACCTTCCAGGCATCTGGAAAATATTTGTGGATGAAGGAATATTCACCCATCCAAAATTCCCTCCTGTAGGTAGGACTTTTTAACCCTTGTGGTAGTGATTCTTTTGGCTAATTCAGCATATGTCCACTCTTCAGTTCTGGAATTCTTGACTATTTTTGTGTCATGAAACCCTTTGGCAATCTACTAGAATCTATGGACCCCTTCTCAGAATGTTTTTAAATGTATAAAATAAAATACATAGAATTACCAAGAGAACTAATGATATGCAAATATTGAAAAAACAAGTTCAAGAACATATTAAGGAGCTTTGTATCTAATCTGGTTGGTTTTGTTTTCTGGTCCGTGGAAGAGTAATATACAGTTGTCCCTTCCACATCATGTAGGTTAAGAGTGTGGCCCTCTCTGCAATCTGGAAAATCTGCATAAATTTTTTTTGGTCCTCTGGGCCACAGAAGAAGTTTGAATTATTATGGTATTAAAAGATAAAATGTGTTGATATTGTACAACACTATACATGTATTTCATGCATTTCTGAGTTTCTAAACTTTTTCTGTGTCCCTTGTTAACCTTTGTGTATCATCTGTGGCTCCTCCCAAACTCCCCACAAATTCCTATTTAATGTCTTATGCCAACCTGTGATATATTGAAACTGTGATGGTGAAAGTTGTAATGGGGAAGGGATAATTGTATTTCTGTATTTGACTCCAGCTCTACCTTTTAGTTTTGTATTATCAGCCTCACCAACTTAAAAGTTGTTTATCACATTAATTATGCTGATGTCCTTTGCACTGGCTCTAGGAAATCCTGTGTTCCCAGTATTTCCCACTCTCCTTTATGGCAGGAGCCCTGATGTCTTTCTCCATCATGACCCAGTAGCTTTCTCACCCTGAAACATCACCATTTTCCTGTGGCCCCTTCCTCAAATTGATCAGTTCTTATCAAAATCTCTATTTTAAGAAAAGTACCCAACCTGGTCAGGTTCACTTCTTTATTCTGTTCTGGGCTCTGCTACTAACTATGCTGACTTTTCTCTCCACCATCCCCAGCATAGATACCTTCCCCTTCCCTCCTTTGCTTTCAGGTTTCTTTTATGCATTGTCTTCCTTCATTAGAATGTAAGCTCTGTGAGGTCAAGGACTGTCTTGTATTTGTATTCTCAGTGCTTAACAGAGTATCTGGAACATAAGAAGAGTTTAATAAATATTTGTTGATTGACTTATTGACTGACGGTCTTAAATTACAATGAGAATATTTTTCAATATTTCAAGAGATCTATGAAACAACATGACTAATATTGAAATATGTTTTACATGATTATACATATATAACCAATAGCAGATTGCTTACCATTTGGGGGAGCAGAGGGGAGGGAGCAAGGGAGAAAATTTGGAGCTCAATTTTTTTTAAAAAGATGGATGTTAAAATTGTCTTTACATGTAATTGGAAAAGATAAAATATTAAAAACAAGAAAGATCTGTGATTCATATGTCATACTGCCATTGCTCCCAATACCCATAACCACATGCATTAGCTGAGTCTTAATGAGTTACTGCTCCCCCTCAAAACAAAACAAAACAAAAAACCTTTGCCTATTCCCCAACAGTGTGATAATCCTTTTCGTGCTTAGCTAGGCTTATCCTCCACTGACAGACACACAGCCCACGCCTTAGGAGGTAGTCTACAAGAGTTACCATGGTAAACACACAAACACACACACACACACACACACACACACACACACACACACACACTTTCAACCATGGCCAACATTGTGATAATCCTCTCTGTGCTTGCCTAGGCTGCTCTTCTAATTCCAGACACAGCCCATCACCAGAGTCATTCTTGAGGTCTTCCCAACTTGGCAGGAACTTCCACAAGTTCATTTGATGATTGAATATTCTGGGGTTTTTTTCAGTCTTGTCCCTGTTTTGGGCTCTCCGAGCTAACTCTAACCTTTTCTCCTATGCTTTGGACTTTCCACCTTGATCTTCTACATATCAATTACCAGAAAGAAGACAAGAGAAGGGAGGACGTAGACCAAAGTAGGACAACTTGGAAGGTTACATGTTAAATTTATTAAATACTTATAACAAATTATATGTAGTAGAAATAGTAAGTTTCATGTACAATTCATTCTTTATGTTCTGCTTCCTATGTGTAAATGCTCATTTTATTCAATTTTTTAAATTACTGAAACTTAAGTACACAATAAAAAAAGAAAACGAAGCTGAAACTTAAATATTGAAAATTAAATACATAATAAGAAAAGAAAAAAAGCATGTCATGTGCACAGCAGAACATAAGAAAAGATTAAAAATATATAGCAATAAATTTCTACTTCAAGAAAACCTGTATAATAAATATTATGCATTGTGTTGAGAGCTGTCCATCTTTTCTTTGCTTCCTTGTTATTATTTGATATTTTTTAAAGCTCAGAATAAAAAAAATTAAACCACATGATATAGCATGTTTGATCTTTGGACCATCCTCATGATCTTCTTCTGGATATTCCTGTCCAGCTTATCAATGTCCTTCTTAAAATGTGGTACCCAGAACTAAAAAAAAAAAAGTCATAGGCATACACAGAGCATTCAGTCTTATTTCTAGTTATGCCTATAATATCACTCCAGATGTCATTTAATCAGGGCAAAATATGGTAGAACTTTCCCTGTTCCAGGTACAGGAAGCCTAAGCATAAACTAAGGGTTTTTTGTCTAGCTTTTTGTGTGTGTTATTTTGGTTTTTGTTTGTTTTGCTATCCTTAACCTAAAACTTCCAGATCTTTTCCATATGAACTGTGGTCTACTCATGCCTCTTCTGTTATACTGGACATGATTTAAAGGTTTTTTTTAAAGACCAATTGTAGGACTTCCTATTTATCCCTATCAATCTTATCAGTGGCATGGTGTTGTGGATAGAGAGCAGGACACAGAGGCAGGAAGAGATGTGTTAGAATCCCACCTCAGATACATCCTGGCTGTGTGACCATGGGCAAGCCTCCTAACTTCTTAGTGGCCCAGAAAGCTTTCTAAGGCTATGTTATAGTGGTCTCTTCTGCTGATGTGAGTCTTATATCAATTAGTATTTTATATGTATATAAAATGTAATCACATATGTATGTAAAATATATCAATTCATATCTAATATATACTTCTGTCACGCACAGCGCCCCTCAGCAAATCAATTCTATTTGATTAGCCCCCTGATTTTACCTGGTCAAAATATTTTTTCCATCTAATTATGGCATCTAATGCATTAGCTACTGCTTTCTCTCCCAGAAAAGATGAGATCAATAATGTACATATATATTTATATCATATATACTATTTATATAATAATATATTTTATGTTTCTTTAGTATATGTATGAGTTATACACTTTCATCTGGCGACTATGGCAGTGATTTGGGGGGTTATAAAAAGCAATTTGCCCTGAGTAGGTATAGACTGTGTAGAAGATAGGAGGATGAATGGACATAGCAACAGTCTAGACAAGGAAAGGAGAAAATGAAAAAACCTCTAAAAGTGATTTATTTCCAAAGTAATAAATAAATCAAATTTATCAAGACAGAATCCCATGGGTTATTAGTGTTTCTTCCTCTCTGTTTCTAGCTCATCTACCCATGGACAGATACCATGCTTTGAGGCTGAAGGGGAGTGATAGGGATAGTAATGTTATGGCAACTACTATTCTCTAACAAAACAAAACTTTTGTTATTCAGTTATTTCTCCTGCATCCAACTCTTTGTGACCCCATTTGAGGTTTTCTTGGCAAAGATACTGCAATGGTTTTCCATGTTCTTCTCCCACTCATTTTACAGATGAAGAAACTGAGACAAATAGGGTTAAGTGACTTGCCTGGGGTCACATAGCTGGTAAGTGTCTGAGGTCAGATTTGAACTCAGGAAGATGAGTCTTCTTGACTTCACACCCAATACTTTATCCACTGTACTACCTAACTGCCCCCTCCCACTTGTACCTCCTTAGAAAGAGTGTAGCCACAGCTACATTAGCAGATGTACAAGATTTTGAATTTGTCTCCTTGAATGACTCTATGAGGCAGTTTTGTCCACCAGAAAACACCTTGGACAGGTTACCCAGAGATCTGATTTCTACTCTTTGCTCTGCTACTAATTAAATATGTAACCATCAGAAAATCATTTGATAGTTTTGGGCCTCAGTTTCAACATCTGTGGAAATGGAATAGATAATCTAGCTCTGACATTTCATGGTTGGGTGCCTAAGCTGATGTTATCAATTATGGATATGGTACCCTCCAGTCTCATCTATAATTTACCTTGTGCCTGCTATGGCTCTACAATTGTGATGAAGATGATCAGTAAAGGTCATCTGATAAGGGAAAATATCATGATGGTCTAAGGGGAAAACTCTCTCCAGCCAAAAACTATTCTCCTTTCCAAGCTGAATAGCTCATATCTGGATGTGGATGGGATGGCAGACTTCAGAGGTCTTTTCTTTAGCTAAAATGCTCCACCCAGTGGACAAGATGGAAAATGGTCCTTTTGTCTATCAACCCTGGTTTTAGGCACATTCCCTTCTGTGGCAAACCAGTCCTGCTTGGGGACTGGGAAACACAGAGCTTTGTGGTCCATAAGAAGGAACAAGAAAAGTGCTAACATCTATCACTGGATGGTGATACTACACAGAACACCAGTACTCACTCTGGGAAGCCAATGGAATTGATCTGTTTTAAGTTTTACAGTCTTTCTGATCATAGAGGCATAGGGCCCTGAATCTGAGAGCTCTAAGGCATTCTGAGAGATTGTTAGACCAAGTGTTGGTGAACATTTTTGATTATGCATCCCTATCAATTGAAAAAATTCAGCACAACCCCCCAAAATGTGTATCTTTATAAATTATATATTTATAATATATATTATAAATTTAAATATTTATCTTTGTAAATCCATGTACTACTATAATAATTATTATGTATATTACAAAATTTGCAGAAAAATATGAATTTACAAATTGAAATATTTTATCCTAGGAGCCACAGGGAGGTGCTGGAAGATTTTTAAGTAAGGTAGCAACATGGTTGGATGAGCACATTAAGAAAATCACTTTGTGGGGGCGGCAGCTAGGTGGCGCAGTGAATAGAGTACCAGCCCTAGAGTCAGGAGGACCTGAGTTCAAATCTAGTCTCAGACATTGCTAGCTGTGCATTCCTGGGCAAATCACTTAACTTCTGTCTGCCTCATTTTCCTCACCTGTAAAATGGGGATGAGAATAGCACCTACCTCCCAGAGTTATGAAAATCAGATGTGCTTAGCACAGCATCTTGGCACATAGTAGGTGCTCACTGCCTCTCTATCAATTCAGCTATCTGGAAGATGGTTTGAAGTGGGGATCAATGAAGCAGGGGGAATAATGGGGAGTTTATTGCAATGGTCCAGGCAGGAGATGATGAGGAACTGGACTAGAGTGGTGTCTGTGTGAGAGATTGTGGAGGGAGAAATACTAAGATTTGACAATTCATTTGATACATAGAGTGAGGGAGGGAGATGAGGACGACACAGATCTCTAGACTGGGTGACTGGAAGGATTATAGGGTCTATGTTAATAGAAATAGGGATTTGGGGAAGAGGGGAGAGTTTGGGTAGAAGGATAAGAACAGATGCAGAACACAACCTGATGATGGCTGTTGTTGCTGTCTAGTTATATCAGTTGTGTCTGGCTCTTGGTAACCCATTTGGATTTTTCTTGGCAAAGATACTGGAGCGGTTTGCCATTTCTTTTTCTAGATTCTTTTACTGATGAGAAAACTGAGGCAAACAGGGCTAAGGGATTTGTTCAGGGTCATATAGCTAGTGACTAAAGCTGTATTTGAACTCAGATCCTCCTGCCTCCAGGCCTGGCACTCCATCTACTGAAACACCTAGCAACCAAAGCTTATCTGCACCAAGGCTTTGGGGACACCCTGTAGTTCTTTAATGTCTTCAAAGTACTTTATAGGGACCATTTTATTTGATCCTCACAACAACAATGGGAGGTAACTGAGGCAGACAGAAGTTAAGTGACTTGTCCAGGGTCATACAGCTAGTGTCTGAAGTAATATTTGAACCTAGTTCTTCCTGACTCCAAGTCCAGTGTCCTTTTCACAAAGTTATAGTGTCTCTTAAAGTATAACCATCTAAACAAAGAATTCCAAGGGAGAGGATGGGAAGAAGTGGGGAAGATGAGGTGGGGAAGGAGTGAGGAGAGGGAAGAGAAGAGGGCTGTGGCTAGTTTCCACCCAACTTCAAGCCAGGCTAAAGGACGCTGATGAATCAACCAAATAGAAAGTCAGGCTGAACAGAGTCATTCCAGTTCAGAGAGTTCACTTAGAAGGTTTCTAGGGTCAGGCAAAGTCATCTACCTTATTTCCCTATGGCTGCCTTATTTAGAAATTGTGTTCACAGCTCCCCTTAAGTTAGTGTTATTTGGAGAAGATTAAACCCAGTGGGTGCCTGTGCCCATCCTGATGAATAACTACAGGGGATGGAGTGGGCTCCCCCCTCATTAGAGATCTCCAAGCAAAGTCAGAATAGTCACTTGGGGATATCACAGAAGGAAGTCTTATTGGAGTACAGTTTGAACTTGCTGGACGCTGAGGTCCCTTCCCCTGCTGAGCTTCCATGATTCAGCAACTGGGTAGAAGTGACAAGTTGGGACTGTGTTTCCAGGGACACAGACTTTGGGGAATATTGTCTTCTCCTCAGGAGACAGTAATGCACATTTGCAAGGTGTAGTGGAAAGGGAATTGACCTTGGGCTCTGGAGGACCTGAGTTTGGATCTAATACTAGCTAGATGACTAGACAAATCAGTTAACCTCTCCCATGCTCAGTTTCCTCATCTGTAAAATGGAACCCTATTGCCCAAGGTCCAACCTAACCAATTCCAAGCTATAGGCTGATCAGTTATATATTATTTTATATATTTGTACTCATTATTGTGAATTATGGCTCAACATAACTCTTGAAAATCATCTACTAAATTCTAGAGAAGTTGAGACTAGGACCTCTGTGAGTGGAGGGACTGCCCAATCTGACAAAAACATGCATCCATGAAATATAGAAGCATTGAAGAAACATATTTCAGCCAATCCATTACCAAGCTCTTATTAAGCACCTACTGTATGCCAAACACTGACAAGACAAGCACAGTACCTGCTCTTGGGGAGCTCCCATTCTGTTTCAGGGAGATGACATGTAATTCACCAGGTATACACCACATATACACAGAGAAGATGGACAATCATCTCAGAGGGGAACACAGCTATTCCTCCTGTACTACAACTTTCCCCATCAAAGTTTTGATATTTTGCCGATCGGCATAAGAAATTAAATGAAAATTTTGGGGGAGCTTTACAGAAGCTACAGATGACACATGGAGGCCAACAGATAACATAGGAAAAAATGTACTTACCATTGACCTACATATAGCCTATGACCAAATACTTAACCCAAATTTTACAATAAGGTACTGTGTAGATACCCCATAAAAGAAAAAAAAAACATTGAAACTTCTTCTCTGGTACAAAGAGAAGGCCAAAAAAATTTTCCAGATCATGGGGGCACCGCCCCCTTAACCCTGTAATGTGGAAGAGATAAGGGTATGTAAATACCCGACTCATTCTATAGACTCTCAATGTTTAAAAATCCAAAATTTACTGCATTTTGGTCAGGAGCCACATTGAGTAGTTATATGGATCTAAGCAAAGTCACTTTTTTTCTTTGAGATTCAATCTCCTCATGTCTAAAAATGGGGATAATGATGGCACGGACTTCACAGGACTTTCATGCCGATCAAATGAGGTACTGCATTTGGAACACTGTGTAGCCCCTTAAGGACTACAAATAAATGTCAGTTAGCGTTAGTATTGGAATTAGCCTTATCCATTTAGAATGTCCATAGGAGCAGCCAAGCTGTCAAATTCACCGACTCTTTCTCTAGTTCAAGACTCCTTTACCTTGGTTGTATATCATAGTCCCCTTTGACAGTCTGGTGAAGCCTATGAACACTTCTCAGAATAATTTTTAAAAATCTATTAAATGAAATACAGAGGATTACAAAGAAAGCCATTTAAATACATTTATCGATTTAAAAAAAGTTCATGGACTCCAGGTTAAGAACCACTGGTCTGGTTTGATAATGACTAAACTGCAGGTTTGTACAAGTTTTAGAGTCCTTAGAACCATTAATAAATGAAGGTGTATTTGAATATCCACAAATGTATTTGAATGTTAAGAAGTCTTGCATTGCACACCAGGACCTAAGCTCAACAGATAGGATTTCATATGCTAACAAATCAATTGTGCCATCCAAATATGGTTCACACATTTTGCCTCTTGTGTTCCCCTCACTGAGGATATTAATGGTTATGGTCTTGGCCAGTGCTGTCGTTTTGCCCTTATTTGAAGATCGTCCTGCTGATGGTGGCATTCTGCATACGTGAGAATGTGACTGAACCACAAGCATGGAATGGGAGTTCTTTCCATGTTGGGCACATGTAAAGTCAGCCCTTTGGTTTGGGGCTATAGTTGCTGCCCATAAAATGTAACCTGGCCTCATTGCCTCATGGGCTACAGGATAATTTTGCCCCGCGATAACTGCCCCCATCTCCTGTGGCTGCCTGCCAAGTATTCCCAGAATCCCATAGGTCTGCCACTCTTCTCCAAGTTATGCTTTGATGTGGTCCTTAAATCAGGGTGTCTGCCCATCTTACGTCAGCAGTTCATGCTGGAAATTCTCTGGAATCTTCTTGTTATATCCACCCTTTGCACATGTCTGACCTGATGGAGTTTTAACACTTTGTCCTGCATGATTCTAGGAGATTGACAAGTGTGCATGTTAGAAACCAAATCTATACTGCAAATTTCATTAGGCATCATGACACTAGCTAAGATTTATTGAGGATTTTGGAGCTTGAAAAGCATTATTGTCACAATAAACATGTTAGGTAGGCAGTACAATTATTATTTTACCAATGACATAACTTGGGTCTGAGACCACATATTAAATGAATACACATTCATTCATTCAGAGATGAAGTGACTTGTCCAAGGTCAGTTATATGCTAATATGTCATAGGATCATAGATTTAGACATGGAAAAGAGCTTAGGGATCATTTAGGTCAGCCCTTGCACAGAATCCCAGAATTCCACAATTGAAAGGAACCTCAAACAAACACTGTCTAATTCCGCCTATACGTAAGCAGTTAAGTGTGCTGCCCAGGGTCACATGGCTAGTAAGTATTAGAGATGCGATTAAAAGCCAGTTCTCATGAAGCTTAGCATGCTTTATTTTTAAAAACTCAATTATTTTCAATGTTTTATGGGTGTCAACTGTCTTTATATCATCTATATTTTCTGCCCCATCAATTTTAGTCTAATACTTTTTTAAAAAATGATAAGGTCAGAATCTGTGATCTTCCTCTTCTACAAGGGAAGGATGCATAAGGTGGGTGGAAAGTTCTCAAAGAATGAAATTTTGATGATACACACAACTTATTGTAAGAAGGAAGAAAAGTAAGACCTAAGGGGCAGCTAGGTGGCACAGTGAATAGAGCACGGGCCCTGAAGTCAGGAGGACCTGAGTTCAAATGCAGCCTCAGACACTTAACACTCGCTAGCTGTGTGACCTTGGGCAAGTCACTTAACCCCAATTGCCCTACATCTCACCCCCCGCCAAAAAGCAAAAAAACAAACAAACCAGCAGGACCCATCTAAAAAAATCACCATGACTATACCTTGATATGGCAGAACAACTTAGAATTTAAAGGGAAGGTAATTAAGGATAATTACAAAAGTTACAATGACAATGTTTTAAGAAGAGAATTAAAAACATAAATCTCAGAAGAGATGAGGCCCACAATGACCCCTAATATTCCCCCCCCCCTGAAAAAACTTGATCTTTTAGCTACGTTGAGAGTAAAAGGAAAATCACAGAAGGAATAATAATGCTCAGAATGGATGGGTCTGTGGTAATGGGCAATAGAGGGGAGGCAGCGATGCTTAGTTCCTGTTCTCCTTTTGTTTTCTGATCCAAGCATCTGTACCAAGAGCTTTGGACTTTTAGGAATTGGATATAATGTTTTACATTATACATTACACATGCACATTACTTATGTACATTACACATGCACGTTACATTATGTACATTACACATGCACGTTACATTATGTACATTACATATGCACGTTACATTATGTACATTACACATGTACATTACACATGCACGTTACATTATGTACATTACACATGCACGTTACATTATGTACATTACACATGCACGTTACATTATGTACATTACACATGTACGTTACATTATGTACATTACACACATACCCATTATCACTTATTGGGATGTCAATTCCCAATAATATTGGGAAGATATTAACAAAGCACCTATCTATTCTCCATAAATTCATGTCACTCAGTCCTGATGAACTACATCATAGCTTATCAGAAAAGATAAAAGAAAATTATTGCTGAGCCACAGTCTGAAATGTCTTTTTCTTTTTTAATGTGAAGGATAGGAGAGATCATGCCTGTAGATAGGGAAATGTTCTGATTTTAATTTTTTGTGGTTTTTATTTATTTACTTATTCATTCATTCATTCATTTATGCTTTTTGGAGGGTGGAAAGCAGGGCAGCTGAGGTTAAGTGACTTGCCCAAGTTATAAGGACTAGTAAGTGTTAAGTGTCTGAGGCAGGATTTGAACTCAAGTCCTCTTGACTCCAGGGCTGGTGCTCTATTCATTGCACCACCTAGCTCCCCAAAATGTTCTGATTTTCAAAAAGGGGATAAAGGTAAATTCTCAAAACTAAAGGTCAGCCTGGGCATGGTGGCAAAATTCCACATAGTGGTATAATTCCAGAGACTAAGAAGGCTGAGGATGATGGCTTTCTTGATTTGGAGAGTTCTGAGCTATAATGGGCTATGCTGGTAGGGTGTCCACGCCAAGTTCAACATAAATATGGTGAGCCCCTGCAAGCAGGGGTGCTCCTAGGTTGCCTAAGGAGGGGCCAAATGCCCAGGGCAGAAATGTAGCATGTCAAGGCTCCTGGGGCTATCAGGATGGGACCAGCCTGGGTCAGTGAACTTAATTTAGAGTTCTGACAAAATTCTGGAATGCATTCGTAAAGAAACAGTTTGTGAAAAAAATGGAAGGAGTAGTGATCATTAAGAACCAGCTAGTGATCATGAAAAACATAAATATTATGAAAAGTCATTCCAGACTAACTCCATTTCATTTATTGACAGGATTATTATATTGATAGATAAGGAGATATAGTATATAGATACATTATGTAGATATAGTATGTCTATTTAGAGTTCAGTGAGACATTTGATAAGTAGTTTCTTATTTTCTTATGGAAAAGATGGATGGATGTAAGCTCCATCTTGCTCATAGTTAGGAGGATTCAGAATTGTTTAAATGAATGGAGCTAATGAATAGTGATTGACAGATAGCTATCAACAGGACTAGGTTGATGAAGGGCAACTGGAATGCCTCAGGGCTGTCTTTGGCCCTATTCTGTTCAACATTTTTTATTAGGGCCTTAAGTCAAGAGATTGCATGCTTATCAAATTTGTGGAGTATAAATTGTTATATATACTGATATATATATATATATATATATATATATATATACATATATATCAGTATAGACTGATTCAAAGCATGACAAGAACCAAGATAAAAAATAATCTTGATAGTCTGAAACAAGAGCCAAACTGAATAACATGAAATGTAATTGGTAAAGTCTAAAGGCCTACTCTAAGATTAAAGCAATCAGCTGTACTAGTACAGGAGGGGGAAATACAATGCCATAGATGAACAATAATTCATCCTGAAAAAGACCCAGGATTTTAGTGGCTTATAAGTTTAATAGGAATCAATAGTGTGAGATGGCGACCCAAATCCCGATAACAACAACAAAACCAAACCAAACCTGAGGCAGCCTGAGGCTACACTGATATAAGCACAGTCCAGAATAATGGATTAGGATAGTCTCATTGTATTTTGTCCTGAATGATTGTATTTATTTCTGCATACTACATTTTAGGGATTGAATTCCAGTGGGGCATATCCAGAAAGAATAACTGTTGGTGATATATAGAAGATCCTGGAGAATAGAAACAGTACTGGAAGACTTGTAAAGATCAGATATTCAAATTTTCAAGAAAGAAATTGAGTGGAATCTATAAAATAAAGACCAAGAAGCTTGGTTTGGGGACAAAGGGATGATAAATAAATATCTAGGAAAGGACCCTGTGATCACAAAGAACCCTTTTGCCTTCAAGAGAAAGTCATGGCGAACCAATTGTACTTCCTTTTGTTCCACGGATTAATATACCAGTGATTCAGGGGAAATGCTGTGAGAATAGTTTACTGAAACTTTCATAAAGCGTCTCATACTGTTCTTGTGAACAAGATGGGAAGAATGCAGGCTAAACAATAGTTGTTACTGTTGTCTAGTTCATGACCCCATTAGTAGTTTTCTTAACAAAATGGTTCACCATTTCCCTCCCCTGCTCATTTTACAGATGAGAAAGCTGGGGCAAACAAAGATAAATGACTTGCCTAGGGTCACACAGCTAGTAAGTGTCTGAGGTTGGATTTGAACTCATGAAGATGAGTCTTCCTGAGTGCTTTAGCCACTGTGCCACCTAGCTGCCCTTGGACAATACTGAGGTAGATTTGCAACTAGTTGAATCTCTGAACAAAAAGAGTAGTCACTAATGATTCGATCACACTTGGAAAAAGTCTCCAGGGGAGTACCCCAGGGATCTATGCTTGGCTCTAGATTATTTCACATTATTATCCAAGACCTGGATAAAGAAATAATGAACACACTAATCAAATTTGCAGATGACACAAAGCTGGTAGGGATAGTTAACACCCTGGATGGTAGACTTGGTAGCCTAAAAGATCTTGAAAGGCTAGAATGTTGGAGTGAACATTCTAGGTAAATGAACATTTATCCCTATTAAAGTCTCCTATTTGGGTTAAAAAAAAACCCTCAACTTCATAAGGACAAGATGGTAGGAAATACAGCCACATATCCATGTATCTGGAAAGATGAGGGGTTTTTAGTAGGCTATCTTTACTCATTAAGTTCACTCTGAGACATCCATTTTATGCAGGGCCCCGGGTCACTCAGTGCTCCAGTCCTTTCCTGGTTCTGTTTTTGACTTTCTAGATCTCAAAACCATGCACCAGGACAGGCACCTTTATCTCCCCCACAACACACATACACACTTTTCAGCCCTTCTTTGTGTTTTGTCTTTGCCTGTTAGAATGTAAGCTCCTCAAGTTTAGGGACTATCTTTCTTTTTTGCTTGTATTTGTACCTCTAACACTTAGCATATGGCCTAGCATGGAAAGAACTTGCTTCTTTCTTTGCCATCTGGAAGAGTGGTGATCTAGGAAAAGTCTCAGAATGTGTACTCCATACTTTTAATGAATAAGTTTTACTAGTTCTAGATGAAATCCTATGTGATGATGTGAAATTTTTGTTCTTTAGAAGGAGACAGATCTATTAGATGGAAAAATTTGGCTTCTTAGAACCATATGAAAGCTCAAAGAGATTTTTTTTTTTGCTTTTTTGGAGGGCAATTGGGGTTAAGCAACTTTCCCAAGGTCATACGGCTAGGTTTTTTTTTTTGTTTGTTTGTGTGTGCATTAAGTGTCTGAGGCCAGATCCGAACTCAGGTCCTTCTGACTCCAGGGTCAACGCTCTACTCACTGCGGCACCTAGCTACCCCAAGCTCGAAGAGTTTAATGTCTGGGAATATAGAGGATGATAAAGTGAAAGTGGCTAAAAAATAAAGCAGTAGCCAAACTTCTGTGCAGACTAAGAAAGCTCCAGGTTTTAATGATAAGTGTAGGCCATGATGACACATTGTGGGCCTTCTAGATAGTGCCTTCATCCACCATATGCATCATTAATTGTAGATACTTTATGATCTTATGACAAGTATGGACCATGATGGAGTATTGTGGTCCCCTTAAATAGTGCCTCCATTCACCCTGTGTAGTGTCGAATGTGGATGCTCCAGGTATGATTGGTATTGACCACATTGGAACATTGTGTTTTTTCTAGATGGTGTCTCCATCTACCATGTGTAGCATTAACTATGGATGGTCCAGGTTCTTATGGCCAGTGTTGACCATGATGGAGTATTGTGGTCCCCTTAAATAGTGCCTCCATTCACCCTGTGTAGTGTCGAATGTGGATGCTCCAGGTATGATTGGTATTGACCACATTGGAACATTGTGTTTTTTCTAGATGGTGTCTCCATCTACCATGTGTAGCATTAACTATGGATGGTCCAGGTTCTTATGGCCAGTGTTGACCATGATGGGGTATTGTGGTATCTCTAGATGGTGTCTCCATCTACCACATGTAGCACTGACTATGAACTGTTTCTTCCTTCTTTTTCTTTGCTGTTCAACTAGAAATGTACTCACTGCTCCACCTAGCCAAGCTTTTATCTTTTTTTTAATATTTTATTTTCCCCCAATTACATGAAAAAACCATTTTTAACATTCATTGTTTTTTAAGTTTTTAGTTCCAACTTCTCTCCTTCCCTCCTTTCCCTTCTTCCTCTCCAATGTAGGTTATACATGCCCTGTCGCACATTCTACATATGACATTCAGGCTAGCTCTCCAGCTTTTCTGCTTTCTTCATCTTCCATGAATCTCAGTAGACCAATGGTTCTGAAGTATGATTTTGCTCACAGCAAAATATTATTTTTTGCCCTGATGAGTCATTGTACAATGAACGATTTTGTGATGTGTACTTGTATATGAGATTGCAAGTGTTACATCTGGCAAAATCTAAGGGATGTTTAATGAGTGTGCCCATGGTACATCTTTCAGGAATCTTTGATATAGACTCTCCATCTTGTCTGAAAGAGACCCAACCATCCAACTGGACAGTTATTATTATTATGTGTGCAGTAATTAGGCTCTTAGTCTGTACAAGACATTTCTAATCTCCACCTCTTAAAATCTTTTTCTTCATTTGAGGGCCAAGTACCACTTCCACCATGAAGCTTTCCCTTGTATCACTACTTGAGAGTGATCTCTGAGTGGTGGCTAGGTGGCACAGTGAATAGAGCACTGGCCCTGGAGTCAAGAGAACCTGAGTTCAAATCTGGCCTCAGATGCTTGACACACTTACTAGCCATGTGACTTTGGGCAAGTCATTTAACCCCAACTGCCCAACAAAAAACAGGAAAAAAAAGAAAGTGACCTTTTCTTGATGATTATTATAACACTTGGTCTAGTTCTCCCCTTTGCCCTTCTCACATTTTCATGTGCCATGCTTATTTGTGTTTCATGTAAATATCTCTTATTCCTCTTCATCTCTCAGTAAATTATAAGCTTCTCCAAAGGCAGCATGGCATAGTGGATAAAACACCAGACTCACAGTCAGGGAGACCAGGGTTTAAATCCTCCTCAGACATCCACTAGCAGTGTGATGCAGGGCAAGGCACTAAACCTCTCTCGACTTCAAGTTTCTTCTCTGTAAAATCAGAGGATAGGACTAGATGTCTTCCTAAGTCCCTTCCAGATTTAAATCTAAGGATTTCCATGTAGAAATCTAAGGAGGAGATGGGGCGGCTAGGTGGCGCAGTGAACAGAGCGCCGGCCCTGGAATCAGAAGGACCTGAGTTCGGAGCCGGCCTCCGACACTTAATCCACACAAACAAAAACCTAGCCGTGTAACCTTGGGCAAGTTACTTAACCCCAATTGCCCTAAAGGGGCGGCTAGGTGGCGCAGTGAGTAAGAGCACCGGCCTCGGAGTTGGGATGACCCGAGATCAGATCCGGACTCAGAAAATGAGCACCCACGCATAAATCAAATGACTAGCCGTGTAACCTTGAGCAAGTTACTTAACCCCAATTGCTTTAAAAAAAAAAAATAGAAATCTAAGGAGGAGGTCATCAAAAACACAGGCTTCTCTTCTACAGCATCTCTCAGGTTGGGAGACATATTCCATGTGACTATATACAATGCTAACCCCCCAAATAGCTCCATCAGTCAACGGGAGAATGGACATTTTATTAACTGGCCATCATAATCAAAGGTTAGGAGATACGAAGGAATTTTGACCCTCATTTGAGGAGAGGGAAATTCACAAAGAAAAGTTAAATAATAATTCAAAAACTAAATACAAATAGAAAGGATGTCTCTTGAACATAATAGACATTTTAATGCAGGTAATTGTTGGATTGAATATGAGATGTATGTGATAAATTAACAACTCATTGCTATGTGGTCAGAAAAGTTGGATATCTGCTTGAATGACTGAATGTCTTTGACAAAGCATCTTAGTGTTTCTCTGCACAGAGCAATTCCTACAAAAGAAGAAGATGGAGATAACATTTCCTGGCATTTAAAGAACCTTGATTACCATTTCCAAGTCCATTCATTAATTTAAAGATTTCCATCTATCTATCTATCTATCTATCTATCTATCTATCTATCTATCCATCTATCTATTTTTCATTCATTCATTTGTTTGTTTATATTTACCACGTTTTCTGTGTATTACATCCTGTCCTAGGCTCAAAAAGATACAAAATTTTGATCAGAGAATACATTCCTTCACAGGTGATATGGCAAATATTTATTGACCAGAAGTAATGGCTGCTGATGAAATTTTAATCAAAGAAGCTGATTTGAGGCTTGCATGTGGTCCAAGTTCCATCTTCCTAAATGGTAAACCTTACCTCTATAGAATATGGTACCACCAGAATCTGTGACTAACTGAATTGAAAGATATACTGACTTTCCCAGTACACTTTTCTGCTTGGCATTGTTAGAGAGTGTGCTGCTAGGAAGCAGAGTCCAGTGACAATTTTTATTTCTATGATGCTAACCTTGGGATGAGATGTTTTGTACAGGATGGCACATGACTTAAGTTTTCTTTAGTATTCATCAGACGAGTGAGCGAAATAATTAATGAGCTCTCTGATGGTGTCTTCTGTAGATGCTTTTCTAGTGCAGAGGGAGCAGATACAAAAGTTAAATGACTTGGAATGATGCTTGTCATCTGTCTGTTGAGTTGGAAGGGTTGCTCATACCATCATCCAATGCCATAATCCAGGTCCACTGTGGTATTCTCAGTTAATTGCATCATATTATCCCTAATCAACAACCCTCATAGACAGAATGTTAAGAATGAAAGGGAACAAAGATCAGTTACAGAATTTGTGAGCTAGAAGGAATCCCAAAGGCCATCTGGTCCAACTCATAACTAATGAAGAGGCCCTTCAACAGCATCCCAAACAAATAGTCATATAGTGTTCACTTAAAGATCTCTCATCTTGGAGAACTAATGACCTCCCAGGGAAGTACATTCCACTTTGGGATAATAGTATTTGCTAGAGTGCAAGCTCCTTGAAGAAAGGAAATGTTTTTTATGCTGTGTTCAAGCACTGAGTAAATTCCCAATATATTAAGATCTACTATTGGTTGTCAAGAATCAGAGTATCCTCTCCCCTGGGTAGCAATAAAGAAACACTGCAAAATTCTTTTTGATTCTTTGCTTTATTGAGTTTACATTGCAATAGAATCATACTATGGGGCATTGGGAATTGCAGCTTTGTTCTGGTCTGTGTCTGCTGCACAAACCAACAGAAGGAAACCAAGTCTTGGGATCATTGAGGTTATTTGGGAACATAGTTCTCAGTATAAATAGTTAAATTAAATGCACAACATTTGAATCATAGAATTTTGAAGTTTAAATGTATTTTGGAGATAGTCAAGACCAACTCCCTCATTTTATATTTGAGGAAACTGAGACTTGGTGACTAGAACCACATACCAAATCAAGACAAGTTCAAATCCAGCCTTAGACAGTTACTAGTTGTGTGACCTTGGTTAAGTTACTTAATCCTGTTTACTTCATTTTCTACATTCGTAAAATAAACTGGAGGAGGAAATGACAAACTACACCAATGCCTCTGTCAAGAAAACCTAAACAGGGTCATGAAGAGTCAGACACAACTGCAGTGACTGAACAACAAATTACCACTAGCACAGTGCCTTCTGTATGGGTATTCAAAAATGTTTGTTGAATGAATGTCTGCTAAATGGAAGAATGTATGTATAGAGTAGAATCTGGTTATGTAGATCTCTAAATGTCATGAAGAAGATTTTTTGTAGTCCATGTTGGAGAGAGATTCCTTGTAGATGGTAAAACCTTCCAGATGGCTATATTATGCTGATTGTATCAAGTCTTGGAATACCCGAATAGCATGAAGGATAGCCATAATCAACCAAAAAGAGCTGGCTTAACTATCCATACAAGAAAAACCTGTGGATGAAGAATGCTTATTGTCCAATCAATCAATCAACCAACCAAGAAGCATTGATTACATATTAAGATAAGAGAAAAAGGAGGGACAGGAAAGGATGATCGTGATATACATGTTTGGAGCAAAAGACCCATTAGAGTATGGGTACAGCCTTTCAATGATGTAATTTTACAGGGTAGACCAGCATGGGAAGTTTTTTCTTTCAAAAAGCTCTCATTTATGAGTCATGTGATGAATCAGATGGCCGTGTAGATGTTCTGAGCATAAATACTCCACCCCATAATCTCAAAAGAGTAAGAAATGTACCAAATAAACTAGTAATTAAAGCATTATCAAGAAGCCAAAAATATCTCTACATATTTCAAGTCTTCTATAAAAATAGCTAAGAACTGAGTTGCCATTTGTGAGAGGCAGTTAGGTGGCACAGTAGAAAGAGCACTGAGCTTGGAGTTGGGAAGATGTGAGTTCAAATGTGGCCTCAGATACATAATAGATGTGTGACCCTGGGCAAGTCTGACTCAGTTTCCTCAATTTAAAATTTTTAAAAAATTAAATTTTAAGTTAAAATTTTAAATTTTAAAAATACCTACCTCCCAGGGTTGTTTTGAGGATCAAATGAGATAATATTTTTAAGGTGCTCAGCAAGTACCTGGTACATAGTTGGTACTTAACCTTTCCACATAAATCTCTCACCCTAACTATTGCCTTAACTATTGCCTAACTATAGCTTACTAGCATAGCAAATGCCAGGCTTGTTTAAAACTCTGACTGTAGATCATTCTACCCTTTCTCTTCCTAGAAGTTATTCAATCTTTATCCCCCAGAACTTCTAATATATGGAAAATATTCATCCTGCCCAGTCATATGGGAATGGAAATGGATGCAAAAATGAATGAAATAGAGAGGACTTAGTAGTACAGAGCTAGGAAGAGGGAAGGGGCTCTTATAAACCTAGCTGTAATACTCAATAGACAGATTAGATTGTACAGGGCTTCAGCTGGGACTTCATACTCATAATGTGAAGATGTTGAGGTAATTCAGTCATGGAAATCTGTAAGAAGGAAAGCATATACAAAAAGGAGGGATAGAACATTGAAGCAGAAAGCCAGATAAAAACTATTGGGAATAGAAGAAAAAAGTGAAAAATAAAGGAATGATGCAGAAAAGCTGGGTATAAAGTCAGCTCTCAAAGAGATAAACAAACAGTGAGACTCATAAAGAAAGAAGGGGAAATGACCAAGTTTTACAGAAAAGTCCTAGAACAATGGTTAACTATTATGCATAAAAGGAAAGCAGAGCTAAGAACCCCAAATGGAAAAGATAGAAAATGTTTTCTGCTAACAAAAACTGAAAACAAAGTTGATGCCCATTAATTGGAAAATGGCTAAACGCAACAATTGTGGTAGATGAGAATAATGAAATATTACTGTAACCACAATAAACAACAAATATGAGAAATTCAGAAAACCATGGGAAGACATACGAAATGAAATAGAGTGAAGTAAGCACAACCAGGAAAATAATATACACAATGGTGACAAGAAAGGAAATGGAAAGGGGACTTCCATGTCACGTGAGAAACAAGATGGCAGTCTAGACATTTTCTCCAATCTGCATGACCTGTCAAACATCTCCAAAATGAAAATGACATGCAAAAGCTAGAACAAGTTCAATTGCCCAAGACACCCAGAATCCAAAAGAAAAAATTAAAAAAACCTAACAAACAGAAACTGATGCCCACTGATCTGGAAGTCACTTAGTAGCTCTTTCCCAGCTCCTATGTTACAAACAGTGGAAGCTTGCTTGGGCCTCAATAGACAGCTTGGCCACAGCCCTTTGGAAGAAAAGCCTGCTGAACACAAATGCTGGAAACACTAGTGTTGCAAAGTTCTCAACTGCAGGTGGTGCAGGTGCCCAGGAAAATAGACTCTGAACTGCCAGTGCCAGGCTAAAAACCTGAGCAACAGAGGGAGTGGGACAGGTAACCAGGACAGGGGACTCTGCACATAGGGAGCTGTGCAGCACTCCACTGAGCCTGAGGGAAAGATCCGAGAATCCAACTTGGGCCAGTTCTGATCACCCAAAAGTCAGTTAGGACAGAGACCTAAGATGGTGAATCATGAATTGCCCAGTGTGGGAGGAGGCTGAGACTCTGAGATCTGACCCCCAAGGTAACCACAAACAGAGGGAGAGCATAATAAGAAAGTGAGTGATAAGAAAAATAAGGGGGGAAAGTCTGAAAGTACCAAATATTTCAGTAAGAAGAAAGCTTAAAGACCTTGAACATAAGTAAATTAATGAACAGGGAAATTGGTAACAAATGGGAAGAAATATGGCCTCCAGATTCAGTAAAATGAGTTCAGTAATCCATGAATAAATACTACAAAATAAAGGATCCAACACATGATAAGAGAGAGAACCTGTGGAATTTGAGGACACCATGGAACCACAACACATCCTTCCCAAATGGTTTAGTAGAGAAATGAGAATTATGGGAGTAGAATTTATGTAAGAATTAAGAGAGCAGAATAGAAAAATTTGAATCAGCAATGGCAAGCCTCGGCACAAAAACAAAAGAGAGAATAATAAATTGGGGATACAAATACCCAGAATGGAAGGACTAGAGGAAGAGAAGCAGAAAAACAATAAACATTTTAAAAATATACTCATTACGGAAGTGGCCATCCTGATCTCAAAGACAGGATCATAGAGGTAACTGAAGGATCATAGGTCTCCCAGAAGAACATGACAGAACAAAAAACCCTAACGCTATAATGAAGAAAATAATACAAGAAGATTTCCCAGAACTTCTGAATATAGAAAATGAAATTCCAATCAAAAGAATTCACAGGTCTCCTCTAGATAAAAAAAAGAAGAAGAAATGAAACCCAAGGCTGTAAACTCCAAGATGCACAGTGATTAAGTTGAATAATTCCATTAAGAAACACCAATTCTGGAGGCGGAGCCAAGATGGCGGAGTAGAAAAAACATTTCCAATGTGCTCTGCCCCACACAAATTTCAAACAATGTGAAAGGGAGCTCCAAATAACTTCTGGAGCCACAGCACCCACAGAACGCCACAGAGAAGCTAACCTCCTGCTGAGGACAGCCCAGCAGCCCTGCAGGGAACGGCCAGCACAGCGCTCTGAGAGCAGGCAGCACAGCGGGCTGGGAACCTATAGCTCAGCCCACAAAGCCGAGCCCAGGTCCGCGGTTTTAGCCCCAGGGCGGCCGGGCCTCCAGCCAGCTGCTGGAACCTCAGAACACCAGCAATTGTGGCGATTCCAGAATTATCAGCAGAGATATGCCTAGGACAAAGTGAGAGGTTAGTGCGCTATGGACTTTGGGACCAGTATTTGGGGAACACATGGCTTCCTCCCCTGGGGGCAAAAAGCTGCTGAAGAAACAGCTGCACAGAAGCCATTTTGCAGCGTCAGTGGCAGCTCTAGCTCCTGGTCTGTGAACTGTAGGAAGATCCAGCAATCAGTCTGGGGGTTAATCGCTTTTGCTTTAAACTTCCTGGATCTGGATTGTGGTCTGGGGGGGAAGTTTGGGGTGGGTATCCAACTTGCCAGAGTGGGTGGAGGCTTTACAGAGGCCACCCAACTGGCAGAAGTTGTGAAGACCCCACGTTTGGGACAGGTGCTCTCCTGTCTGGTGGCAGAGTCCTACTGTGGCAACAAGCCCAAAAATCAAGTAATTAAGTGGCAATATGCCTAGGCAAACGAAACAAAATAAACAGAAAAGTTCAACATTGGACTCCTATTTTAGGGGCAAAGAGGCTTAAAGCATGGAGGAGGACTGTGAGGTCAGAACTCCTGCACCAAAAGCCCCAAATGAAAATACAAGCTGGCTACAGGCCATAGAGGACCTTAAGAAGCAGATAAGAGAAGTGGGGGAAAATCTGGGAAGAGAAATGAAAAAGATGCAAGAAAAGTATGAAATGACAGTCAACAGCCTGACTGAGGAAAAGAACACCTTAAAAAATAGACTAACTCAAATGGCAAAGGAGGCCCAAAAGGGCAATGAGGAGAAGAATGCCTTAAAAAGTCGAATTTGCCAGATGGAAAAAGAATCTCAAAAGTTCACTGAGGAGATTCATTCCTTCAGAGTTAGACTGGAGCAAATGGAAGCTAATGACTTTATGAGAAATCAAGATGCTGTTAAGCAGATCCAAACAAATGAAAGATTAGAAGGCAATGTGAAATATCTCATGGGAAAAACCACTGACCTGGAAAATAGATCCAGGAGAGACAATTTAAAAATTATTGGACTACCTGAAAGCCATGATCAAAGAAAGAACCTAGAAATCACCCTTCAAGAAATTCTCAAGGAAAATTGCCCTGATGTTTTAGACCCAGAGGGCAAAATAGAGGTTGAAAGAATCCACCGATCACCTCCTGAAAAAGATCCCAAAAAGAAAACTCCCAGGAATATTATAGCCAGGTTCCAGAATTCCCAGATCAAGGAGAAAATACTACAAGCAGCCAGGAAGAAACAATTTCAATATTGTGGAAACACAATCAGAATAGCACAGGACCTGGCAGCTTCTACACTGAGGGATAGAAGGGCATGGAATATGATATTCCAGAGGGCAAAAGAGCTGGGAATGAACCCAAGGGTCACCTACCCAGCAAAACTGAGTATCTTGTTTCAGGGGAAAATATGGTCATTCAGTGGAATAGAGGACTTTCAAGCATTCTTGATGAAAAAACCAGAGTTGAATAGAAAATTTGACATTCAGACACAAGAAGCAAGAGATGCTTGAGAAGGTAATCAAGGAAAAGAAATCAAAAGGAACTTATCAAAGTTGGACTATTTACAGTCCTACATGGAAAAACAATAACTGTGTTTGATGAAACCTTTCTCATTATGAAAATAATTGAAGAAGGGTACATGGCATATGTTCACAGGTATACATGGATAGAGGGCACAGGTTGAATTTGATGGGAAGGGATGATTTTATTTTTTTTGAGGGCAATTGGGGTTGGGTGACTTGCCCAGGTTCACGTGGCTGGGTTTTTGTTTGTGTGTTGGGTGTCTGGGGCCAGATCCGAGCTCGGGTCCTTCTGGCTCCGGGACTGGCTCTCTGCTCACTGTGCCACCTAGCCACCCCAAGGAAGGGATGATTCTTAAGGGGTGAAGTCAAGAGGTGAGAGAGGAAAGTGGCAAGAGGAGATGGAGAGAGACAGGGCAGGGCAAACTATCCCATGTAGAAGAGGCAAGGGGAAGTAGTTGCAGGGGAGGGGAAGAACAGGAAGGCAAAATGGCAAAAGCATATTCTCATTGAAGTTGGCTCAAGGAGAGAATCATATACATACTAAATGGAATATCTTACCCTCACTCACTCTCCTGAGTAGGAGAAAGGGGGATGATAGGGGGGATGATGAAGGGGAGGGCATTCTGGGGAGAGGGGAGGTTAGAAGTACCCACTATCAAAGAGGGACAGGATCAAAATAGGGAATGGACCAGGTGGGAGGTGAGACAGGTGGGAGGGAAATATAAGCAGTCTTTTACAATATATCTACTATGGTAATGTTTTGCATGGATATACATGTACAACACATACTGAATTGCTTATCTTCTCAGAGGGAGTGGGTGACAAGGGAGAAAGGGAATGGATCTGAAAATCGAAGTTTTAAAATTAAATGTTTAATAAGATGTCCAGGCAGTGGGGCTCAGAGATTCACCTTGCCCTAATGGCAAAGTCGAAGGGGGTATGGGAGAAGATATGGGAGAAAGCAGATTGGATGAGGGGATATCTAGTGGGACTGCTATTCTGGGGTGGTGGGTAGGGAAAAAATGGGGGAAAAATGTAACTCATAATCTGGTGGAAATGAATGATGTAAACCAGAAGTTAATAAAGCATTTGTTTAATTAAAAAAAAAAAAAAGAAACACCAATTCGGGGGGGCGGAGCCAAGATGGCAGAGTAGAAACAGCACTTCCAAGATGCTCTGCCCCACAAAACTTCCAAATAATGTAAAAGGGGACTCTGAACAACTTCTGGAGCCCCAGCACCCACAGAACTACACAGAGAAACTAACCTCCCGCTGAGGAGAACCCAGCAGCCCTGCAGGGAGCAGCAAGTGCAGCTCTCTGAGAGCAGGCAGCACAGCAGGCTGGGAACCTACAGCGCAGCACTCTGGGAGCCGAGCCTAGGCCCACGTGAGCCATGGTTTTAGCTTCAGGGCGGCCGGGCCAGCAGCCAGCTGGAGGGACCCCAGAACACCAGCAGCTGTGGTGATTCCAGAATTATCAGCGCAGATATGCCTAGGACAAAGTGAGAGGTTAGTGCCCTGTGGACTTTGGGACCAGTATTTGGGGAACGCATCGGCTTCCTCCCCTGGGGGCAAAAAGCTGCTGAAGTAACAAGGCACAGAAGCCATTTTGCAGCGTCAGTGGCAGCTCTAGCTCCTGGTCTGTGAACTGTAGGGAGATCCAACAATCAGTCTGGGGGTTAATTGCTCTTGCTTTAAACTGCCTGGATCTGGATAGTGGTCTGGGGGGGGGAGGTTTGGGGTGGGTATCCAATTTGCCAGAGTGGGTGGAGGCTTTACAGAGGCCACCCACCCTCAGGAAGTTGTGAAGACCCCACATTTGGGACAGGTGCTCTCCTGTCTGGTGGCAGAGTCCTACTGTGGCAACAAGCCCAAAAATCAAGTAATTAAGTGGCAACGTGCCTAGGCAAAAGAAACAAAATAAACAGAAAAATTCAACATTGGACTCCTATTTTAGGGGCAAAGAGGATCAAAGCATGGAGGAGCACTGTGAGGTCAGAACTCCTGCACCAAAAGCCCCAAATGAAAATACAAGCTGGCTACAGGCCATAGAGGACCTTAAGAAGCAGATAAGAGAAGTGGGGGAAAATTGGGAAGAGAAATGATAAAGATGCAAGAAAAGTATGAAATGACAGTCAACAGCCTGACTGAGGAAAATAACACCTTAAAAAATAGACTAACTCAAATGGCAAAAGAGGCTCAGAAAGGCAATGAGGAGAAGAATGCCTTAAAAAGCCAAATTTGCCAGATGGAAAAAGAATCTCAAAAGCTCACTGAGGAGATTCATTCCTTCAGAGTTAGACTGGAGCAAATGGAAGCTAGTGACTTTATGAGAAATCAAGATGCTGTTAAACAGATCCAAACAAATGAAAGAATAGAAGGCAATGTGAAATATCTCATGGGAAAAACCACTGACCTGGAAAATAGATCCAGGAGAGATAATTTAAAAATTATTGGACTACCTGAAAGCCATGATCAAAGAAAGAACCTAGAAATCATCCTTAAAGAAATTCTCAAGGAAAATTGCCCTGATGTGTTAGACCCAGAGGGGGAAATAGAGGTTGAAAGAATCCACCGATCACCTCCTGAAAAAGATCCCAAAAAGAAAACTCCTAGGAATATTATAGCCAGGTTCCAGAACTCCCAGATCAAGGAGAAAATACTACAAGCAGCCAGGAATAAACAATTTCAATACTGTGGAAACACAATCAGAATAGCACAGAACCTGGCAGCTTCTACACTGAGGGATAGAAGGGCATGGAATATGATATTCCAGAGGGCAAAAGAGCTGGGATTAAAGCCAAGGGTCACCTACCCAGCAAAACTGAGTATCTTGTTTCAGGGGAAAATATGGTCATTCAGTGGAATAGAGGACTTTCAAGCATTCTTGAGGAAAAAACCAGAGCTGAATAGAAAATTTGACATTCAGACACAAGAAGCAAGAGATGCTTGAGAAGGTAATCAAGGAAAAGAAATCAAAAGGAACTTATCAAAGTTGAACTATTTACACTCCTACAGGGAAAAACAATAACTATGTCTGATGAAACCTTTCACATTATGAAAATAATTGAACAAGGGTATATGGGCATATGTTTGCAGGTATACATGGATAGAGGCCACAGGTTGAATTTGATGGGAAGGGATGATTCTTAAGGGGTGAAGTCAAGAGGAGAGAGAGGAAAGTGGCAAGAGGAGATGGGGAGAGACAGGGGAGGGTAAACTATCTCATGTAGAAGAGGCAAGGGGAAGTAGTTGCAGGGGAGGGGAAGAACAGGAAGGCAAAAAAGCAAAGCCATATTCTCATTGATGTTGGCTCAAGGAGAGAATGACATACATACTAAATGGGATATCTCACCCTGCAGGAGAGTAGGGGAAAGGGGGATGAGAGGGGGAAGGATGGAGGGGAGGGCATTCTGGGGGGAGGGGAGGTTGGAAGTACCCACTATCAAAGAGGGACAGGATCAAAGTAGGGAATGGACCGGGTGGGAAGTGAGATGGGTGGGAGGGAAATATAAGCAGTCTTTTACAATATACTACTATGGTAATATTTTGCATAGCTATACATGTACAACACATACTGAATTGCTTATCTTCTCAGAGGGAGTGGGTGACAAGGGAGTAAGGGAATGGATCTGAAAATCGAAGTTTTAAAATTAAATGTTTCATAAGATGTCCAGGCATTGAGGCTCAGAGATTCACCTTGCCCTAATGACAAAGTCGATGGGGGTATGGGAGAAGATATGGGAGACAGCAGATTGGATGAGGGGATATCTAGTGGGACTGCTATTCTGGGGTGGTAGGTAGGGAAAAATGTGGAAAAAATTGTAACTCAAAATTTGGTGGAAATAAATTGTGTAAACCAGAAGTTAATAAAGCATTTGTTTAATTAAAAAAAAAAAGAAACACCAATTCTACAAAATAAATGGAAACAAACAACTGAACATTGAATAATTATAATAACCAAGATTGATTCATAGAGAAAAAGTTGAGAAAGTATGTCTCACTCTTTTCTTTGTAGAAGTGAGGGAAATAGGAATATGGAATATTACATTCTGTCATATATGACTAATGTCTGGGGTTTTGCCAAGTTACTTTGCCTCTCTTTCTTTTTAGATCTTTGCTAAAAGTGATGGCTCACTGAGTCAGGGGAGAAACTGATATTCAGAGATAAGGAAGATATAAAAACAAAAGTCAGCAAAAAATAGGATTTGGATTGTTTTTTAAAGATAGGAAGACAAATTCAGTGTATAACCTCAGAGTAATGGGACAATAACAAGAAATTGGAATGCTTCAAAAGAGAAATAAAAATTTTAAGTAAGTTTCTCAAATGTATTTTTAAAAAATGGAATCCTAGAGTTGGAAAATACCTGATGAACGAATGCCTTGTCTTGCTAACTGGTCATTCGACATCTCCTTTAATGTTCTCCAGTGATGGGAAATGTATTATCTAAGTAAACTTCATTTTCTCTGTTATATGTGAACAAAAAATGAAAAATGAGCCTTTATGATAAAGGCTCCTACAGACAAGTAGAGTTGATATTTCATTCAATACAAACAATTCAACATACATTATTAATACCTACTGTGTGCAGAACACAGTAGGGAATATAAAATGGGGGAAATAGGAAATTTAGTTGAAATGTTCTTCTTGGCTTTATGGAACTTAGAGTCTAGTTGGAAGAAAGGTTACAAACACAGATAGCCATAGTAAACAATATGCTAAATGAATTAAAGATGTACTAATTAAAGTGATATGTAAGGTCTGAGACAGAAGGTTAATGGAGGAATCAGGGAAGGCTTCCTGGAATCACACCACATCAGTGGGTTTTAAAGGCTGAGTAGACATTCAGATTGATGATAGGAAGGGCATTCATGAACAGAGGTGCAGAGCCAGGAAAATGCAAGATAAGTTGGGGGCAGAGCCTACAATGCATGGAGGAGAGTAGCATAAGACTGGAGGGACAGGATGGTACCATATTGTAGAGACCAACGCATTAGATTTTAGTCAGTAGGCAACAAAGAGCCAAGGAAATATTTTGAGCTGAGGAGAACCATGACCAGAACCAATGAGATTCGGTCCTAAGGTTCAATCCTGCCTGGCTGCCAAGTCAAAGAAGATATCAAAACAGATTGTAATCTTTTTCCCACTTTCACAATGGGTTATAAGCAAATGGAAGGCTTGCATTTTCTTCCTTGCATGGCAGTTTGGGCACCCAAAGGCTTTCTTCTGAGAAGGTTGTGCTGTGTCAGAAGGCTGGAGGTTTCAAGTGACTGTGAATAAGAAAGAAATGGGAAACCAATTCAGTGACCAGGTGTTGTGTGTCAGCTGTGGCCAGCTTTCCATTCCTGGATGCCATCATCAGAGCTCTTAATGTTGATTTGGAAGACCACAATATCAAGAGCAAGGAGACGCCTTCCAGTCTCTCTGCCAGTTTGGCTGTTTGCTGACTGCCAGCTGAGCCTGATTAGACAATCTCTGTGCCTGTCCTGGGGCCAAAGCTTCAGCAGTCTTGGAGGGCTGAGGCTATTTGGATCAAAGCATTTCCCTATGGATTTTTGCTACTTTCATCCCTTTGCTCACTAACCCAAGTTCAGTCCTCGCTTACAGGAGTGCCATACTTCATAGTTCATTTGAGAGCCCCTACTACTGACCTGCCTTGGCACTGAGAAACAATCTCTTGTGCAGAGAAAAGTAGCCTAGGAAATAGATGATTTAGCATCTATGGATGATAGCACTTTGGATGACAGATTCAATGTGGTGTATTTGAAACAGCACTGAACAGGACGTCAGAAGATCTGGGTTTCGATCCTGACACTAGCACTCACTATCTGTGTGGCCATCAGTCAGTGACAACGACTGTGAGTCCCAGTATCCTTATCCATTAAAGAAGTATAATATTACTTTTATTACCTACCTCATAAAACTACAATTATCCCCTCTGATTATATCATGATTTTCCCAATTGAGGTTTTGATATATCATGGATTGGCATAAGAAATTCAATGGGAATTTTGGGGGGAGTTTTATGGAAGCCTGTAATGTTAATGGGATGTAATATCTTCCCTGCCCATTAATAGGTTTCACATGAAGTCCATTGAGGGAAGCTTGATTAGGGGAGGCTTATTTTTCAGGAAGGCCCACACCTTTTGTTATTTTGCAATTAGGCAATGTGTTATGAGGGTTATGATGCCCTCTGACCCTGAAGAAGTGTGTGTGTGTGTGTGTGTGTGTGTGTGTGTGTGTGTGTGTGTGTGTGTGTGTATGTATATGTATATGTACTCTGAGGTTAGCATTTTGCTTTGGAGCTCACTTATTGGAAGAGTGTTCTTGTGATTTTCCCAGATGAGACTCAGGGAAGCTATTAAGGAACCTTTCAGCTTCGACAAACCCAGATGTTCCTTCTCTCTCTGGTAACTACATATGTATTGCCTTGGTCAGACAATTGGATCTGTCTGTTGATCTGTGCTAATTTCTCAGACAGTTAGAAGCCATATCTATTGGTTTTTATTTTTCTGCTTGTCTTTTCTCTATTTTCTTTGTCTGGATTTTCTCTGAATTTCAGGGTGCTGACTTTTCCCCTGAACTAATGAATGTAATTTAAAAAGCTGTTCCAGTGGTCAACAATCTATCAGCCTTTGCTTACCGTCCTCTGATGAGAAGGAATCCATTGCCTCCAAAAGAAGCCCGCTCCACCTTTGGACAGATCTAGTTTTTACATTTTCTTTACATTAGACCTAGCTTTCCCTTTCTGTAACAGCTGATGTTGCCCTCTGTAACCTAGCTTTTGTTGTTCAATCATTTCAGTTATATTCAGCTCTTTGAGACCCCATCTGGGGCTTTCTTGACAACGATAATAGAGTGATTTGCCATTTCCTTCTCTAGCTCATTCTACAAATGAGAAACTGAGGCAAAAGTTGGGTGGGGGGCAGAGAGATCAATGGATTTGGAATACGATAACCTGGGTTTAAATACTGGCTTTGTTACTCGAATGACCTTGATAAGTTATTTTACCTTCTCAAATCTCTGTTTTCTCATCTGTAAAAAAAGGCAGTTGGACTAGAAATTTAGAGAATCCTTTCCAGTTCTAAGTCCAATCAGTCCTCTTCCACATGATAGTTCTTCAAGTGTTTGAAGACACCTCTCATGCCTCCTCCTCAAGTCTTTTCTTCTTCAAGTTAAAATCTCCTTCCCCCTTTCCCTATCAACTGATCCCAACAAAGGATGAGCTCAAGACCCTTCATGGTCCCTTCAGAATGTTCTCCAGTTTTTAAACATCCTTTCTAAAATGCAGTACTCAGAACTGAACACAATATCTTAGGTCTGTTCCTCCCAGAGTAAAGTACAATGGGGTAACCTTCTACCAGTCTTTGGACTCCATTCCTTTCCTAATGCAATTAAGATCACACAAGCATGTATTTTATTTTTGCTGCCATATTACTCTCTTATAGCATATCAATTCCCTAGTTCTTTTTCAGATGAATCACTATATCTTGAATTAATGTTGATTTTTTTGAGCCACAGCATAATATTTTACATTTATCTCTATTAAATTTAACCTTTTAAAGTCCAGCCTCTTGAAATGCTTTGGATCCTGTCAGCCAGCAGAGCAGCCCTCCCAACTTTGTGTCATCTGAAAATTTGATATGCATTTATACAAATAATTGGTGAAAATATTAAACATCTCAGGGCCAAGAACAGATACTAGGACATCCATTCAAGGCTTTCTCCCAAGCTGATGTCAAATCCTTAATGACTATACTTTGGGTCCAGTCACTCAACCTGATCTAACTTCACCCATGTCTATTTAGTATCATTGCCTTTGCCATCCTCCATCATCCACAAGAATAAAATAAGAGAGCTTGGAAATGGTTTGCTAAAATCTAGGTAATCTAGGAAAACTATACTGACAGTATTTCCTCAATTTGTCAATCTAGTAACTATCAAAAAAGGAAATTAACTTAATTAGATATGTCTTCTTGATAAAGACACATGGGGTCTTTGTGATAACACAGTCTTCCCTTTCTAGATGCTTCCTAACAGTATTTTTAAAAGTGCATGCTGCCCTATCTCTGATTGTAAAAATAAGTCTCGAAAAAAATGGGTTATGGGTCACATGACTGGATTGAGGAAGCAGCTTTCTGTTAATAGCTTTGGGTCATTTTGGTTCAAATGAATTATAAAAATTCTAACTTTTAAGAGACCTATTGACGTAATCTACTCCCATAAGATACACACACAGACACACAGACACACACACAAATGTACATGATGTAAATTACATATGTGAAGTCATGCAACATATATTTCTATATTATCCATGTTGCAAAAAAAAAGTGTGTGTGTGTGTGTGTGTGTGTGTGTGTGTGTGTGTGTGTACACTATCCTGTCTAGGTCATTTTTTAATACTAGATTTCCAGCTTCTGCTTGTTTGACCCCTATTGATGGGAAAGTACCCCTAGAGCAGTATGGTGGAAAGGGCACTGGATTAGCATTCAAAAAACTGATATTTCCCTTCTAACACTAAGGTGGAATTGAAAAGCAAGTAATAAAAGACCATTAAAAGGGGAAGTTTTAGGACTTGACAAAACTAGAAATAATAGGAAGGGAATCAGCACAGTGAATTTCCCACCCAAATTTCTGTGTCTCCATCTGTCTCTCTTTCTCTGTTTTTTTCTATTTCTCTGTCACTCTGTCACTGTCTTTGTCTACCTACCTGCCTTCCTGTTCACCTGTCTGTCTCTATCTTTCTGTCTCTGTCTCTGTCTTTCCCTCCCTTTCTCTTTCTGTCTCTGAATCTGTTTGTCTTCTTTGTCTGTCTCTCCCTCCCTTTCTCTCTGTCTCCCTCTGTCTCTGTGTGTGTGTCTCTCTGTCTCTGTCTGTCTGTCTGTTTCTCTTTCATCTGCCACTTATTGATATCTTATCAAATAAGATCAATGGAACCTTAGGAGAAGTATCAATTTGTAATCAAATGGCATTGACTTTATGAGAATGTTTGTGTGTTTGTACCATTGGGTTGTTGTTAAGGATGAATTATGAATGTTTGCTGAGGACTGATGAGCATGGCTACACCTGGCCTGACAGAAAGGTGCATTTTGATGGCCTAGAGAATGTGAGAATTAGTTTAGTTTGAAAGATTCTGTTTTTCTCTTTTTAATATGGGAGTTGTGGTGGGAGGGAGAAAAATGCTTTGTTAATTGAAAATTAAGATGAAATATCATTTAAAAAGATATTCTCGATTTATAGAAATATTTTGTGCATGCACATATGGCTTTCTGGTAAAACTTTGAACTTAATAAAGAAAAAAGTTTCTGCAGAAGTACATATACTTGCAAGTCCTCATTAAACATTCCCCTTTCACATTGTTAAAAGACTGGTGCAGATTCATAGCTATTTTATTGAGTGAGACTCAGACCATCACAATAACTTAACAGCTCCTTGTTTAAGATTATAAGAATTGCTGACTGTGAGGAGTCAACTATGCCCCAAAATCAATTCCTACACTAACAATCCTAACAAATCATTGGTTTATTTTAAGCAAGATGTTTTGTTTTGATTAAAGTCACTATTGTCCACAGAGAAATAAAAGTATATTTGGATTTCCCACTTCCTTTTGTTCATATCACCTCCTTATAGGGCTGCTATGAGTAACAGTACTATATAAATGGGAGTTATTACTTCTAGCTGGGAAAAGGTCTCATGAAATACTTTCATTTTTCTTCATGCCTAAAATCAAAGCCTTTTTTTAAAAAATATTTTTAGCATTTTTTTTTTTTACGTTTCGAATTCCAAATTTCCTTTCTATGTTTAGCCTCTCCCCTACTCATTGAGAAAGCAGACAGTGGATAGAGCACTTGCCCTGGAGTCAAGAAGACTCATCTTCCTGAATTCAAATCTAGTCTCAGACACTTAATAGCTGAGTGATCCTGAGCAAGTCACTTAACCCTGTTTGCCTCAGTTCCTTGTCTGTAAAAGAAACTGGAGAAGGAAATGGCAACCCACTCCAGTATCTTTGCCAAGAAAGCCCCAAATGAGGTCATGAAGAGTCAAGTATGACTAGAAAAAAAGACACAACAAATAAATATTGTCACACAAAATGTATTTCCACATTAGCCATGTTGCAAAAAAAAGCAAGAAAAATAAAGTGAAAATTTGCATTTGTTCATCAATTATCTCTCTGAAAGGGGATAGCATTTTTCATCATGAGTCCTTTGGCACTGTCTCAGATCATTGTCTTGATCAAAGTAACTAAATCTTTCACAGATGATCATCATTACAATATTCATTTTAGTGTGTATAACGTTCTCCTGATTCTGCTCACATCACTTTGCATCAGTTCAAGACAAAAGTCTTCTCAGGTTTTTCTGAAACTATGCTGCTCAGCATTTCTTATAGCATAATAGTCTTGCATCATAATCACATATCACCATTTGTTCAGCCATTTCCCAACTGATGGGCATCCCCTCAATTTCCAATTCTTTGCACCACAAAAAGAGCTGCTATAAATATTTTTGTACATATAGGTATTTTTTCCTTTTCATTTGATCTGTTTGGGATATAGACTGAGTAGTGGTATTAGGGGGTATGCAGAATTGTAACTCTTTGTCTGATTTCAAATTGTTCTCCACAATGGTTTGACCTATTCACAAATTCACAAACAGTGTACCAGTGTCCCTATTTTTCTAATTTCCCTCAAGTATTTAACATTTTCCTGTCATGTCAGCCAATAAAAGGTGGTATCCCAGAGTTGTTTTAATTTGTATTTTTCTGATCAATAGGGATTTAGAACATTTTTATGTGACCTTCTTAAAGCCTTCCTTAGACTGATAATGTATTTATAGCCCCCACTCTGCTATACCCCTCCTAGATATATCGTAAATAGAAAACGATTTCTGCCATAGAATTTCTGCTGTCTTTCTATCTGTCTCACCTTTGGGCCCAGGCTTTTCCCAATATAGCAGGAAGTAGAAAAGATTTCCTCATGTTTGGGATGATTCCTCATCAGTGTAACCATCTTGCTCTGTCTCGTGTGCTAGATTCCAGGCCCTGGTATGCCTTAAGCCTTACAATCTGATTTTTTTGTTTGACCTAGCTCTCCTTAAACCTTCCACTTACTTGACCCTTGACAGTTTATGCTTTAGACACCTATGATAGACTAGAATTAAGCCATGAACAAAAGTGATGCAGATGGCACAAACCAGAGGAGAGCTGCCGTGAGGTGAAAATTCTAAAGTGAAGGCATGAGTCCTCATGCACATAGCCACCTTGATGGAAGGGGCATCTGTAGGGAGCATGATAACGTCACCCTCAGCAATCAAGTCCCAGAACAAGGCCTCTCTTGCAGGATGAGGGTAATGCCCATCAGAGTGACTCAATGACCTCTCCTCCTCCAATTTATCTTCCACATCTCTGCCAGACTAATCTTTATTATTTTAACCTTCCTCCTGTCACTCAGCAGTTCAAAAAAGTCTTCAGTAACTGCCTATTCTAAAGTTCAAACTCATTATACAATATTGAAGGCCTTTTATGATCTGGCACTACTCTGTTTTCCAATCAAACTGTGCTTTTTGAGGTCCAGTAACAAGAACTCATATGCGCAAGGACACATCAGCACCAGCTAATGAAGAACTCAAGTCTCCAGACATTCAGTCCAGGCTTCTTGCCACTTCTGCATTCTACCTTCTTCCAATAGATATTTGTTGGGGAAAACAGTGATAAATGTGATATATTGTATGTACATATATATGTATGTATATGTATATGTGTATATGTGTGTGTGTGTGTGTGTGTGTGTGTGTGTGTGCTACTTTAAGGTTTGCAAAAGTGTTTGATGTGAGTTTTCCCTTTTGATCCTCTTGACAATTCTGTCAAGGAAGTGCTACAGGTGTTGGTTAACTTTGCTTTTTAGATGAAAAATCTTGGGATGAGAGAGGATATAACCTGAATAGGGTCACATGGCCAGTGAGGGTTAGAGTCAGGATCTGAATTTTCCTGACTTGAAGTCTAGCATTTTATCCATTCACTATATCCCATTGCTGTTGGCAAGAATCAATGAATCAATGAAATGGAAAAGCATTTATTAAGCACTTATTGTATGCTTATACTAAGAACTGGAAATACAAATAGAAAGACAAGAGAGTCCCTGATCTAGGAAGCTCACATTCTAATAGAGAGACTTACCTATAGGAAGATTCAGTCTCAAGTTATATGGAACAGTCCCCTGGTCTTTAGGGTACATCAGCAAAGACAGCTAAGCAGTTTCTTTTAATGTCATCTCCACTGATAAACCATTATCTATTTCTAATGTTGAACCATTTGAAAGTGACAAGGACTTTGGTAAGAAAGGCTCTCCAGTAGCCATCACTGCTAAGGCAAATATGATACCACCATCATCCAACATTCAAACTCACATCTCCACAAGGGTTGGACAATGACTTCCACACTGAGCTAGAGAAGTAGGGCTGTTGGACTAGGTGGGCTGGGGACAACACTGCTGTTTCCAGGGCTCTTAGGTTTACCTGTATGTTATGGTAAGCAATAACAACATCATTATCCCTATTTCATAGAGACAGAAAGTGTGACTCAGAGAGATTACATGATTTGCTATGGACAGAAAAGTTAGCTGAGGATAGCAACAGAAGCAAAGGCAACAACCTGGCATGTTGTGGCATTTTGTCAGCAAAGGCTTTGGGGTTGATTGGGGTCTGAGGAGTAGAGGTAGGCACAGTGACAGTTTGGGCAGTAGCAATGACAGTTGAAGCTACCCATCACAGAATAATGATAGAATTAGAGATTTAGAACTAGAGCTAGAAAGAAAGTTCATGGAATCTAATCCCCTCATTTTACAGATAAGGAAACCAAGGACATAAAAGATTAAGTGACTTGCCTGAGATCACACAAATAAGGTAGTGGGGTGATGTGTCAATCTTTTAAGTTTGTTTTTTTTTTTCCTGAATTCATTCTCAGTGGTACCATATTCACTTAAAATAGCTAGCTGGATACTCTAATCTGAATTTGACTTACTATCCTTTATCCTCAATGGAATTTAGTGTTCTAGGCATACAATCTCCCAAATTTAGTGACTCAATCACGCCCTTCCACAAAGAAAGCCTCTATGTATGTATGCATGCTCAAAGAGCATTAAGATTTAGACTTCCAACCCTAGGGCATTTTTCAGGATCCCTGCCTGCCTGCTTGCCTCTACCCTCTCACATTATCCACTGTGTTTGAGTTTTGTTTCATTCTGATGAATCATGTTATCGTTTTCTGACATACCTTAGCTTATTCTTTTTCTGACCATTTTCCCAAATGCACAAGGTACCTTCTTTTAAATGTCTGCTCTTCCCCACATTTATGAATCCTGCCAAATGAAGAGATTTCTGCAGAAATCATCTTTCTGCACTTTCTGTACTCTTGTCTTTCCTTCCTTCCCTCCAGACCAATAATAAATATATGAAACAGGACTGACCCCTGCCAGACCATGTTGATGGCCTCCCTTGGGATTTGTTGACTTTTATCACACACCTCTCCCTCCTCCCTCAGTCCTTTGGCCAATTTTTAAGCCTTCTGCCTGCATCCTCCTACTGCATCTGAACCCATTTTGAAAGTGAAAATGTCAAGAGCTGTGATTCAGAGCTTCCTTGGGAAAGTACAGATCTATGGCCAGTTCTGTGCAATGGTAAACACACAGGTGAAAAGGTAACAACTCAGTCAAATATCAAGATGCTTTGTCGACAGGAAATGAAACACCGTTATGTTGGAAATAGACTGTACAAGCCACTGAATTTTTCTCTATTTACCTGGCTGTTTGGCAGAGTACGGATACGAGCCAATACCTATTGGTGGCAATCCCAATAGCTTGCTATGGGTCATTTGCTTGCTTTGGTTTGGTTTTGGACTTCAAACTTGGACCCATGTTGTTTTCTATCTCAGTTTCCCCAGGTGTAGACAGCATAATTCTCTCTCCTAGAGGCTTGCCCAAATCGTATTAACAACACATCTGACAAGCCTCGGTGGCAGATATGACAGAAGTGCCAAGGTACCTTCTGTGCATGGAACTGCTTTTATCTTCTGACACAAACATATGCCAACCCCCCTTCCCCCCTTTGGGATTTCACCATGAATATCCTCCTGGGGAAATCTGTTTTGTTCTTTATTCTGCATCCCCCATACTTGGAGAAGCGGGGGTGGCATCTCCCTCCTCTGGGGACTGCATATCGGATGCATGGATGTGCTAGGAAAGAGAAATCTATCTACTACAGGACAGAGCCATCAGGGTCGTCATAATTCTCCCCCTCTGCCCTCCTGGGACCCACAGCTTGAAGAGTCAAAGGCTTGTCTAGCAGCATCTGGCCATGAGGAAACATCTTTTCAATCTTTGTTTTCCTCTACCTTGCTCTCTTTATCCCAGTAATGAGAAGAGACTGAGACTTTAAGCCAAATATGATATGCCCCCCCCCCTCCCCACAACAGACTGGAGCAGTTCATAATCCAGTTTCTGGAACAAACGCTGCCACCGAGCTGGGATAGGGACTGGGAGTCGGGGTGGCGCGTGGCATTGTTGTCCAGAGTTAGCGTACTAGGAGGAAAACAGTTTCCTTAAGTTATTTTTAAATGAAAAGAAAGCTTTCATTTGCACCCCCCATGTGTTCCCACGAACTGGACACATTTCTCTCAAGCTGAGTAGCTAAATAAATAGTTGTCAGTATTTGGACAACATGTTATAAACAAAACAAGACCAAAACCATAGAATTTTAAGTATAGCTAAGAAGAACCTAGTCATTTTTCTGTCAGGGAGATGAAAAAAGAATCATCAGGGTTTTTGTGATTATTTTCCTCTTACAGATGAATAAAAGTATCTGTACACAGTTACATACAATAGTGCATAAATGTGCATACATGCACATGCAATTATAAAACATATATATGTATATATACATGTACATAGTTGTCATTTAGAAATGAAAAAATCCAACATCCTGTTAGACTACTTTTGTTGTTGACATGGTGATGTGTCCTCTGCTGGGCTTTCTTTGTACCTTACTGCATAGGGTCTCAGTGGTGATGGAGGGAGGGGGAGCTGTCCTGTTTTGGGGTCCCCAAAGCTCAGGTTGGTATGTGTGCTGGGAGAGTTAATGAGAACAGAATGGCGTTCTTTCCCTCCCTTCTCCAATCCCATCTGTTCAAACAAAAGGCTGAAAGGGAAAGAGAATTGAGACCCTGCTGGTCAAGGGGGGAGGAATAATAACAAACATCCTTGGGCAACATTTCAGCACATGCAGCCCTTTTATACTGTGCTAAAGCTTTTATTCAGACCAGAGAAAGCCAGGCCAATGTAGGCTCAGGTTAAAAAGAAATAATCATCATCATAAAAAAAGATGCATTAGGCCCAAAGGCTATTTCTTTCGATGAGCACACTTGTAAATCCAGAGGAAAATAAAAATGGAAACTGACAAAAATCTATTTGACTATAGGATCTGCTGAGTAGCCCCACTTATACAATGGGTTCTGGAAGTCCAGTTTTCACTTGTTCCTTCATGAAGTTCAAGGCCCTAGTAATTAATATCAGGACAAAGTGATGGAAAGAAAGTATATGCCTCTTTACCTTGAGGAGTCCATGCATTTTCTCCCCATTCCTCTTGCTGTATGAGGTCAGTCCTCTCCACTAGTTTCCTGGTTTGGGTTTTTGTCCATGAGGTCATGGAGAACAGTTCATGCAAGAGAATAGCTTTGCTGGAATGGTTCATTTTAGCTAGATTAGAGCATGACTTCCAGCTTCCCAATGTAAGCACACTAGAGAGATAACTCTACTGGGTTTGCTGATTCTCTGGTCTCCAGACAAAAGGGCTGAAAAGAAAGAAAAAACCCCATGGTTTTGCACTGAATTCAAGTTGGAGCTATTGGATTATCACACCACTGGGGGTGATGAAAAATTCAGCCAAACAACTGCTTTAATTCTCTCAACTAGATATCAAATAACATGGAATTTATACTGAATTGATCAATTACCAGACCGAAGAAATGAAATCAACCTCTGGTGTCATTGTGTGAATTCAACCTCTATTTATTGATCCTTTCAAAACCCCTCTTCTTCTAGCCATTAAAAGCAATACTGCTTTCACTATTCCTCCCTTCCCCCACCCCCACCCCAGCTAATTCTGAAGCTATCAATCACCTGAAAATAAAGATGAAAAAAGGAATTAATTTAGTCACAAAGTGAGAACCCCAAGGAATAGGATTTGGGGGTAGTAGAAGGAAGGATGCCATTTTTTAAAGCTGGAGAGACAGACAGAAAGAACAGAAAAAGAAGAGAGGAGGGGGGAAAGGGAGGGAGCGAGAAAAAGGAAGGAATGTTGAGAGGGAGAAAGGGAGGGATAAGAAAGATAAAGGAAGATAAAAACAAGATAAGTTTTAAGAAATATCATCTTGGGAAATGTTGGGAATTTTGAAAGATCAAAAAATGTAATGGATAAGTACTATTATTGCCCTACAGAACACGCAAGCCAGAGAAGAAATGATTTCTTCCCAGTAGACTCACAAACTAACGAAGATAAATCGATGTGACATAAATCCCAAGGATCCTTACTTCAAAAAAATGTGAATACTTTGAAATTTAGTCAAGCACAAGGTTTAGCCACAACTAACCTAACCTTATTATAAATGTCTTCTTATAATTGTAAGTTTTTATTGTGCAGTCAACTCTCAATTATCCATACAAATAGAGGGAAACCAACCATGGAACAGATAATACCGAGCAATAGTTGGCAAAAAAAAAAAAATCATTTATATCTGGCTTGGGATATGTCATTTTATTTTTATAGTTATTTTCCTATACTAATTAAGAGTTTTCGTTATTTTGTTTTGCATTTTTTTTTACTATTACTTTAGTCATTTGTTTATACATTCAAATACCTACTATGTGCAAAAAACTATACTAAGCACTGGAAAAGGAGATAGAAAAATAAAGAAAACAGGCTGTCTGCCCTCAGGAAGTTTACAAAAAAGAAACAAGCCACTTATGTGGATAAATTTGAATTAGATTATAATAATTAATTATATATGAGAATAATGTTCTATGAAATCAAATGGACGAAAATATCACCTTCAGCTGAGAATATTCGATGTTAGAGGTGAAATGCACCTGGCTGTTTAACCTATTGGCCTCATTTGAAAGATGAGGAAATGTAGACTTACTTGGGTAAGTAAAGTGACTTATCTAGTGTCAGACAGGTAGATAATCTCAGAAGAGAGGTTAGAATCCAGTATAATGACATTTTCATTGTTTTATTTTTCCTTTTAAAATTGCTTTATTAAGACATTTTTATCCCACCCTCCAATATTTCTTTGTAAGAAAGAAAACCAGTTAAGTCAAACTAACCATCAGTGCCCCTGTATTCTACTATCTTTCTAAGCAGAAGAGAGGAGTAGGTATCATCTGTTTTCTGGAACCTAAATGGGTCATTGTATTTGATGTGAATTCTAATTATTCAGTGTTATTTTCCTATTTGTTATTATAACTACTGCCTCCATAGTGTTATTGGTTCTGCTTTTTAAAGCCTGCATCAGTTAATTATGAATATTCCAATATTTCCTCATAATATTATTTGATAAAATACATGATAACATTCCATCACACGTACCAAATTGTTCAGCTACACCTGAAACAGAATAGGCATTTTGTAAATGCATCTTGGCAGATGGATTGATATCAATGGCTGTTGACTTTGTCCCCCCTCCCCTTTTTACTACAACAAAACATCTTGCTGTGAATATTGTGTTCTATGCAGAACCTTTCTTTTCTGTCTTTGATCTCCTTGGGATATATGCCTGCCAAGACTCTTTTCAACACATCACATTAACCTACATATGCTTTGCCTACTTACCACTGGACTAGAGGGAGGTGGGGTGGGAATTGCCATCCAAGAGCATGCTGAGTAATATGGGAAGTTGGCCCAGTATGAAACTTGTTATAAGTAATCCACAACCTCCCCGAGTGAGTAAATAACAGGAGTGCTGACTGGTTCCTTTCACTTTGGCAAAAAGCAGTTAAGAAATGTATCTGGCTAGATGCCCTACTTTTACCATAAGGATATATAAATAAAAAGTTGTTTGTAAAATTAAATTTTGTTAAAAGAATCATATTTTCTAATTAACATCACAAAATTAGAGTTGTGACCCCTTGTGAAAGAAATCTGAGGCTGGGCTTTAAGAACCTAACATAAGCATGTGATAAGTTTAATTTAATATTATATATTTAAGGCACCCTAATACCTTATGGATGGAACTTGTGGGCTGGTGCAAACTGCTGATTAACATGGCAATCTGTATACAGTAAGAGTCACTATACTGGACAAGGGCATGTTAGAGTCAGCTCTAAGAGGCATGTCAGAGCCTATCATTACATTTTCAGTGTAAGCATTTAAACAGTGGAAATTTGGCAATAACTACAATTCAGGACTTGATGTAGTATTTAAAGAAGCTTTTGGTAATTCAGATTAAGGTTAAAAGTATATCATACATGTATTTTTTCCCTAGAGGGAAAGTTGTTAAATATTTTCCAGTACCCCCCAGATTTTGACCCAGTAATTCTGTTGTTAGAGCTGTATTCCAAAGACATCATTAAAAAGGAGGAAAGGACCTAATTGTATTGAAATAGTATAGCTGCTCCATTTCTAATAGGAAAAATATGGAAAGAATATATAAGAGCATCAGTTGGAGAATGGATAAATAAATTATGGCATATTAATAGAATGTGATATTATGCTACCATAAAAACTATAAATATCAAGAATATGAGGAAATATATAACTAAGAATTATGGCACCTAGAGCAAATTCAGTGGATGTTGAGTCTGATTGTGATTTAGGGGATTACTTTCCAGCCCACCCTTTGAAGGGCTTTGCTTTAGCTATGCTATTCTTCTCCAGAAGTATGGCAAAAATTAGATTTAGACTAATACTTCCTGGTATAATACTTATATCAAGATAAACTCCAAATGTATATGTGACCTCGATATAAAGAGCCACATTATAAACAAATTAGAGAACCAAGGAAGAAATTACCCTTCAGATATATGGACAGAGGAAGAGTTCATGACCAAAGAAGGAATAGAGAGCCACAAAGGACAAAACGGACAATTTTGATTACATAAAATCAAAAAGGTTTTGCATAAATAAATCCAACACAGCTAAGATTAGAAAAGAAACAGTTGACTGGGAGGAAAATCTTTGTAGTAAGTTTCTCTGATAAAGGTCTCATTTTCAAGATATGTAAGAAATGGATTCAAATTTAAAAGAAAAAGAACTATTCTTCAATTGATAAATAATTTTTTAAAATGAACAGTTTTCAAAGGAAGAAATTCAGTTTATCTAAAGTCAGATTAAAAAGATGTTCCAAATCACTAATACTTAGAGAAATGCAAATTAAAGTAACTAAGGTTTCAACTCACATGTATCAGATTGGCTAAACTGACCAAAACAAAACAAAACAAAACAAAACAAAACCCTAAATGTCAGAGTTGCTGAAGGAAAGCAGTCACATCAATGCCCTTTAAGTGGAGTTATGAATTGGCCCAGACATTCTGGGAAACAATTTGAAACTATGACCTTGAAGTTATAAACAGTGTTTGATCCAGTGATACTGACTACTTTCGATACAGGTGCACATTCCTCCCTGAGTGCTCCAATCTCTGTTGAGAGATTCCCGTTCCCCGAAGACCCATCTTTTCCCTACCATCTTTACTACTGAGAAGGATCCTGGATGAGTAGTAGGGTCCCTGAATCTAGGGGTCAGGAACTCAAAGTTATGGAATACTTTTTCTCCCTCAGAAACTCCCTCTCCCTCTCCCTGTTTCTGGAGGGCCAGGTCCTGAAGTCTCCCCCTTATGGTGGAGGAATTATAAGTAGGATATTTTTTCCCAGTATACTCTCTGTTCCGTGATTGACTAAGATCTCACTGCTCTGCATCCTGTGAATCCAGAGAAATACACATGGGGGTATGCTAGTAAATGTTTAACAACTGAATTCTCTGGAGGAAAAATGTTTGCACTTACATTTTTGAGTTTAATTTGCATTAACAGTTTCTTAAAACTAGACAATCAGGATAGCACAAATAAGCCCTGATTTGGAGGGATTGGTTTCTGAGGTGTAAATGTTCATCCTGAAAATTTAACACACAGTCCTGCAAGTCAGTTCAAAGTGATTCCAACCCACCCCCTGGCAATCAGTACATAAACCCCTTTCCCAGAGAAGATAGGAACCGGAAGAACTCCCTGTTTAAAGGCAGAAAATTATACAGAGGATTGTATTCAAATATGACTCGAGTCAAATCAACTTTTTTTTTACTTTTTGGAGGGCAATTGAGGTTAAGTGACTTGCCCAAGGTCACATGGCTAGTTTTTATGTCAAGTGTTTGACCAGATTTGAACTCAGGTCCTTCTGACTCCAGGGCCAGTGCTCAATTCACTGTGCCACCTAGCCGTCCCCAAATCTACTCTTAAGGAAGATTATATTGGCAGCAGTGTAGAGGATGTCCTGGAGTATTGAGAGACCTGAGGAAGGAAGATCAGGTATGAGGCTGTGACAATAATCTTGGTAAGAAGTAATGAAGGCAAGAAATAAGATGGTAGCTATGGGAGCAGGCAGAAAGGGTCAACTCAGGTGGCTAGGTGGCACAGTGAATAGAGCACCAGGCCTAGAGTCAGGAGGACCTGGGTTCAGATCCGGGCTCAGACACTTAACACAAAAAAATAGCCTTGGGCAAGTCACTTAACCCCAATTGCCCTCCAAAAAGAAAAAAAAAAGATTAGATGAAAGAGCTTCTGTGAAGGTAAAAATGGCAATATTTAGCAACTCATTTCATATGTAAAGGAGGGGGGAAAGTGAGGATTCCAGAATAATGGCAAGATTTCTAATCTGGGAGCCTGGAAGGATGGTGATATTTTTGACTGAAATAAGGGAATTTGGAGATGGGGATGGCTTAGGGGAATGAAGGAGTTCAGTTTTGAATATGTTCGGTTTTCAGGATATCTGAATTTAAATGTCCCAGTAGGTAATTGCTGATCAATGACTGAAGCACATGGGATAGAATAGGCATAAATAAACTTGCAGAATTGAGAATTGAGAAGAGAAGGAGTAGAAGCAGAAGTATAGATGACTTTTCCAAAGAACTGGGTTGAGAAAGGGAAGAGTGATATAGGGTAATAGCTTCAAGGGGTAGTAGAGGAGACCCCTTAAAGTCTCAGTGTTAAGGATAGAGGAGACTGAGCATGTCTGAAAGCAGGAGGGAAGAAACCAACCAATGAGGAGAGGCAGAAGATTGAGAAGGGGTGGATCATTAAGGATTCAATCTTGGGGAGAAAATGGGAAGGGATAGGACCAAGTACACATATAGAGGAGGTGGCCTTAGCAAGGAGGAGAGGCATTTCTTTGTCAGAGACTGTGGGAGGTGATGTTAAGGGGTTTGGAGGTAAAAATGAGGGCTCAATGTTTTCAAGAAAGTAAAAAAGTCAAGGACCTTACCAAAGATGAAGGGGAGGAGAAGGTGTGAAGGACTTGAATGGGGAAGAGAAGATTTAGAATAGCTTCTATTAGAAGTGAATTGGGAGTCAGTTAAGAAGGAATAAAAGGACTGAATTACTGTAGTGAGACCCAGTTGAGTTTGTATAACATGAATTTGTATCATACTCAGCACAGTTGTGAGATTTCCTCCACCCTTGTCCAGTAGCTGAGGAATAGAAACAGAGAGGGTGGAAGGTGAGAGTCATCGAAAGCTGAGATTTGGCAAGAGAAAAGCCATGATAGAACAGAGGGCATAGGGTTCAAGAATAGAAGATAATGTAGAGTACAAATGGCTAACTATTGGAATGAGATTGGAGAGGAAAGAAAGAGATGGGGTAATAACCTGAAAAAAGTACTCAGGGATAGAGAGATTGGAGGTGCCCATGAGTTCAAAGAAAGGTTAGAGGGTTAAGCATAGGAAGAATCAGAATAATAGGAGGTTTTAGTCAGATATGGGAAGTTAAGAAATTCTAATTAGCAAAGTGAAAAACTTTTTGGTAATGATACAATCTAGTGTGTAACCATTCCTATGTGTGACTAAGATGGAGAAAAGGTGTAAAGGTTATAGGACTTAATAAGGTTGAGGAATGTTAGATTAGTGAGTTTGAGGGAACATCTACATTAAATATTAAAATCCTTGAGGCAAGAGTTGAGCAGGAAAGACAGTAAGCCAGGTGCTGATCCCCATGAGAAATGGAGACTGAATTAAGGCTTGGTATATTACAGCTACCATAATTTTGGTTAGGTGGAAAACTTTGATGGTGTGAACTTCAAAGGAAGGAAAGGTTTTTAAGTGAGAGAAGTAAAGGGAAAGGTCTGGAAGTGACAGAGCAAGGAGTATTCCTTCCCTCTAGGACCAGTGTGGCAGAGTGTGAGAGAAAAAGTATAGACAGTTCTGTACAAAATAGTTTAGAATATGCTGTTCTCAGAGATTAGCCTAATCTAAGTGAATGCTAATAAATGGAAAGAGTGTGAAAGAAAGAGGTACAGGAAGGAGGGGAATTTGTTTACTATGGAATAGAAATTCCAGAGGGCAGAATGAAAAGGATGGATAGGGATGTAAGTAGAGTAAAAGTTTAGGGGAATAAGACTGAGAGAACAAGGTGGCAGGGGCAGGAGAGGATGCTAGGACATTGTTTTTTCCCTAAATGGTCCATGATTAATTATTATAGGGAGAGGGAGAGATACAGGAGAGGCCATGAGGGTAATCATGGGTGGCAGATGGGCAGGGAGGTTCAGTCTCTAAGGGGTGTTGCAGAAGGAGCAAGGCAGAGCCTGGGTCTGTTCCTTCATCAGACTGGTCATGGGAGGGGATGAGGTAGAAGGGGTTGAGGATAATAAGCAATGGCCATTCCTTCCTTCTGGGAGGCCTGGGTCTGGGTTTAGCCAACAGCCTGAAGGATACAGGTCCTCCTGCTCTCTTCCTTTAGGGGAGAGGGGTGAAGCTGGTGGAGGAAGGCAGGTGCTCTGTTATTACATCCTTTCATATTTGGAGTTTCAACTTCCCATTACCCCTATTTTGTTCTATCTTTCCCTATTCTCTCTCATGGTGATCCATCAACTCCCAACGGTTGAAATGTTATCTCTATAGTGATTGGTTCATTCATTTCAGTTGTGTCTGAGTCTTTGTGACTCTATTTGGGGTTTTCTGGAGTGATTTGCCATGTTTGAAGCCAGATTTGAACTCAGGAAGATGGATCTTCTGGTCTTCAGATCTGGCACTCTATGCACTATGGTTCAACTGAGCTGCCCCAACCCTTGGATATCCAGGTAGAGACGTCTAGCAGGTGGTTGGTGATGAAGCACAGAAGTTCAGGAGCAAGATGAGGGCTTGAAAGCTGGATGTGTAGATATGGGCATCACCTGCCTAGAGATGATAGTTTAACCCATAGGAGTTGATGAGATCACCAAGAAAGGGAATACAGAAATAAAAAACAAAAGAACAAAAAAAAAAAACCCAAAGAACCCAGAATTCCAAGGCAGAACATAAATGATGACCCAGCAAAAGAGATTGAGGAGTAGTTGGGTTGGATGAGAATTTATTCTTAGCCTAAGACCATCTTTCCTGTCTAATTGCCTTGGGATAGCTCTTGTGGCTTCAGGCTAAGTACTATGTTCTCTGTGTGTACGTGTCCCTTCGTGCATGTTGCCTGGTTACATATGTTGCTTTCCTATGTTCTATCTAAATGTATGAGCTCTTCCCCAATGTGCTGTGTTAATAATGTGAGACTGTCCCTTTCTGCAAATATTTGAATCTTGTCACCCAATTTGCTTTGCTTCTTGGTTCAATATCTTTGTTTTAAATTAATGCTTCCTTTTGGGTTGGTTGAGTAAGGTATATATCTTGTCAGTCTGCCAACAAGTATTTATTAGGTATTTACTATGTGCTAAGCTCCATGCTAAGTGCTAGGGATACAAAGAAAGGCAGAAATACAGTCACCACCACCTAGGAGCTTATATTCTAATGGGGGAGGTGACCTGCGAATAACTTTATATACAAGATTCAGACAGTGTAAAGGTCAGGCAATCTCAAGGGGAAGGCACTAGCAATGGAAAGCCTTGAGAAGGGCCTCTTGCAGAAGGTGGGATTAGAACTGAGTCCTCAAGGAAGCCAAGGGCAGAGATGAGGGGAGAGAGCATTCTGAGCATGGAGGACAGCCTTCACAAAGGTACAGCATCAGGAAATGGGGCATCATTTGTAAGTAATGGCAAGCCAGCCAGCATGTGCAGATCACAGAGTTTATAGAGGTAATTAAAAAGTCAGAAGATTGGGGGAGCTAGGTGGAGCAGTGAATAGAACACCAGCCCTAGAGTCAGGGAGACCTGAGTTCAAATCCAACCTCAAGACACTTGACACATTACTGGTGTGTGACCTTGGGCAAGTCACTTAACGCCAATTGCCTTGCCTTTCCCCCTCCAAAAAAAAAAATCAGAAGACATGAAAGGTAGGAAGGGGGCCAGTTTATGAAGAGCTACACAACTATAGGGTGACTAGGTATCTCAGTGGATAGAGCTCTGGGCTTGGAATCAGGAATACTTATTTATATGAGTTCAAATCCAGCCTTAGATACTCACTAGCTGTGTGACCCTTGGCAAGTCATTTAACCCTGCTTGTCTCTGTTTTCTCATCTGTCAAATGATCTGTAGAAGGAAATGGCAAACCACTCCAATATCTTTGCCAAGAAAACTCCGAATAGGGTCACAAAGAATAGGACATGAGTGAATGGCAAACAACGCTAAACAGCATGGAAAACTTTATAATTGATCCTAGAAGTAACAGGGAGCCATTGGAATTTTTTGAGTGTGTGTGTGTGTGTGTGTGTGTGTGTGTGTGTGTGTGTGTGTGTGAGAGAGAGAGAGAGAGAGACAGAGAGAGAGACAGAGAGAGAGACAGAGAGAGACAGAGACAGAGAGAGAGACAGAGAGAGACAGAGAGACAGAGACAGAGAGACAGAGAGAGACAGAGAGAGATGGTCAGACCTGTGCTTTAGGAACATCATTTTTAGCAGCTGGAGTAGGGAAAGTAATGAGGCAAGGAACCTGAGGGAAAGACCTGAGGCAAGGGACAAACCAAAAGACTATTACAGTAGTCCAAGTGAAAGGCGATTGTGATGTGACCTTGGGTGGTGGCCATATGAGTGGAGACAGTGATTCAAGTGAGTGATGACTCATACCACTGTATGTCTCTTTTTAAAAACTCATTTATCAGTTTATTTTTTCCCTTCGACCGTGATAATATGGTACCCAAATTCGGTTTTCACTGGGGGATCTGTGCATACAGGCTTGTCCAGGTCCCTGACAGGAAGGCGAATGCTGCTCCTTGGAACAGGCCTTGGAATGGACCCTCTCATCACCCATCCCAAATCTCCGCCACCCCACCCCCCACATGGCTTTATCTTCACTGTACCATGAGGCAACTTCATTGAATCTCACTCCAGCCTTCAGTTTTTCCATGGCCTCCATGATTCCCCGAGCCTTTGGGACCCTGAGCCTTCTTATCTGCATCCTCACTCCCAGAAGCTGCTTCCCCTTTCCCTCCTTTGCTAGAACTGCTCTTCCCCTTGGGCGCCATCTTTCCCCTTTGCTGCCACCATCCTGCCATATGTCTTGAAACTAGGATAGTGTAAGTAGGAGCTCCAGGTACTAATGTAAATTGCAGTTATTATTGCTGTCATTTTTGCAAGTATTATTGCCAGACCCTCTACTTCAATCACCTACCTGAAACTTGGTAATCTCTTGTGGTTCAAAGACATCAAATATGAAAACAAAGTGGCAGCAAGTGACAAATGTGGTAATTAAGTCCCTGGGAACTGGTCTGAACTCACACATGGTAATAATTCCAAAGCTACATCCCCAAATAACAGGAGAATGAGACACAGCCAAAGATACTGAGCCTCTAATGATACAAGGAACGGAATCCCAAATGCAGCCCTCAGAAGCATGGGACCCTGAGTACGTTGATGCCCTGAGTTTGGGGATCTCTGATGGATCGACTTGAAATCTCTGCTGGATATATATTCCCCCATGCTCAACCTCTCTTCTGCCTCCTTTCTTTCCTTAACTAGCTCCCCCTACCCCCACCTCCCCATAGAATGTTGGGCCATGTGACCCTACCTGTCCTTGCTGTGAAGCCTTTAAATCGGTTCTCTCAAAATCTAGGCTGAATGCCAGGCTATTTCTGCTTTCCTTCTCCCATTTTTTCATTTTCAAAGATGAAGTTGTCACTTTTTCAGTAACCAGTTCCTCCTCACTGATGATACACATATCCAGAGAGGTTTCCCTCCCTTGATATTCTACTTTGTGAAGGACTTAATTATCTTGGCAAGTCAAGAAATACTAGCAATTCCACTTTCGTCAGAGAGAATGCTACAGCAAACATCCAAATAATTGAAATGCCACATTACTATGCTATGATGTTACCACATTAAGGGTATGATTCCTGACTCAAAGTTATCTATTTCTTCTTTACGTCTCGGTGGACTGTTGTATACTCCCCTGGCAATGCTGCTGTTATCACCTCTATTCATTTTCACCGAAATGATCTCTATCTTGCTTCTGCTATCTGGTTACTGAATTTCCTCATATGAATGTATTTTCTTAATACCTAATGCTACTCCTCCTTCCTCTGCCCCCACCTGTCATTTATTACATTCCTTTGCAATAAAGTATGCTCTTCTAGAACCACAGAGTTTCCTCCCACCAAATCTTAGAGATGCCCATTAGGCTAAATAGACCTTCTTGCCTTAAGATATTTAGTTCAATTTGTACCTTATGCAGACTTAATACATGTGTTTATGGACATCTCCTTTTTTAAGATTTAGTCTCTTTAGGTAACAGAGACCAACAAGTGTACATTGTAGCTACTCTATATGGTATCAACTTTGGCAAGAATATTTAGGTAGTTTTCTCCTCTCTTCCCTTTTCAGTTTATAGCCTTTTTGGTTAGATTTGCAAGATGCTAGCCAGATATATTTTTACTAGCCCTTGTGAGGTGTCCTCCATCCCTGGCCAAGGGTTAATTATTCCAAATTCTATTCTCATACACCATCTCCTTGGCAACCTGTTCATTTTCCAAATCTGTCTTACTCTTCATAAAGCTTTTGCCTTCAATCAGATGCAGCAATAAAAACACCACCTGTGTCCCGAAGATCTTCAATTTGTTGCCCAGGATTTTGTAATCCTTAGCAATATTCTCTAGATTCTTTTTGAAGTCATTTGTCCTTGTTGAAATCTTCAGAAGCAAGTAGTAGTCAACAGCTTTGATATCTCCTAAGGTACTCTCTCATGTCTTGAATATTTAATAATCACTAGCAGTATTATGTGCACACATACTATATATGCATATATGTACATATCAGCTTGTACATATCTATATGTACATATGTGTTTATACCCACACATATCTTTTTAAGGTTTAAACAGTACTTTACAAATATTATCTCATTTGATCCACTCAACAACCCTGGGAGGTAGGTGCTATTATCATTCTCATTTTACAGATGAGGAAACTGAGGAAAGGGGTAGAATTAAGTGACTTGACCAGGTTCACACAGTTGGTGAGTGTTCAAAGTCAGATTTGTACTCAGGTTTTCCTGACTCCAGGTCCAGAGCTGTGTCCAGTATACCATTGAGGCACCTCTATGTGCACTGAGAAAACAAAAGATCCTCCATTTAATGTATGATCAATGTATAGCTTCCTCTGTACCTCTGTGCCTCTAAGAGATCAACAGCTACCATCAATTGCTTCTTTTCCTTTTTTGACTTCCTGGACTATTTCTTTCCTGATGGCTTTCTTGGATTCTTAGCATCATTCCTTGGACCAAAAGCAGCTGCCTTCTCCTCAAAGAGTCTACATCTTCTCATATAAGAAAGTACCATAGGAATATTCTGGGGCCATCTCAAACAAACTCAGGAAGTCTGCTTATTAAAGTTTTAGTGTAACTTCATACCTCTGAGAGGATGAATGCTAGAAATCAGGGTTTTATTATTTTGTTGATCATCTAGAATAAAGAAAGTGATAGAGAAAATGTTAATGACACAAGCTAAACTTAAAAATGTCTTGCTTTCTTGGGGGGAGGGGAAGAAAGAGGGGAACCAGTTTTTAAATATTTACCAGCACCCTCCTGCGGTATACCTATTATTTCCCTCCAGTTGTCCCTTTTCCCTTCCCTTCTTCATCTCATTCATCCACCCTTCAGCCTCCTGATTCTAGTCAGTATTCTTCTGCCTCTTCCCCCTTTAGATTCTTTTACCTTGAACTCTTTTTTCCATTTAAAAAACAAAACCTACATCTTTCTCCTAACCTGGAAAATGGAAAAATTATTTCTAAAGACCTTTTGCCTTATCTTGTGGGAGAGGAAGAAGCCTGAACTTTGAGCATAGTTAGCAAATTCTTTAAGAAAATTAGAAGAGAGAGAAATCAGTTTCAGGGTGAGGATTGGGGAAGCCTTCATGGAGGAGACGGCACCTGAATTGGGACTTGAAGGGAGAGAAGGATTTCGGTAGGTAAAGTAAGAAAGGAATGAAATTGAGTGAAGTGAGAAGAACCAGGAGAACATTGTATACAGTAACAGCAACACTGTGTGGTAATCAAATATGATAGACTTAGCTCTTCTCAGAAATTCAGTGATCCGAGATAATTCCAAAAGATTCACAATGGAAAATGTTATCCACATCCAGAGAAAGAAGTATGGAGCCTGAATGCAGATCAAAGTATATTCTCTCTCTCTCTCTCTCTCTCTCTCTCTCTCTCTCTCTCTCTCTCTCTCTCTCTCTCTCTCTCTCTCTCTCTCTCTCTCTGTCTCTCTGTCTCTCTCCTTCTTTGTCTGTCTGTCTCTGTCTTCTGTTTTTCCTTTTTATTCTTATTCTTTCACAAAATGACTAATGTGGGGAGACAGGAAGGAGGGGGACAAAGTTAGAACTCAAAATCCTATAAAAGTGAATGTCAAAAACTGAAATTAGCTAACTAAATCTTAAAAAAGGAAAGAAAGAAGAGAAGAGAAAGGAATGCATTCAAGGCATGGAGGGCAGCTTGGGCAAATTCTGGGAAGCAGGAAAATATGGGATTGGATTATAGAACTCCTAGGAGCCCAATCTGGACAGAAAACAGAGTTTTTAAAGTGGAGTAAGATGAAATTGAGTAGGAAAGATAAATTAGAGCCAATTGAGTAAGAATTTAAATAATAATAGTTAGCATAGTACTCAAAGTTTGCAAAATGCTTTATGTATGTTATTTCATTTGATCCTCACAACTACCAGTGAGGTAGGTACTATAATTATCCCCATTTTACAGATGAGGCAAACTAAGGTTGGGGGGTTAAGTGACTTGCCCAGGGTCTCACAGCCCAGGGTCTCACAGACCTGAGGGACAATTTGAGGCTCAGGTCTTCCTGATTTCTAGATCCATCCA
>WOXC01011986.1:0-76782 GCA_011680675.1 Gymnobelideus leadbeateri
TCCATTTGCTCCAGTCTAACTCTGAAGGAATGAATCTCCCTCAGTGAACTTTTGAGATTCTTTTTCCATCTGGCAAATTTGACTTTTTAAGGCATTCTTCTCCTCATTGCCCTTTTGGCCTCCTTTGCCATTTGAGTTAGTCTATTTTTTAAGGTGTTGTTTTCCTCAGTCAGGCTGTTGACCCTCATTTCATACTTTTCCTGCATCCTTCTCGTTTCTCTTTCCAATTTTTCCTCCACTTCTCTTATTTGATTTTTAAAGTCCTTCTTAAGGTCCTCTATGGCCTGCAACCTGCTCATGTTTTCCCCTGGGGCTTTTGGAGCAGGACTTCTGACCTCACGGTCCTTTTCCCGCTCTATGCCCCAAAAATAGGAGTCTAGGGTTGCATTTTTCTGTTTCCTTTGCCTTGGCATGTTGCCACTTAATTGCTTGACTTTTGGGCTTGTTGCCACACTATGGCTTTAAGGCCAGATAGAGGAATTTTCGTCCCGAAAGTGTGGGGGGCAACTTCTGTTTCTGGCAAGCTGTAAACCCACCCACAACTTCCACCCTAGATCACAATCCAGATCCAGGGAGGTTAAAGCAGGAGCGATTACCCCCCAAGACTGATCGCTGGATCTCCCCACGATTTGTAGGCTGGGAGCCCGAGATGCCTCTGAAAACTACAAAATGGCGTGTCTCCTCAGCGGCTTCTAGCCCCCAGGGGAGGGAGCTGGCGCATTCCCCAAATACAGGTCCCAAAGTCCATAGGACACTAACCTCTTACTTTGTCCTAGGCAAGTCTATGTTGATAATTCTGGCGTCTCCACAGTTCCTGGTGTTCTGGGGTTCCTCCAGCCGGCTGCTGGCCCTGCCGTCCTGGGGCTAAAACCTCGGCTCACGTGGACCTGGGCTCGGCTCGGCTCCTGCGCTCTGCGCGCTGCGGGCTCCCAGACCACTGCGCTGGTCCTTCCTGCAGGGTGCTGGGCTGTCCTCAGCGGGAGGTTAGCTTCTCTGTGTCGTTCTGTGGGTGCTGGGGCTCCAGAAGATTTTCAGAGTCCTTTTTTACATAGTTTGTGGAGAATCTGGGGGCAGAGAGGCTTGGATGAGCTGTTTCTACTCCGCCATCTTGGCTCCCCCCCCCCAGTCTATTTTTTTAAGGTGTTGTTTTCCTCAGTCAGGCTGTTGACCCTGATTTCATACTTTTCCTACATCCTTCTCGTTTCTCTTTCCAATTTTTCATCCACTTCTCTTATTTGATATTTAAAGTCCTTCTTAAGGTCCTCTATGGACTGTAATCTCCTCATGTTTTCCCCTGGGGCTTTTGAAGCAGGACTTCTGACCTCACAGTCCTTTTCCCGCTCTATGCCCCCAAAATAGGAGTCTAGGGTTGCATTTTTATGTTTCCTTTGCCTTGGCATGTTGCCATTTAATTACTTGACTTTTGGGCTTTTTGCCACACTATGGCTCTGCTGCCAGATAGGAATTTTCGGCCCGAAAATGTAGGGGGCAACTTCCGTTTCTGGAAGCCAGAAACCCACCCACGACCTCCACCCCAGATCACAATCCAGATCCAGGCAGGTTAAAGCAAGAGCCATTATCCCCCAGTACTGATCTCTGGATCTCCCTACAGTTTGCAGGCCAGGAGCTGGAGCTGCCTCTGAAAACTACAAAATGGCGTGTCTCCTCAGTGGCTTCTAGCCCCCAGGAGAGGAAGCCAATGCATTCCCCAAATACTGGTTCCAAAGTCCATAGGGAACTAACCTCTCACTTTGTCCTGGGCATGTCTATGTTGATTATTCTGGAATCTCCACAGCTGCTGGTGTTCTGGGGTCTCTCCAGAGGGCTGCTGGCCCTGCCTCCCTGGGGCTAAAACCTCGGCTCAAGGGGACCTGGGCTCGGCTCGGCTCGGCTCGGCTCCCCACACTCTGTGACCTGCTGGCTCCAAAACCGTTGCATTAGTCCTCCTGCAGGGCTGCTGGGCTGTCCTTAGGGGAAGGTTCGCTTCTCTGTGTCGTTCTGTGGGTGCTGGGGCTCCAGAAGTTACTCAGAGTCCCCTTTTACATAGTTTGGAAGGAATCTGGGGGCAGAGTGGCTTGGATGAGCTGTTTCTACTCTGCCACCTTGGCTCCGCCCCCTTTAACATTTTTTAAAACTTTGAGTTCCAGATTCTCTCCCTTCTTCCCTCCTCACCCACCCCCACTGTGAAGACAAGCAATTCAATAAAGGTTACACATGCATAGTTATGCAAAACATTTCCATAGTAGTCATGTTGTGAAAGATTAACTATATTTCCCTCCTTCCTATCCCATCCCCCATTTGTTCTATTTTCTTCTTTGACCCTCTCCCTTTTCAAAAGGATTTGCTTCTGACTACCCCTTACCCCAGTCTGCCCTTCCTTCTATCATCCCCCCTCTTTTCCTCCTCTCCCCTACTTTCCTGTAGTGTAAGATACCCAATTGAGTATGTATGAAACATCTATTTTAATGCATGTGCATAAACATACAGAGAGTAAATAAAGAATCAAAACTGAATAAAAATTTACTTTTTTCCTGAGAGTGATATGGTAAATCATTAATCTTATTTCTCCTCTCCTCTAAATTTTGATATTCTCTAGCTAGAAATTAGTCATCCACAAGGTTACAAAAAACAACAACATTGGATGTAACATAGTTAGATTAGAGATAGAGAGGATGGGATAGGCTTTGACATTTATTAGCTATATGACCACAGACATATGAATGACATTTTTGAGCTTCTGGCAAGTGAGAAGTTAGGAAAATGTTGTTTAAATTCCTATTATTGTTAGTTACTTCATAACTAATTTGAGATGAAAATACAAATAGTGGAAAGTAGGGTAAATGTATGAGGGAAAAAATATCTAGTCCTGTAACTTAGGTAATGCTCGAAAGAATGGTATGTTTTGTATTTGAAATCTGCCTCGTTCATTGACTTTCCTCATGTCTTTCAAAGGTACATATGATACTTGAGACTATTTAGAAAAGTAAGAAGTAAGTGAATACAATTAGGGTAGGATGAAGAGAGGGCAAACCTCCAGTAGAGGAAAAAAGAGAATATTTGGCAAGAATCCTGAGAAAAAAATATGTCACAAACTATGGCCACAGTCATGATCATATCCTGTTCCTATCTTCAACTTCCAACCAGAAGATCCCATATTCACACAAAGGGAAAGGTTCAAGAAAGCAACTGAGAGAGTAAGGGCACCCTCCAGGATATAGCATTTCTGCCGTGGCTTCTCCAACACGGAGAAGATGATATATCTCATCATTAATGCATTATGTCATCGTTCTGGTTACTTCCAGTAACAACGAAGATTCATCACCATCATTGTTCTTGATGCTGTGAATTTTGTCCATATCCAACCATAAATTCTTCATAGAAGTTATGTTGAATATTCTGGATATGTTTTTGCTCTATCTTTAACATCCCATAGGATGTAGTTCAGTAACTGGGCTGTGCTCACCTCTTTTATAGTTCTTTTCATTATCTATATGACTACTTACATGCAAATCATATTTTAAAATATGAGATAGTCTTCTTATACTCAGCATACATCTGCACAATGAGCTTCAGGGTTCCTATAATTTTGATTCTTCAAAGATTGTGGTATCTGTAGCCATATATCATCACAAAAATGTACACCAGTAATAGAAAGATGGGTTTTTTTTTTCAAGTAGTACCTTGCTATACTGAAAGTAATATGAAAAGTCCCTAAGGCAATACACTTTTCCATTTTATTTCTTTTGTAATTATATGCATAGCTTATTGTCCATCTGGCATCACAGTTCATTTGTTGATGGATCAGCTCAATAGGTTTCTGTTCAACAGTTTTTCATAATCTGAAAATAGACATTCTTCATCTACTTGATTTGTCCAGTATGTATTTTCAATTTTTAATTATTTTTTTTATTTTCTCCATACTACCTCTTACTCCCATTGAAAAACAAAAGAAAAAATATAACCCTTATAACAAATATACGTAATCAAACAAGACAAATTGCCCCACTGGACATTTCTAAAAACATGTCTCACTCTAGACGTTGAATTCATCCTTTTTGTCACAAGATGGGTACAGTTTTAGTCATCTGTACCCTCAAACTATGATTGGTCATTGCACTGTTCCAAGTTCATAAGTCTTTTAAAGATTTTTGTCTTTACTATCTTGTTGTTATTTTATAAATCGTTCCCCTGGTTCTATTTGCTTCATTCTGCATTCTTTCCTATATGCCTTCACAAGATTTTCTAAAACTGCACCTTTTGTCATTTTTATAGAACAATAGTATTGAATTACTTTCATATTGTATAATTTCTTTATTCATTCCCTAGTTGATGAGGGCTTCAATTTTTGTGTAATTGCCACTATATTAAGAATAAAATGTGCATATAAATCATTTTTCTCTTTCATGATATCTTTGTGCTATATACACAATAGTGGTAACATTGGGTAAGATGGTATTGAAGGCTTAATGACTTTGGGGGCATAGTTCCTAATGGGTGGATCATTTCACAGATCCAGATTGATTAAATATGCCTGTTTTCCCACAGCTTTTCCAACATTTATTTTCCTTTTTGTTAATATTTCCTATTTGATAGTGTGAGAAAGAACTTCAGAGCTGATTTAACTTTAATTTCTCTATTCATGATTTGAATCTTTTAAAAAATGTAATTATTGGGGCGGCTAGGTGGGGCAGTTAATAGAGCACCAGCTCTGGAGTCAGGAGGACCTGAGTTCAAATATGGCCTCATACACTTGACACACTTACTAGCCTTGTGATTTTGGGCAACTCACAACCCAAATTGCCCTCCAAAAAAAAAAAAAATATATATATATATATATATATATAATTATTTAATAGCTCATTTTCTTTACCTTGAGATTATCAACTTTATTAATATTATTTTCTAAATATATAAATTAATTCTCAGGTTGTTCCATTTGTTTTGAACTGGACAAGTAAATTAATTGAGGTAATATTTCCATTTTTAATCCATTAGTTCTGGTTACTCCTGATCAATTAATATCTTCAAACTAGGACTATTTTTATTTTCTATACCTATAATGTTTGTCAGACTGAGTACCAAAGATTCATACTGTATGCAATTACCTCAGTTTGAATTTATTTTTCTTTTCTTCCTAGGTTTTGTTTTTTGTTACTATAAAGAAACACCAGCTTTGTTTTAAACTTTATTTACCTTATGTTATTGAGAAAAACCTTTAATTTATGCATATTATATAAAATAGTGGCTTGTGGTTTAACATATATAATACTCAATAGAATCAGAAAAGATTAATTAAAAGAAAAGATAAATCCATTCATTTTAACAGTATGTTAATGTTTTCTATCATTTAAATTTTTCCCTTTTAGTGATATGATTATTTGATTCTTATCATTGTTAGTGTGATCTAGTATATTGATTTTTCTCACAATACTACATGAATCCAGTTGTCCTAGTATCAATTCAACATATTAATAGTTGACAATATTTGTATATGTTTCTCTAGTATCTTTGCTATTATTTTACTTAAAATGTTAAATCATTATTCATTAGGAATGTTAAGCTATACATTCCTTTCTCTAATTAGTCTATCCCTTGTTTGAAAATTGAGGATATATTTATATCATAGAAAGAATTTATTAGGAACTCTTATTTTTCTAATTTCCCAGTTTGGACTGAATGGATTTTTAATGTTTTAAATAATTCTTTTTTATATCTATCTAGATCTGGATTTTTCCTACTTTGGGAGACTAGTTATAACTTGTTCATTTTCCCCCAGATATTACTTTATGTAAACCCCACATTCCTTATACTGTTCAGCATTATTTTTATTTGCAAACATGCATCCATTTCATTAAAATTCTCAGATTTATTGGCACATAACTGTGAAAAAGTGTTTCAGATAATTTCCTTTATTTCTTTTTTTAATTTCTTATGGATTCTCCTTTTGCATTTTTGATACTAGTAGATTGATTTCTTCCTGTATATAATTAGTTTTATGGATGCGTTATTTTGGTTGCAAGTCTGTATCTCTAGCCTTTTGGATGGTTACATCACAAGCTCTCTGTTTAGCAAAGACTGTTGGTACTAAATCTTGCATAACACCAAAAGTGAGTGACTACTTGGCACTTGAACTATTTTTGGCTGCTTGCAGTATTTTTCCTTTACCAAGAGACACTATATATTATATATAGTTTTAGATAATTATCTAAAGAATTAAAAGATTAAGTGATTTGCCTAAGATCACAGAGACAGTGAAACAGGTAGGTGGCACAAGGGATAAAGTGCCAAGACAGGATTCAGGAAGCTCCAAGTTCAAATATTGCCTCAGACACTTACTAGCTATGTGACCTTGGGCAAGTTGCCTAACCATGTTTGCCTCAGTTTCCTCATCTGTAAAATGAGCTGGAGAAGGAAATAGCAAATCACTTCAATCTTTTCCAAGAAAACTCTAAATGGTATAACAAAGAGTCAGACACAACTGAAAAAATGAATGAATAACAACACACAGGCAGTATAGTTCAGACCAGGAACTTTTTTTTCAGATTTGAGGCCAGCTCTCTATCTCAATCTATAATGCTCCCTTGTCTTATATTGAATCAGGGCTTAACTCTTAAAATGATGAATATATTTGCAAGGCCTTCCAAGTGTAAATGTACATATACATAGATGTTTTGTGTGTGTATATGTATGTATATATATATATATATATATATGTATATGCATATATAATTCATCCTTTATCTAAAAATGTTTTGCATGTATGTTTAACACCATGGAAGTATTAAATCTACCACAACCCACAATATAACCAATTCCTTTGTTTTGCTATCATGTATATGTTTTCTTCTACTCTCATTTTGTTTTGTTTTGTTTTTTCTGTCTCACAAACTGAAATGGCCTAAGAAACATTGGAAAAGATAAGCAATTCACAGCTCCATTTGTAACAAAAATGAAAATATTTAAGTAAATTCAATTACTACATGTGGAATTATCCCTTGAATTAATTTGCAAATTTAATGGAACAAACATGAAAGTTTTCTGAGCAAATCAAGTTAGTGTCTAATACATGTTTCTGTCCTTAAATAGAGGGACTTGGAGCTATAATGTTGGCTTAAAACCAAACAAAAATTAGATATGCATTTTCTCTAAGTTTTGTGGTCCCACACTCCCTGAAGAAAATATTCTTTCCATGGCATAAATTTTTATGTGAATGTAACATTTCCATTCAGTAACAAGAGTGGCTTTTTAAAAAAAATATACAAAACACCCTAAGTTCAAAAGAGGCTAAACTTTTACTTAGCAATGTAGGGATAACAAAGAGAAGTGAAATGTGAGAGCCAAGAAAGACAGGCTGGAAGGTGGGAGAGTGAAAAGTGGGAAGGTGGGAAAGAGGGAAGGAAGGAAAGAATGAAGGAAGGAAGGAAGGAAGGAAGGAAGGAAGGAAGGAGGGAGAGAGGGAGGGAGGGAAGGAAGGAAGGAAGGAAGGAAGGAAGGAAGGAAGGAAGGAAGGAAGGAAGGAAGGAAGGAAAGATGGAAGGAAAAGAGGGAAGGGGAAGTAGAGGAGGAAGGAATGAAGCGGGTATAGAAAGGAGAGAAGAAGGGAGGGAAGAAGTGGGGGGAATCTTTTATTAAGTACCTACAATGTATCAGACACTGCATTAATTGCTTTATATATATTATCTCATTTGAGACTCACAACTCCTCTGGGGGGTTGGTGCTATTATCTCCATTTTACAAGCTTAGGAAACTGAGGGAGATTGAATTTAAATGACTTGCACAGGTTCACAAAGGTAGTATCTCACGCCAAATTTGAATTCAGGTATTCCTCACTCCAGGCTCAATGTTTTCTTCATTGTATGAACTAGCTAATTTAATAGCCGCAGTCTATCTTTATAAGTTTACTTTAATACTTTTCTTCCCATATTCTCCACTGCAATAAAAAAATCTAGTTATTGTTTCCCAAAGATGAAATTCTTCCTTCTATCTCAGTGCTTTCATGCAGGAGCATGATCTCTCTCTTCTTTGCCTCATGCCTATAATGAACTCTCCTCATCTCTGCTTCACAGAATCCTGAGCTTCATTAAAAGATTGCATTGGGCTCCACTTTTATGCAAATTCTTTTTTGATCCATCAACTCCTCACCAATCCATATTTAAGTGTTTTATCTTATATAATCTTAGAATTATATGAATGAATGGATGAAAAGTTTTATTGGTGTACATTTTCTATTCCCTAGCAGAATGTTAGATTCTTGAATGCAGGAACTAGTCTTTTTGTCAATCTACCTACTGCAGTGCTTACTAGAATGACTTCCCATGACAGTACCTTAGACATAAATATTTGTTGAACTGAATACTGAATCTGAAATGTGACTATTCACCTTAAATATGGGAATGAATACTTTAAAAAAATAACTATAAAGTTAATTTAAGGAGTCACAGAGCAGTGATATATATATATATATATATATATATATATATGTATATATATATATTCTATAATGTAGGGCAATTTTTTATGAATCCATTTATTTTAATTCTTAATTATACAGTCACAAGTCATCAAACCCAATAGTGTCTCAAAGAAATTCTGCTAGTCTTGAATTATAAATTTTAGATTTGTTGAATATACTTAGTTATTAACTTTCTGTAATTTTAATGGCTTAAAGTTTATGATACAAAAATATTTTAGATATTCAAGATATCACTAAAATAATGTATACAACTTCCTATAATATAAAGAACACTATTTTTTTGGAGGGAGGAAGGTAGGGCAATTGGGGTTAAGTGACTTGTGCGAGGTCACACAGCTAGCTTTGTGTTGTCTGAGGTTGGATTTGAACTCAGGTCCTCCTGACTCCAGGGCTGGTGCTCTATTCACTGTTGCCACCTCGAAGCCCCTAGAACAATACTTTTGTAATAGAAAGACCTTGGCTTAAGTCTGGTAAAGAAATTTTTTGCACACCTATAAACAATTTATTTAATGTTACTCCATCTTATGGGAGTAATAATATTTCCACTACCTATCTCAGAGAGTTGTAGTGAGGAAATCATGTTGTAAATCTTAAAGAACTATATCAATCATCCTTTCAATCATTATTAATAGTTGCAGGGAATCATTATTCTTAGTATTGTTAAAGGCATTCTTACTTTTTTTCTTATTATAGAAGTAGAACTTCAGTGCATTGGGCAGATTATTTATGGAGGATTTATGAAAAGACAGGTACAATAATTACACAAGATGAAAAAGCATGAAAAATTGCAATCTACACCATTGGGTTACCCATGCCAATTAGATCCACAATGGTTTTATCAACTATTTTATAATTGTTGTCATTTTTGCTACCAGTGTTTCACCACCATTTTTCTCTGGCATCACTTTTGAAAGGGTATCTTAAGATACATTGATAGCAAAATGGATAATTAAATGCCATTTTAAAAGTTAGGGTTTTATTTTGTTTTTGTTGTTGTTGTTTACCAATACAGCATGCCAATATTATTATTATAAACAAGTATTTGGGGCTAGTATAATCTTTTAACATATATCATGTTTGCAAACAAAACTGCTGGCAGAATTTTATTTAAAAGGGAGTGTCTCTAGGATTTCATCCATCGCATTTTATTTGTCACTGTCTACATGAGTCATTTTAAGGTCCTTTCAACTTTGTACCATCTTCAAACTACCTTTTATTTAACTATTTTGTGTTAATTCCCTTTGTTTATTTTGATTATCAAAAGTCTTTAGCTACTTTGCATCAATTCCATTTATATTTCTTCTGATTATGATTCTCCTGTTTTTGCTTAATCATTAAGCACATATTAACTGGCTCCTTTGTATCAGGCACTGTGCTAGGCACTGAGGATTCAAGTATAATGTGATAAAATATACCTATTCTCTTGTTCTAAAGGAGCTTACATTCAAATTCTAATGAGGGAGTGAAAAAGGGGAATACACACACGCATTTATGTATATATATATATATATATGTATATATATATACACACACACACACACAAATATATATATATGTATATATATATATATATATATATGTGTGTATGTATGTATGTATGTATGTGTTTTATAGGGCAACCATGTGGGCCTAGAGTCAAGAAGACTCATTTTCCTGTGTTTGTAGCTGGCCTCAGACACTTACTAGCTGTATGATTCAGGATAAGACACTTAATCCTGTTTGGCTTAGTTTCCTCATCTGTAAAATGAACTGGAGAAGGAAATGGCACACCATTACAGTTTCTTTACCAATAAAATCCCAAATGGGGTCACAAAGAGTCAACCACAACTGAAATGACTGAAGAAGAAGAAAATATGTATGTCTGTTTGTATATGTATAGGTGTGGGTGTATTGTATATATACACATACACACATACATATATTCATACATATATATGTATACACACATACATAGATGTGTGCACACATGAATACAAATGTGTGTATACATTTATATGTATACGTGTGTCTATGTATTTGGCATATGCATATGTGTTCATCTGTCCTTATTGTCTCCCCTATTAGAATGAAAACTGCTTGTGAATAATGTTTATTTTATTAAATGTGAACACCTAGTCTCTAGCAAAATTCCTGACACATAGAATACACATAATCAATGCATAATGATTCGTGAATGGAAGAATACTGGGATTGAGGTGAATGAGAAGTTAATATTTAGGTTTTTTTCTTCATGATTTGTGAAGAACCAACTTACTTTCTATGTTAGGCTTTGGCTTTATATGTTGAAGAAATGCATTTAACAAAACTGTGAGAAATTTGAAGTGTATTCGAAGATGAACCTTGATGATGAAGAGGGGAATAATAAGGTTTTGTATAACAATATGTGAGATAAGAATTATCATGATCCCCCACTTAAAGTATGCTTTATGTTCTTAGATATTGATTTAATAATTCAAGCAGGTCTAAATAACCTTATTCTTAATCTAAACCTACTTTAAAAATCAAGTTTGAATTTTTAATATCTTGACTTAAAGGAAGTAATTATCTGAAGGACATCAAAATAAATGTTAAAACATAAATTCCTTTCAGAAAGAATTATGTATGAAAAGTATTATAGACTTATCCATTATGAAATTAAAGTATGTGTATGTACATGTATATATACATACATATGTATATATGTATGTGTATGTACATGTATATATACATACATATGTATATATGTATGTATATATGTGTGTGTGTGTATGTGCGTGTGTTTATGTGTGGGTATAATTGTGGGTATATGTGTACAAATGCCAATCTGTGCTTAGACCAGAAAAAGTTTATCACAACTATACATTAAACTTGATTAGATCAAAATTATCAAGGGACTAGACCAAATTGATATAGGGATCCTTTATCTAAAAGAAAAACAAGAAAAAACATGAATTTCTAAGAATTCCTGAAACAAAAATCAAAACAGGGATATTTGTGGATTCTCAAATAAGGGAAATAATGAAAAACACACATTTAAGGATAGCTAGATAAAGTTGAAGGAACCTCATGAAAATTATCAAGAAATTACTTATGATCTTCTTGAACCTAGAGTTGTGCAATATAACATATACCATGTATAAGAAACTCCACTGTTTCTTTTTTTTTCTCCTAGTCAATAAATTTTATTATAAATACATCATAAAGGCTTGGAGAAAACTATGGAGAAAACTCCATAATAAGAGGCAGCTAGAAGTAAAATCTGGCTTCAGTCACTTACTATCTGTGACCCTGTTGAAGTCACTTAACCCTGTTTACTTCAGTTTCCTCACCTGTGAAAATAAGCTGGAGAAGGAAATGACAAACCACACCTGTATCTTTACAAAGAAAACCACATATGGAATCATGAAGAGGTGGATATGGCTGAAACAAATGGCCAACAACAACAGCCATAATAAGTAGTTACCCAACTAGAAAAATCTCCTGAGGGGGAAAAAGTAGTAGGATTTAATGGATTGAATGTGAGGTGCAGAAAAAGGATTGAAAATGACTTTTGAGTTGACAGTCTTTCAAATCAAGAGAATGCTGGTTTCTTTAATTATGGTTTAGGCATTGAAAATCACCTGCATTTTTCAGTAGGGAGGTTTGATGGAAGTTTGGAGATAATGAGGTTTATAATATGGTAATTTGCAAGTATTAGTTCATTCTTTTGGTGACAGCCTTGGGACCAGGTGGCACATGAAACAAGATTCAAGTACCTGAAGAGCTGTAGAAGATGAATTAGAATTGCTTTATTTGGCATCAAAGAAAAGAATGAGGAGATGGTGGCATAGAAGCAGGAAAACTCCCAAGCACTGCCCCCATAACCACCTCAAATACCTATAAAATATGAATCTAAACAAATTGTAGAGCTACAGAATCCACAAAGTGACAGAGAGAAACAAAACTCTCACTGAAGGCAGCCCAACAGGTTGACAAGAAGGGTCTATTGCAGTGTTCTGGGAGCAGAGCTCAACCAGGAGTGAGCCTTCTATTTAAGCTTCAGAGCAGCCACAACCAGCAGCAGCTGAAGGGACTTCAGGAGAGTGAATCACCAGCAGCTGTTGTGGTTTCCAAAATTATCAACCCATAAATGCCAAAGGCAAAGTAAAAGGTCAGTGTGGATTTTGGGAAAGGGGGTCTGATAATGCAGTCTGGCCTCCGGCCCAGGGCAAGAAGCAGCTGAGGTGTGGCAGACACCACTCTGTGGATGCTTCAGAGCTCCTGGTCTGCAGATCCCATGGGGATGAAGCAACCATTCTGAGGGGTAATTGCTCTTGCTTTAACCTGCTTGGATATGTATCACTGTTTGAGTGGAGGTCCTAGGGTTTGTGACCAGGTGCCAGAGCCTGTGGAGGCTTCAGAGAGGGCACCCAACTAATAGCTCTGGCAGCGGCAAAAAACGCAACAATTTGGGACAAAACTCTCCTCTCTGGAAGCAGAGTTCTACTGTGGCTAAAAAATCAAAAGTCAAGTACTTTAATGGCAACATGAGTAAGCCAAGAAGTGCAGCAAGCACTGCACTCAAACTTTAGAATCATATTTTGGGGGCAGTGGTCTGGGACCTGGCAGCACGCAGAGCGCAGAGCACAGGAGCTGAGCCGAGCCCAGGTCAGTGTGAGCCGAGGTTTTAGCCCCAGAGCGGCAGGGCCAGCAGCCAGCTGGAGGAACCCCAGAACGCCAGGAGCTGTGGCGACTCCAGAATTATCAACATAGACATGCCTAGGACAAAATAAGAGGTTAGTGTCCTATGGATTTTGGGTACAGTATTTGGGGAATGCGTCAGCTCCCTCCCCTGGGGGCTAGAAGCCACTGAGGAGACATGCCATTTTGTAGTTTTCAGAGGCATCTCTGGCTCCCAGCCTACAAATCGTGGGGAGATCCAGCGATCAGTCTTGGGGGGTAATCGCTCCTGCTTTAACCTCCCTGGATCTGGATTGTGATCTAGGGTGGAAGTTGTGGGTGGGTTTACAGCTTGCCAGAAACAGAAGTTGCCCCCCACACTTTCGGGACGAAAATTCCTCTAGCTGGCCTTAAAGCCATAGTGTGGCAACAAGCCCAAAAGTCAAGCAATTAGGTGGCAACATGCCAAGGCAAAGGAAACAGAAAAATGCAACCCTAGACTCCTATTTTGGGGGCATAGAGCGGGAAAAGGACTGTGAGGTCAGAAGTCCTGCTCCAAAAGCCCCAGGGGAAAACATGAGCAGGGTGCAGGCCATAGAGGACCTTAAGAAGGACTTTAAAAATCAAATAAGAGAAGTGGAGGAAAAATTGGAAAGAGAAATGAGAAGGATGCAGGAAAAGTATGAAATGAGGGTCAACAGCCTGACTGAGGAAAACAACACCTTAAAAAAAGACTAGCTCAAATGGCAAAGGAGGCCCAAAAGGGCAATGAGGAGAAGAATGCCTTAAAAAGTCAAATTTGCCAGATGGAAAAAGAATCTCAAAAGTTCACTGAGGAGATTCATTCCTTCAGAGTTAGACTGGAGCAAATGGAAGCTAGTGACTTTATGAGAAATCAAGATGCTGTTAAGCAGATCCAAACAAACGAAAGATTAGAGGCAATGTGGAATATCTCATGGGAAAAACCACTGGCATGGAAAATAGATCCAGGAGAGACAATTTAAAAATTATTGGATTACCTGAAAGCCATGATCAAGGAAAGAACCTAGAAATCACCCTTCAAGAAATTCTCAAGGAAAACTGCCCTGAAGTTTTAGATCCAGAGGGCGAAATAGAGCTTGAAACAATCCACAGATCACCTCCTGAAAAAGATCCCAAAAAGAAAACTCCAGGGAATATTATAGCCAGGTTCCAGAATCCCCAGATCAAGGAGAAAATACTACAAGCGGCCAGGAAGAAACAATCTCAATATTGTTGAAACACAATCAGCATAGCCCAGGACCTGGCATCTTCTACACTGAGGGACTGAAGGGCATGGAATATGATATTCCAGAGGGCAAAAGAACTGGGAATGAACCCAAGGGTCACCTACCCAGCAAAACTGTGTATTTTGTTTCAGGGGAAAATATGGTCATTCAGTGGAATAAAGGACTTTCAAGCATTCTTGAGGAAAAACCAGAATTGAATAGAAAATTTGACATCCAGACACAAGAAGCAAGAGATGCCTGAGAAGATAATCGGGGAAAAGAAATCCAAAGGAACTTATCAAAGTTGAACTATTTACATTCCTATATGGAAAAGCAATAACTGTGACTGATGATATCTTTCTCACTATGAAAATAATGGAAGAAGGGTGTGTGGTCATATGAATACATATGTGAATGTGTGTGTATATGGTTACAGTTATACATGGATAGAGGGCATAGGGATGAAATTATGAGGTGAGAGAGGAAAGTGGCAAGAGGAGATGGGGAGAGACAGGGTAGGGTAAACTATCCCATGTAGAAGAAGCAAGGGGAAGTGGTTGCAAGGGAGGGGGAGAATAAGGAAGGCTAAAAAGACAAAACCACATTCACATTGAATTTGGTTCAGGGAGAGAATGACATACATACTAAATGGGATATCTCAACCTGCAGCAGGATAGGGGGAAGGGGGATGAGAGGAGGGATGATGGATGGGAGGACATCCTTGGGCGGAGGGGAGGTTGGAAGTACCCACTATAGAAGAGGGACAGGATCATGTAGGGAATGGACCAGGTGGGGGGTAGGATAAGTGGGAGGGAATTATAAGCAGCCTTGTACAATATATCTACTATGATAATGTTTTGCATAGCTAGACATGTACAACATATACTGAATTACTTATCTCCCAAGAGGGAATGGGTGACAAGGGAGGAAGGAAATAGATTTGAAATTCTAGGTCTTAACATTAAATGTTTCAAATATATATAAATACTATTATTAATACTCTTTTGCTTGTAATAGGGAGATAAGATATGCAGGCATTGGGACACAAAGATTCACCTTCCTGTAATGGAAAAGTCGATGGGCATATGGGAGAAGGTATGGGAGAGAGCAGACTGGAGGAAGCGATATCTTGTTGGACTGCTATTCTGGGAGGTTGGGTAGGGGAATAACGGGGGGAAATGATTGTAACTCAAAATCTGGCGGAAATGAATGATGTAAAACAGAACTTAATAAAGCATTTGTTTAAAATATATATATTATTATTGTTATTATCTTTGCATGCAACTTGGAAATAAGATATACAGGCACTGGGCTGTGGAGATTCATCTTGCCCTACTGGAAAGTCAGAGGGGCTTTGAGGGAAGATATAGGAGAGAGCAGATTGGAGGAGGGGTATACAGTGTGATCACTGTTTTGGGGTAGTGGGTAGGGGAAAGACAGAGTGAAAATTGATAACTAAAAATCTTGGAAAAATGAATGATGTAAATTAAAATAAACATAAAATTAATTTTTTTGAAAGAGAGAAGAATAAGGAATAGTGGGTGTGACATACAGAGTGGTATTGTGCTCTGTGTATTAATTAGTTTTGGAACGTATTCTGCTTTTTTACAATCAGGTACAAAAGAGCAAGAGAATTCAAGGATAAATCATTCACACTGTGTAACAAATTTGCAGGGGAGAGAGGACTTATAAGGAAGTTGATTTATCTCCTTAGAGCAGGTCAGCTGGGCAGATAAATCCCAGAATAAGATTAACTGTGAAGGATTATAGAGATTATTGTAAATGAGTGCATTAGTGCTTGAATTTGAGTAAAGATTTTTTTTTCTCCTCAGAGTGAATGAAGGGATATCTGGTCATCATGACAGTTACATTTTTATCTATGTTTTACATTCTTAGTATAGCTGAATCCATTTTGTAGGCATGGTTTTGTTAAATATGAATTTAGTAAATTGAACACGATGATGTAGTTAAAAGTTATTGTTTTGATTCCAACTGAAACATTTATATTTCAGTCATTGTTTTTGATTAAAACTTATGACAATGACAGAATTTTGGATATTGATGAGAAAGGCCCCCCATCTCCTTGGGATTACAATGAAGATAAAGCCCTACGATGTCTTTGGTATTAGAAAAACCTAGATGAGGAAATCCTCTCTACTAAGGCAAATAGGGAACTTCTCTTCAATTTATAGTTTTAGAAAGTTACTTGTAGTCTTGAGGGGTTAAGTGCCTTGCCCAGGATAACAGAGTGTGAACCCAGGTTTTCCTGGCTCTCAGGCCAGACCTTATAGGGTGCAAGGAATTCCATCTGTATTTGTATCAAAACTGCAATTGAATTTTGGAAAGTAGTAAAAACAGGAAGAATTATACACACTGAGATGGTGACCTATTATTTCTATAACTTTAAGGATACTATGTAAAGAGCATGTGGGATTGTCAGGAGCTAATAAAAGATAATAAAAGACAAATGATACTCTCACACTCAAATTCACTTACTTACTTAGTGGTAGTTCATTTTGCCAGGCAAAGAAGTACAAAAAAATGTAACTTCTAATAATTCTGTTGTCAATTTTCAATAAGATTTTGCTGTGGTTAGTTTTGTATGGGACCCCAGTAAATCAAAGGACCCACCAACACCCATTTGCCTTTCACTTTTTCTGGTCCAGAAAAATGACTCAGTGCTTTATCTTAAAGTTTACTCCAACAGACCTTGCGGCATGCTCCCTCTCCCCCCTCAATGTTGAACAGATACTTGTTTTAACATTTAAAAAATTGTAAAATTGCATCCATTAGAAGTGTTTATGCAAATGGCAATATTTCATTTTAGTGTGGTCACATTTGACTTCCTTGCTTTCTTTTTCCCATCTGAATGAATGTTTTGGTTGAATTAAATGGTGTATCAATCCAATTGAAGCATATTATAGCCTGAACTAATTGTAACCATTTAAGACCCTAAGGATAATAAGATTCTAGATTTTTTTCAGACAATATAAGATAGAGCCATACATAGTCAAGAAACAAAATTGTCAGAAATGGATTATGACTAACAGGAAAACTGTGCTTGAAATCTATTTTAGATTTCAGTAATCTAGTAGCCAAATTATGAGAGAAAAATAAAAATTTTGCAAAAAAAAATCAAAGCCCGCAAACCTTAAGTGATATGGTGCAAAAAGGGAACTTTAGGACATTTTGAATTTTATGTGGAGATTATTTATTTATTAAAGGTTTATTGGCAGTGTAGTACAGACAGGAATGCACGAAAATTTATAAAAGAAACAGAAATGGAGAAAATTCGAGGCAAGACCTAACAACACAATTATAATGTCTGATATATGATTTAGAGGCAGAAAAGCATAGTGATAAAAAAGTTATCAACAGTGTACAAAAGACAGTACCTAAGACCAATTCAACACAAGTAAAAAACCATTTACTAATTTATAATAATTTGAGTTGCAATTTGTAAGAAATTAGAAATTCAGAAAACTGAATAGAAATGTCAAAGACATGCACTAAAAACAAAAATAGAAGGGGTTAAGTGTGAGGTTTAATTAGCACAGTATGTTGACTTGAAGTTTAATTAAAATGCTAATAAAGAATGTTTGGAGATATATTTGACAACAAATGAAAATCACAATATATATGTGGCAGAAAAAAAAGAAAAAAAACAAAAGAAGCCTGAATTTATCCAGACCCCAGTCCAGTGGCCTCATTTGCTTATATTTCAACAGCATAAAGTATAAATAAGGTATTTCCACCATAGAGAATATTGATATAAAGTTCTCCTTTTCATGAAATTTCCAGGAAGATCTTTCCTAGGAACTAATAAAGGTAAGAGAAAGCTTTGTAGATGTTTTTCTTTTTAGCAGAAACACCTATTTAAGAAGGTTTTCATTATCCTATTACATTTGGCATTAGATAAAGGCGTGGCCAGGAGAATAAAAAAGGTATCAGTGCAGAGTCAACAATTTTGTCCAAAGGAATACCTGTTTTTCAAAATGGGGCACCTGTACCAAAAGAGAAAAAAAAAGCAGACTTTATATGATACCAATAATAAGACTAATATAAAAACTTTGGAAAATGTTAAGCAGTAGTACTAAAAAAATTGTGAGAAATATTATGAAATCATCCAAACTCATTCTGGGTATAAAATTTCATTATTATTAATGACAACTCCACTATGATATATATTTGATACTGGAAATAATAGTCTTAAATCATTTCTGAGAATTGGAGAGCTATTATTGCTTTATTAGTTATAGTAATATTATAGAATTAAAAAAACTTTAACTGATGCAGACTAAGGAATAAGTATAAGCTTCTTCAAATTATTTTGAAAAAATTGGTTTTGGATAATTTTGACATCTAGGGTTTAAATAATAAACCAAAGGCAGGTTATGAATTGGTTAAGTGTTTGGCTTACAAGATCAATGATGGATTTGGTTTGTTGCTCTAATTGTCAATCTTTGTTTTTAATTTCTTATATTTTATATTGACTCATATTTCAATGCTGTTGTTTTTTTCTTTGCTGATATTATTTTGCTCCAATGACATCTAGATTGAATTACATTAAAACACTTAAGTTATATATTTCATAAGAACAAAATTTGGATCTGAAAAGTTCAGAGAATCTTATTAGAGATTCTAAGAGTGGAAACATTATATATATATATATATATATATATATATATATATATATATATATATATATATTTGCTATTGCTTATGTACTTAACCACCTCTAAGATATACAGACATACATATATATATATATATATATATATAAAGATATTTGAATACACTTTGCCATTATTGTATAGAGTGGGGATTACTATGTTGTATAGAACCATTGGTACATGAAGTTTTTTGTTCTTTTCTTTACTATTTTCTTACAATCCTATTTTGATCTTGATTTCATACATTGGAATATACTATCTATTTTAGGAGATATGAAGTTATGATTATTTATAATACTAGGCATTTTAATTTATGTCGTAAGTGTGCTGATGATTCAGTAGTATGCCAAAAAGTGGCAAATGCTAGCAAGTTATTAAGCAGAACAATTAGGAAAATCTATACCACACATCTTTCAGTTATATTGGTCCTCACAGTACTGGGAAGGATTGAATAAATAACTATTGAAATGTGATGGCAGAATGTTTCCAAGTTTTCCTTGTCTTGTAAGAAGATAGCCCTCACTTGCCTGATCCCTAGTCTATTTTTGGACTACTATAATCCATGAATTGAAAATTATGGAGCCTCCCTTCATATAAGTATTGAACTAACTTCATATGAGTATTCATATAACTATACTGGAAGAAACTAGGCCCAGCCAAACTATTAAAGATGTCTTTAATTTTTTCAGATTGAGTCATAGCAGGATATACCCGATGTCACCACTGGAGTGGTTTCTCTCTATTTTCCACAGTAATTTCTGGGCATAATTAAGTGTTCTATATTGACAAATTGTGCAGCTTCCTAGTTTGAATATGTAGAACAGATATTTCAAAGACGAAATGGATGGTAAAAAGAAATAGAATAGAATAAATCATATTCTTACATTATCACTCTGTGATTTCTCTGTGGTAGGAACAAGAAAATGGGAGATGAGAAGAGTTTCTTTTAAATAATAATTTTAAGATTCCTACAGTTTTAAAATTCACATGTATCATTTTCCTATTGCTGCCCTCATGCCTTTTTTTCCTTATAAAACTTGTTCTCACAATCCATTAGGCATAAAATATTTCCCAGGGGATATTATTCTAATATTGTTGAACCTGAAGACTATTCTGCCATGCAATATATGTAGCATATTTTTGATAATATCAAGATAAACCGATAGAATTATAATCATGGCAAGAGTGAACATAAAACTATTTATAAAAAAAATACAGACTTGTTTAGCCTTCCTTCTAACATTGTTTAAGACATAAGCAAAATCTGACAAGGGTTGGACCATAGAGAGTGTCAGAAGTTTAGCTTTACATAAACTTATTCAGAACACATGAATCTATGATCTGTATAATGCTAGGTATATGCCATCTGTCCTCAGTTTCTATAGAAACTTCTAAGATATGTCTCTTCACATGTTAAAATTATTCACAGTTTTACCTTTCCCCAAGTTAGAATGGATAAGATTAATGCATCATATAAGAGCAATGGAGGGTCTAGCACATGTGAATACTCCATCAGCTTGCTCAGACATCTCTCCATGTAGAAGATTCTAGAGAGATAGTTTTCTAAGGGAAAACTTTTGGAGAGACTATAAAGTATGCATAGACATTCTCTAATTTGGTAAAGTTGACTGATTGCATACTTGGGAAGAGCCTTCTTTAACTGGCTGCATTATCAAAAGTGGATCTCTACAAAAAGGTCTATGTCAGCTCTGCTCCTCTGTTTTCTCCATTCACATCTAGAGGAATGTAGTGACATTTTCCCTCACAATATGTAGTGTGAGAGACTATGTTCTATAAAGGGAAAGGCTTCAAGGCCTTTTCCTTCTCTGAAGCCATGTAGTTTCTAAGAAAGAGGCCTAGGTGCTTCACCTTTTCATTTGTTCTTTTCCATTCTAAGTGTAAGAACCTGAGTCTCTTGACTTTGGTAGGTCAAATCACCAGTACCTATGTGATGGAATTCAGCCTAGGTATTGCAGTAAGCCTAGCATCAATATTAATGTCTTGGGGCGGCTAGGTGGCGCAGTGAATAGAGCGCTGGCCCTGGAATCAGAAGGACCTGAGTTCGGAGCCGGCCTCCGACACCTAATCCGCACAAACAAAAACCTAGCCGTGTAACCTTGGGCAAGTTACTTAACCCCAATTGCCCTAAAGGGGCGGCTAGGTGGCGCAGTGAGTAAGAGTGTCGGCCTCGGAGTTTGGATGACCCGAGATCAGATCCGGCCTCAGAAAATGAGCACCCACGCATAAATAATGACTAGCCGTGTAACCTTGAGCAAGTTACTTAACCCCAATTGCTTTAAAAAAAAAAAAATATTAATGTCTTGAGAGTTATAGAACAATCTTTGAAGTAACCTTTGAGCTATGTTTTTATGTTTTGTTTTTTAACATACTCCACCAAAGACCAAATTGGTGAAAGGAAACTTATGCTCACTGAGGTTTGTGTGTAGGGGTAGATGTTTGGATATTTGTTCTTACTGTATCTTTGCAGCAAAAATCCCTTTGTAAAGGTTAAACAACAGCAGGTGGTTAAAATGAAACTGTGGTGTGTTGCTCCTAACAAATTTTGTGGGAATACAATCGTTAGGAGCTCTAATTGCAGAGGAAAGAGATACCCACAAATCCATTAGAGTGCACTAGAATCTTGAGAGGAAATGTAGATTTTCGGACCCAAAATTAGAGAGCAGGGCCAGAGTATACTTGTTGCATAAGTTATAAGGGTATTGTAAGTGTGGTTGCATTTCATCCCCTCATGTGTATAAAAACCTTTCCTTTGGGTGAGGGAAATACTTTAGATCAATATTGGGGCAATGTATTGCATACTACCAGGCAACATGATATTAATGGGGCTAGTAGCACAGGAAACTGAGGTGTAGTTAAGTATTCTATATAGGGCTGCCTCATTAGTACTAATAGGAATGGACTTTGTGATAGATGATTTCTACCATGCTTCTGTCAATAGGTATTTCTATCACTACGAGGGCATCACCTCCATAATGTTATGGTCCTCTTGGAGAATAAAGGACAAACAACCTTTGTGAGCAGCAATAGGAGCTGCCCCACTGGGGACCTAATTGGAAATGGCCAGTTGGCCAACACAGTTCTCTCTCTCTCTCTCTCTCTCTCTCTCTCTCTCTCTCTCTCTCTCTCTCTCTCTCTCTCTCTCTTTCTCTCTCCTCTCCTCTCATCTCTCTTCCCTACTCTCTCCCTTCCTTCCTTCCTCCCTCACTCCTTCCCTTCTTCCTTTCTTTCCCTTCCCTTTGTTCACATAGGGTATCATACCCTTATAGAATTTTTATCCCTGAAACCTTACAGAATATCTTGGAGTTTATGGGCTAGATTTTTTTCCCTTAGAAGCATGCCCAAATCACTCTGTCTCTCATTGATTGACCAACAATAGGTCCGAGATCAAGGCCCACTTTCTCATTGTTTGGATCCTGATAGACTCGAATGTAAATAACAATTGTTTCTGTTTTGGCTGAAAATCCTGAGGGTCTTCCCTTCCTGGACTGATTTTTTTAACTAGGTAAAAAAAGGCATTCTCTGCCTCATTTCTTACCTAGACTTAATCACTGAATGGGTTTTGCCTCAGACAAACTGAGACTTGTTAAAGATCATAGCTTAAAAAGGCCAAGGTATCCTACTGAAACCAGGACCATTTCTAGTCATCCTGATCTATATTTCAACAGTGGACCCAGATGATGCAGATGAAAAAGTGAGGCTGGTACCTTTACACATCCTTTCCTCACTTAAATGTAATTCATTTGCATGCCACAGTATCACCTCCGTAATGTCATAGTCCTCTTCAAAAATGAAGTACAAACAATAACAAAAATCTCTATTCCTATAGACATGTGTCTAACCCTTATAATTTGAACATGAATATTGATGGACTAGGCTATCAGACTAGTAACATGCTTTATTTTTTTCATGATATTCATAGCTCTTAGTACACAATAGAAAATTGATAAAAATGTGATCAGCTGAATTATTTCAATTGAAGAACAATGGATTTTTAGTCCTGAAAATGACACAATAAATGTAAAGTGATTTGCCAAAGATCACACAGTTATCTAGGTAGTAACATAGCTGGGGTGGAATCTATAGCCTCTCACTTTTAGTTCAATGAATATTTTTCCCTTCCATTTTACCTGACTACATCTATAGCCGGAGGTGAAATTGAATAGATTGATACTGGAAAAACATATTTCTGAATTTGTTGAACCTGATCACATCAACTCAACAGCTTTATCAGTTTTATTCTGCCTGAATGAACTGGGTAATTGTGCCATCCTATGTTTCACTTAGTCTTTATTGGTCTGGTTTCCATGTGCAATGTGGAAATCTCAAGATAGTCCTGAATTCATGCCGTGGGGGTTTTAGTACAGATGAGTTGCATCCAGTTGAGTTAAAGCAAGATCATTTATATCTTTGAGTCAAAATGAACCCATAATAAACTAAACCTATAACAAATGTTTCTGTTTGGTAGTGCTGAACCTGGAGCCAAATAGCTAATGATTTAGACAGTGTGAGAAGTAGAATGGTACATTATATAGAAAGATGGCTTTGGAAAGCAGAAGGCCTATATTCAGATCTTGCCTCTAACACACTGTCTGACCCTAAGCAAGTTACTTAACTTTATAGTGATGCAGGAACATTTTTAAAGGTTATAAGATTCAGAGAGCTCTCCAACTTGATTTGGAAGTAGTTACATCATCTCAGCAATCCTTATTCTAATGAAATCACAGGTCAAGTCTCTATTTTATATTCAATATGGGATAATGAATACTTTCCTGCTTATTATCTAGAATGCTCAGGTTTGATTTTCAATGTGGTCCATTATCTTTGTGAATTCAGGTCAATTACTTAACCTTTTTGATCCTCAGCTTTCTTCTCTGAAAAATGGGGATAATGATCTATATTTCACAGAGTCATTATGAAGAAAATATTTTGTAAATCTCAAATCACTATGTAGTTTTGAGTTGTCATTAGCATCAGCATTGTATGTAATAGACATAGTAGAAATGTGTTTCAAATTCAATACCTATTTGATACTTGTGCAGTAAATTACTGCTTACTCTGAATGAGCCACTAAGTTAAGGACTATTTGGAAAGTTGTTGAACAACAAAAATGTTTTGTTTGTTTTTGTAGTTGAAGTTTTTATAGATTTGTCCAACAGAAGTCTGAAATTCACTTCTTTTACTTAGATCAGTGTTTGTTCTCTCTATCTCTCTCAATCTGTCTCTGACTCTCTCTCTTTTTCTGTCTCTCTCTGTCTTTCTCTCCCAATCTCTCTGTCTCTCCCTCTGACTCTTTCTCCCTCTCTCTCTCTTTCCCTCCCTCTCCCTCTCTTTCCACAATATTTACCTGTCCTGAGGTATCAGACCCAATAAATGTTTAAGTGGTCAATAAAGAAGGGATCTTATGGAATTGAGACTTCAGAACATATACTAACACCTATTCCTTAAGTTCCTAGGATTTGTAGTGGATAGCCTGGCTATGCAATTCTGTGGATTGAGGTGCTTTTGTGACTTTTCAGATATGAAGCCTGGAAGAGCAATCAGCCAACTAGAGCTGGCAGCAGAAGCCTGTCAATTTTGATATCTCTGGTAGGGCAGAAGAGTTTCATGCACACTCTGCAAAACTCAAAGTACAGTATTTAGCAGACCTAAACAATACTTGAAAGTCCAATTCAATCATTATTTGCTGAATGCCTAACTTATGCCTTTACTCTACTAGATCCTGTGTGAGATCTTGGGTAATTAAAAAAAAGATGTTATAGTCTCCAGTTTATATAATTAAAGAGACAAGATATGGAAAATTAATAATTACAGGTTAATATAAGACAGAATAATATTCAGTATTACAAAAGATTGCTGTCTCTCTTACATTGCTAGATCCCCCACCAATGCAGATTATATTTTATGTTCAGTACATTCTGTTCCTGTATTCCTGGGTCAAAATCTTGATTATCTTTTGTCTAATTCTGTCAATGAAACTCTCAAAATGTAGATGATAGCCTCAGAGACCTTTCCTAGCTCAGAGTCTTCCCACACTGGGCTGCTAGGTGGTAGAGTGTATATGGAGCATGAGAACTAGAGTCAGGAAGACATGAGTTCAAATCTAACTTCAGACACTTACTAACAAACTAAGTGACCCTAGGCAAGTCAATTAACCTTATTTGCCTCAGTTTCCTCATCTGTAAAATGAGTTGGAGAAGTAAATAGCAAATAACTCTAGAACTTTTGCCAAGAAAACACCAGTTGGGGTCACAATGAATTGTATAGGTCTGATACAACTTAACAACAAAAGGACTTGGCATACCCAGTCTGCTGCTTTAATCTTCTAGAATGAGGGTCACCTCTATCTTATCATAAAGCATCAGACTAAGGATTTAATGATGTGTGAAATAAAAATAAATTTACTTTTTTATTTTGGTTTTGACTTTTTTTTTTACCAAAAGAAGAGATTAGGGAGAAGTCAAGGTAAACCGGATTATTCAAGGAGGATTTAATGGAGAAAACAGAACCTGAACAAGACCTCTAAGTTGAACAAGGCCTATGAGAATGAACAGGAATTGGGTAACTGGGGATAAAATTTTATACTAGAGAAATAGCATGAGCAAAAACTCAAAAATTTCTGAGAGAAGTCCTTCCTGATGAACCCCTATAGTTGAATGGCTTAAAATAAGGAAAAAGCACAGGGCCAATAATACCAAATTAAAACTATTGAGTAAAGATGAACTTAAAGTCACCACAGAAAGATATAATATGCCCTTTACAGATTTCACATTCCAGCCAAATAAGCCAAACTACATCAACAAGTATTTATTAAGTGCTTATTATATACCAGGCATTCTGCTAAGTGCTGAGGAAACAAACAAAAAAAGGGCAAAATATAGAGCTTGCTTTCAAGAAACTCACATTTTAAATGGGAAAAATATCAGACTACTATATAGAAAACACACACATATATACACATATGTGTATATATACATATATATACATATATACATACATATGTGTGTGATAAATATGAATTTTAGAAGGAAGTCATTAGTATTCTAATGGGAACTAGGAAAGACTTCTTGCAGGAGATGAGATTTTTAAACTGGGAAATGAAGGATTCTAGGGAAATCAGGAGATGGAGTTTAAACAAGAGAGCATTCCAGGCATGAGGGAAAGCTTTTAAAAATACATGGAGCAAGGGATGAAGTATCTTGTTTGAAGAAAAGCAAGGAGGCCAGTGTCACTTGATCACAGGTTACAGGGAGGGGAGAAGGGTATAAAATGATTGGAAAAGTAGGCAGGGGTTAGGTTATTAAGGATTTTTTACAGGGCAGGAAAGAAACCAGGATATAAAAAGTGAATGAAGATGAAAGAATGAGCTAAATTCTTTTGAGAGATAGGATAACCATTGGTTTAATCTGTATTTCTCCAATGGTAAGATTGCATTTTTCAAGAAAAATATTTTTTTCAATAAATGAATATTTCTATCTTTTAACCAGAGGGATTGGAGATAATTCTCAGATATGTGCATTTATTACCTGTGTCTATTGGAAAATGCATTTTTATCATAATTGGGCCAAGGAGGATGTTCCTAGGAACCTCTGCAGAGCCCACATCAGTAACTCAAACAATGTCTAAACATTCTTGCTTATATATGATGAAGACCAGGAAAAAATAGGCATTAGGATCACAGAATTGGGGTAACCAGTATCTCAGGCTCAAGGTAGAAAATTTGGGGAAGCAGATGAAGTAGATTGCTCACCAGCTCCTCCAACCATGGGAATTCAGTAAGCCTATTCCTAAATCTTTACTAAGATGTGGTCCAACCTAGAAGTTTCCTAAAGTCTATGCCCCACTTGTCCAACAAACTTGTTCTCTTTATTTTCTCAAGACCTTACCATACTTCCAAAGTTCCAATAAAAATAATCACTGATATGCTTGTCTAATAGATATTTCAGGAACTGGTGTGTAGTTTTGAGGGAAGATGCCCCATTACAGGCACCTTAGAATATAAGAAACTGACTTTTGTTATTCTAAGAATGTGGCTTTTCACCTCCTACTTCCATGTCTTTGAAAAGTCTATCCCTGCTTCCTGAAATGCATTCCCTTCTATCTCTTTTAATTTTCACATTTATTCAGATCTCAACCCAGATGCCATCTGTGGTCAGAAATATTTCCTTGTCTGCCTACTTCTTAGCTTTGTTTCCTTCCTCACACTGACATGTATATGGCCTTTTTTATGTTATATTGCTCCAGTAGAATACTTGAAGGCAAGGATTTTTTTTAATTCCATCTTCATATCAGCAGAGCCTAATCAGTGCCTTGCACATAATTAGCATATATTTTTCTGTTGTTGTTAAATTGGAATGATACTTCCTTATAGGTGTGGCATTTTCTACTGGATTTTCCATAAAGGCAGAGTATGATAAAATAAAAGGAGTGGCAGATTTGGGCCCAAAAGTCCATAATAGTGTAATTAATGGTATTACTATAGGTGAAGACAAGATGGCAGAAAGGAAGCGGGAACTTTTCTAAGCTCCTCCATGAATTCCATCACTAAACTTTAAAAAGTGAGTATGAAGGATTTTAGAGTTACAGAACCCATTGGGAGACAGAGCATGGCAGATTTCCAGCCCAGGAAAGTGCCCATGTAGGTCTGGGCAGGGGGAGTGAGGACCACTCAGGGGTGGAACCAGTGCAGACTGAGAGTAGATTACAGCAGAGTGAGAAGGAGCCACCTGGAGCTCTCCTTAAGTCCTTGAAGTACTGGCTCTGGGAGCCTCCCCTCGAGCTCTTGATTGAATCATCCCATTTGATGAGGCAGTTCTGCTACTAGACTTCCCACCCTTGAACTGGCCTAGCCCACCATTGTATGTGGTCTCCAGGTGACTTCCCACTCTTAATAACTCATTGACCTCATTAACTCCTCCTGAAGATCCTTCCCAAACTCCTCCCCTAGACCACCCCCTAGATTCCTCCCACAACCTTCTGTCTTCATGTTTGTGAGAGTGCCATAGAATCCCATAGAATAGGGAGAGTGCCATGGAATAGTGAGAGCACCATAAAATGCTATAGAATAGTGAGAGCCCCATTGAAAGCCATAGAATAGGGAGAGCACCATGGAAGAGTTAGAGTGCTATAGAAAAACAATAGAATAGAGTGCTGTAGAATTTTCTAGCACACACTTACTCTGTGTCTAATGCAAGTGGACTTTTAATAAATTTTACTTTTCTTTGGCTGAAAAGACTTGAGTCAAATTCATTCATCAGGACCGAGTGTGTTGGTATTTTGGGGTCTCCAGAGCATCCCTAACCCTCTTAGTGGGTAACCTCTTCAACCCCAAGGGCTATTCACAACCATCTCACCACAGGATGGAGGATCAGTTGGAGCTGGGTATGAGAAAGCAAAGGGCCTGCAGCAGCAACAGCAGCTTCTCCTAAGGCTGCAAGCCCACAGCTTGGATGTTTTAAAAATCACCTACCTGATTTTCCAGGGGCCAAGTTAGAGGAATAAACCATAGATGCTCTGATTCCCCCTTCCTGACCCAGAAAACCCAGAGATGAATTTCCCACCCAGAGTAAAATCCTGAATTAGTAGAAACAGCCTCAGGTTTGGGAGACATTAAGGAAGGATGGAAGTGAAGCAGTAAAGAGTCTGAAGTGAAGGGCAGGAGGTGTCCCAACAATCTCCACCTCAGCTGACCAGCAGGAACTCCCAAAGCCCTGAGGGGGGAGGGAAGGGAAAGCCAACAAGCACTAACAACACAAGCCCAGGTGTGCCTTAGCACCACCAGGGAATCTGCAGACAGCAGTGCTGTTGGATACCAGCTGCTGAGACTGCCTGAGCTGTAGCCCAGAGGCACAGAGTTGGAAACCTGAAGTGGCCAGACCACTTCTCCCCTACAGGTTACTTTGTGATCCTCAGGGTAACTCAGGGGAAACAGTGAGAGTCCTGGCCTTGGCCTCAGTCCAGGCACCCAGAGGCTACAGTACACAAAGTTAACATCCAAACCCCTACCTTCCAGCCTGAGAAGCAGGGTATATCTGTAGCCCAGACACAGATATCCACACTAAAAATTCAGGAAATAGGCAATCACAATGGGTAAATTGTCAAATTAAATTGTCAAATCAAGAATGACATGATCCTATTATAATGAAGAAGAACAAACAATTTCAGAGGACAACATGAACTCTATGCTTACACCTGAGACCTCAGAAGGAAATGTGAACTGGTCTCAAGCCCAAAAAGAGTTCTTGGAAAAGCCCAAGAAAGATTTTAAAGCCAAATTAGAAAGGTAGGAGATAAATTTAAACCTACAATGACCAAATTGGAAAAAAAATCTCACTGAAGAAAACAAATCCTTCAAAAGTAAAATTGGTGACCTGGGACAGAAGGTTCAAAATCTATCAGGAGAAAATATCTCCCTAGAAACTAAAATTTAACATATGAAAAATGAGCTTAAAGATCTAACCAAGGAAAATAATTCACTAAAATTAGAATGAGTCAAATTGAAGCTAAGGACTCTATGTGCATCAAGAGTCAGCTAAACAAATCACAATCACTGAAAAATTAGAAGAAATTGTAAAATATCTAACTGGAAAAACAACTTACCCAGAGAGATAACCTAAGAATTATTGGTCTTCGGGAAAGCCATGATGAAAAAAGCAGCCTGTACAACATCCTCCAAGAGACTGTCAAAGAAAATTGTTCTGAGGCCCTAGAATCAGAAGGTAAAATAGTTATCAAAAGAATTCACCAGATTCCTCCTGAAAGAGATCCCAAATTGAAAAATCCAAGAAATATAGTAGCCAAATTCCAGAATTACAATGTCAAGGAGAATATACTGCAAGCAGCCAAAAAGAAACAATTCAAATATCATGGAATTACAATCAGGATTACACAGGACCTAGTAGCTTCTACATTAAAAGCTCAAAGGGATTGGAATTTGGTATTTTGTAAGTTAAAAGAGGTAGGACTGCAACCAAGGATCAACTACCTGCCAAAACTGAGCATAATCTTTCAGGCAAGGAGATGGTCATTTAATGAGATAAGGGATGTACAGACTTTCTGGATGAATAAGCCAAAGCTCAATGGAAAATATGAGACAACATAACAAAACTTGTGGGATGCAGCAAAGGCAGGTCTTAGGGAAAGTTTTATATCCCCGAGGGCATACATGAATAAATTAGAGAAAAAGGAGGTCAATGAATTAGGCATGCAATTGAAAAAGCTAGAAAAAGAACAAATTGAAAATCCCCAATTAAATACCACATTAGAAATGATGAAAACCAATTAATAAAATTGAAATTAAGAAAACTATTGAATTAATAAATAACACTAAGAGATGGTTTGATGAAAAAAAAATAAAATTGACAGACCTTGTTATGGGAATGTAAATTTATGCTGTTACCATCTCTCTAAGATCATATTGTGTAAGATCTTCCCTGCCCTTAGGCCCTTTGATAGGCTTAACTGTGCCTGGACCTTGTGGCATAGGCTTGTTTTTCAGGAGATACTTTGTGATTGGGCAGTGTGTCAAGATGGTTGTTACATTATCCGAGCCAGGAGAAGGCAATTTAAACCCTGATGTGAGGCTTGGTTTTGGGGCTCACTTTGAGAAGTGTTGTGTGATTTGATCCAATGGAGCTCTGGGCAACTGGTGAGAGTCCCCAGCTTTGAAAAACCCAGATGTTGATGCTTCCCTCTCTGGTAGCTGACTAGGTATGGATGTAATGGTTAGACAGTTGGATTACCATCTGCTTGAAATGCATACCTAAATCAGGAAGAGATAAAACAGAGAAAGAAAATTATAGACCAATTGACCTCATGAATATAGATACAAAAACTTTAAATAAAATATTAACAAAAAGATTTCAGAAACTTATCATAAGAATAATACACTTTGATGAGGTGGCATTTATTCCAGGAATGCAAGGACAGTTCAATATTAGGAAAATCATCAGTATAATTGATCATAGCAACAATGGAACTAGCAGGAAACATAATTATCTCAATATCTGCAGAAAAGACTTATGACAAAATACAATATCCATTCCCATTAAAAACACTGAAAAGTATAGGAATAAATGGAACTTTCCTTAACATAATAGGTAGTATCTATCTGAACCCATCAGCAAGTATTATATGTAATGTGGATAAACTAGAAGCATTTCCAATAAGATTAGGGATGAAATAAGGATATCCTCTATCACCCCTCTTATTCAACTTGGTACTAGATATGTTAGCAGTAGCAATTAGAGAACAAAAAGAAATTGAAGGAATCAAATTAGGCAAAGAAGAGACTAACCTATCATTCTTTGCAGATTATATGATGATATATTTAGAAAATCCTAAAGAATCAAGTAAAAAACAACTTGAGATGATAAATAAATTAGGATAACTTGCAGGATATAAAATAAACCCGCATAAATCCTCATCATTCCTATATATTTCTAATGAAATCCAACAGCAAGAGATAGAAAGAGAAGCTCCATTTAAAGTTACTGTAGACATTATAAAATATTTAGGGGGGCAGAGTCAAGATGGCAGAGAATAAAAAGGACTTCTGCTCAGCTCCCTCTTCAACCTTCTCCAATTCATGTAAAAATGGCTCTAAACAAACTTTGGAGCTACAGAACCTACAAAATGACAGAGAGAAGCTAACTACGCAGTGAAGACAGCCTGGCAGGAAAGCAGGAAGGGGCCAGCAAAACACTCAGGGAGCTGAGCCCAATCCCATGTGAGACCAAGGTTTTAGCTTCAGGGCAGCCAAAGTCAGCTGTCATCTGGAGGGACTTCAGATCACCAGCAGCTGTGGAGTTTCCAGAATTATCAACCCATAGATGTTAAAGACAAAGTGAGAGGTCAGTGCAGTGTGGACTTTGGGAACCGGGAGTTTGGGAGAGCAGGCCAGCCTTTACTCTCCAGAGGGAGAAGTGGCTGAGGTGCCATAACTTTGCAGCTGCAACCACGTGGCTGCTTCAGAGTTCCTGGCCTGAAGATTGTAGGGGGACCAAGCAACCAGTATGAGGGGTAATTGCTATTGCTTTAACCTGCATGGATCTGGATTGCAGTCTAAGGTGGAGGTCCTGGGGCATGTGACCAAGTGCCAGAGCCTGTGGAGGCTTCAGAAAGGGCACCTGACTAATAGGTCCAGCAACTGCAAAAACTCAGGGTATTTGGGAAAATGCTCTCCTCTCTGGAAGAAGAATTCTACTATGGCAAAAAGCTCAAAAGTCAAGTAATTGAGCAGCAACATGAGCAAACAAAGGAAGCAAAGAGAGCAGAGCAATTTGATATTAGAAACCTCTTTTCGGGGAGAAAAAGGAACAAAGCCTGTGACAGGAGGAAGACAATGAATTAAGAATTCCTGCACCAAAAGTTTCCAAGAAAAATATGAACTGTTTACAGGCCATAGAGGAGCTTAAGAAGGATTTTGAAAGCCAAATAAGAGAAGTGAAGGAAAATTTGGGAAGAGAAATGATAATGATGCAAGAAAATTATGAAGTGAGAGTCAACAACCTGACTGAAGAAAATAAAATCTTAAAAAATAGAGTAACTCAAATGGCAAAAGAAGCTCAAAAAGATGAGGATAAGAATGCCTTAAAAAGCCCAATTTGCCAGATGGAAAAAGAATTTCAAAAGATCACTGAAGAGAATAATTCCTTCAGAATTACACTGAAGAAAATTGAAGCCAGTGACTTTTGAGAAACCAAGATACTATTAAACACATCCAAACAAATGAAAAATTAGAAGGCAATGTGAAAGATCTCATCAGAAAAACCAGTGACCTGGAATATAGATCTAAGAGAGATAATTTAAAAATTATTGGACTACCTGAAAGCCATGATCAAATAATGAACATAGAAATCATCCTTCAAGAAATGTTCCAGGAAAATTGCCCTGATGATTTAGAACCAGAAGGGAAAATAGAGGTTTAAAGAATCCACCAATCACCTAATCGAAAAAATCCCAAAAAGAAAAGCCCTAGAAACATTATAGCCAGGTTCCAGAATTCCCAAATCATGGAGAAAATATTGCAAGCAGCCAGGAAGAAATAATTTAATATTGCGGAAACACAATCAGGATAACACAGGATCTGGAAGCTTCTACACTGAGGCATCACAGGTTTTGGAATGTGATATACCACAGGTCAAAGGAGCTGGGATTAAAACCCAGCAAAACTGAGTATCATATTTCAGGGGAAAATATGGACATTCAGTGGAATAAAGGATTTTTAAGCATCCTTTTTTTCTTTTTTTCCAAAGGCTTTATTAACTTCCAGTTTACATCATTCATTTCTGACAGATTTTGATTTACAATTGTTTCCCTATTTTTTCCTTCCCCACACCCCAGAACAACAGTCACACAGGATATCCCATCATCCCATCTGTTCTCTCCCATATCTTCTCCCATACCACCTTCCACTTTTTCAGGAGGTCATAGTGAATCTATGTGCCCCAATGCCCATATATCTTATTTCCCATTTATATGTAAAATATAATTAATAATAGTATTTATATATTTGTAAACATATGACTGTAAAACTTTGAATTCCAGACTCATTCCCTTCCTCTCTTCTCACCCACCTTTACTAGGAATATAAGCAATTCAGTATATGTTGTACATGTGTAGCTATGCAAAACATTTCCATAGTAGATATATTGTAAAAGACTGACTATATTTCCCTCCCTCCTATCCCATGTCCCATTTGGTCTATTCCCTACTTTGATCCTGTTCCTTTTCAAAAATGCCTGCTTCCAACTCCCCACCTCTCATAACCTCCTGCCCTCCCTTCAGCCATCCTCCCTCTCATTGCCTTGCCCCCTACTCTCCTGTAGGGTAAGATATCCTATTTAGTATGTATGTCATTCTCTCTCTTATCCAAATTCAATAAGAATAAGGTTTTGCCTTTTGGCCTTCCTGTTCTTCCCCTCCCTTGTAACCATTTTCCCTTGACTCTTCTATATGAGAGGTTTTACCCAATTCTATCTTTCTAAATCTCCTCTTGTTATATTCCTCTCTCATCTCTTAATGTCACCATTTAAGTATCATCCCTTCCAATTAAATTAGATGTGTGCCCTCTATCTATGTAAACATATATAAATACATTCATATGCCCATATACCTTTCTTCAACTATTTTGATATTGAGTAAAGTTTCATCAGTTATACTTATTGTTTTTCCATGTGGGAATTTATATAGTTCAACTTTGATAAGTTCCTTATGATTTCTTTTCCCTGTTTACTTTCTCAAGCATCTCTTGCTTCTTGTGTCTGAAAGTCAAATTTGCTATTCAACTCTGGTTTTTGCCTAAAGAATGCTTGAAAGTACTCTATTACTCGGAATGACCACATTTTCCCTTGAAACATGATACTCATTTTTTCTGGGTGGGTGATTCTGTGTTTTAATCCTAGCTCCTTTGCCCTCCAGAATATCATATTCTAATCCCTTCAGTCCCTCAAGGTAGAAACTGCCAGATCCTGTGTTATCCTGATTGTGATTTCACAGTATTCAAATTGTTTCTTCCTTGCTGATTGTAATATTTTCTGTATGATCTGGGAATTCTGGAACCTGGCTATAATATTCCTAGGAGTTTTCTTTTTGGGATCTTTTTGAGGAGGTGATCGGTGGATTCTTTCAACCTCTATTTTGCCCTCTGGTTCTAAAACATCAGGGCAATTTTCCTTGAGAATTTCTTAAAGCATGATTTTAGGTACTTTCTTTGATCATGGTTTTAAGGTAGTACAATAATTTTTAAATTATCTCTCCAGGATCTATTTTTCCAGGTCAGTGGTTTTTCCCATTTCACATTGCCTTCTATTCTTTCATTTGCTTGGATCTGCTTAACAGCACCTTGATTTCTCATAAAGTCACTAACTTTCATTTGCTCCAGTGTAATTCTGAAGAAATGATTCTTGTCAGTGATCTTTTGTGATTTTTTTTTTCCATCTGGCAAATTCAGATTTTTAAGGCATTCTTCACCTCATTGTCTTTTTGAGTCTCTTTTCCAATTTGAGTTAGTCTATTTTTAAGGTGTTATTTTGCTCAGTCAGGCTGTTGACTTTCATAATTGTTTTTCATCTTTCTCATTTCTCTTCCCAATTTTTCCTCCACTTCTCTTCTCTGCTTCTTAAGGTCCTGGTCACCCTAGAGTCTGCAGGCCATGAGCTGAAGCTGCTGCTTGATTACAGCTTCGCTGAAGCATCTCAGTGGCATCTAGCCCCTGGGGGAAGAGGCTGAAGTGCTCTCCCAACTAATAAGTCCCAAAGACCATACCACACCAGCCTCTCACTTAGTCATTGGCATCTATGTGTTGGTAATTCTGGAAACACCACAGCTGCTGGTGTTCTGGAGTCCCTCCAGCCTTCTGTTGGTTCCGGCTGCCCTCGGGCTAAAACCTCTGGGTCATGTGGGCCTGAGATTGGTTAACCCAGAGCGCTGAGCTGGCAGCTCCCTGCTGGGTTGCTGGGCTGTCCTCAGCTGGAGGTTAGCTTCTCTGTTTCATTTGTGGGTTCTATAGCTCCAAAGTTTGTTCAGAGTCCTCTTTTACATAAATTGGGAAGTGGTGTGGACTGGAGTGCCATGGATGTTGTGTTTCTACTCTGCCATCTTTAACCCACCCCCACTTTCAAGCATTATTGATCAAAAAACCAAAGTTGAATAGAAAATTTGACATTTAGATAGAAGAAGCAAAAGAAGCTTGAGAAGGTAAACATGGAAAAGAAATAAGGAACTTATCAAAGTTGAACTACCTACATTCCTACATGGAAAATGATAATTGTAACTTATGAAACTTTTCTCTAAAGGGAATGGGCCAAATTTATTCTCATTGAATTTGGCTTAGGGAGGGAATGACATACACACTAAATAGGGTGTCTCACCCTACAGGAGAGTAGAGAGGGAGAGGATGAAACGGGGGATCATGGAAGGGAGGGCAAGCTGGGGCTTGGGTAATTGGAAGCATCCACTTTTGAAAAGGGTCAGGAAAAAAGTAGAGATTAGAACAAGTGAGAACTGGGATAGGATGAAGAGAAATGTAGTCAGTCTTTCACAATATATCAACCATGGAAATGTTTTGCATAGCTACACATACCCAGGATTCAATTCAACTCAGCAAAGATTTAAGAATCTCTGACTATGATTGATATACTGTTGATAGGAACCCTAAAATGGCACAGTCTTTCCTTCATGGAGCTTATAATTAAGAATTAGTATATGACAAAAATACAAACAACCACAATGAAAAAAGGTATAAATCTAAGAAAATTTATGGAAGGAAAGATGACTTTTTGTTTAGATAAGCAATAAGATACTTCTAGGGGTTTCTAAGCAGTGCTGTTATAACATAGAAGCAGTGTTACTGAAAGTTTAATTTAACAATAACTTAAATTAGAAGGACATCTGCCTTTAGGAAACTATGCTGAAATAAAAGGAAATAAAATATAAATGGCAGAATTAACTAAAGATCAATAGAAATCTTTATCTGAAAATATGTTTTTCTAAGATTGTATAGCATAGATTAGAAATGCTAGATATATTATTAAGTCATATCATGCATGTTTTGGCAATTTCTACTCTGCTTTTGCATGATAAGGATTTGACTATTAAGAATCACTGCAATTGGGGGTGGAGCCAAGATGGCAGAGTAGAAACAGCTCTTCCAAGCCTCTCTGCCCCCAGATTCCCCACAAATTATGTAAAAAAGGACTGTGAACAACTTCTGGAGCCCCAGCACCCACAGAACGACACAGAGAAGCTAACCTCCCGCTGAGGACAGCCCAGCAGCCCTGCAAGAAGGACCAGCGCAGCAGTCTGGGAGCCGGCAACTCGCAGAGCCCAGGTCCGCGTGAGCCGAGGTTTTAGCCCCAGGGCGGCAGGGCCAGCAGCTGGCTGGAGGAACCCCAGAACACCAGGAGTTGTGGCGACTCCAGAATTATCAACATAAACATGGCTAGGACAAAGTAAGAGGTTAGTGTCCTATGGACTTTGGGCCCTGTATTTGGGGAATGCGTCAGCTCCCTCCCCTGGGGGCTAGAAGCCGCTGAGGAGACACACCATTTTGTAGTTTTCAGAGGCAGCTCTGGCTCCCAGCCTACAAATCGTGGGGAGATCCAGCGATCAGTCTTGGGGGGTAATCGCTCCTGCTTTAACCTCCCTGGATCTGGATTGTGATCTAGGGTGGAAGTTGTGGGTGGGTTTACAGCTTGCCAGAAACGGAAGTTGCCCCCCCACACGTTCGGGACGAAAATTCCTCTAGCTGGCCTTAAAGCCATAGTGTGGCAACAAGCCCCAAAGTCAAGCAATTAAGTGGCAACATGCCAAGGCAAAAGAAACAGAAAAATGCAAACTTAGACTCCTATTTTGGGAGCATGGAGCGGGAAAATGACTGTGAAGTCAGAAGTCCTGCTCCAAAAGCCCCAGGGGAAAACATGAACAGGTTGCAGGCCATAGAGGACCTTAAGAAGGACTTTAAAAATCAAATAAGAGAAGTGGAGGAAAAATTAGAAAGAGAAATGAGAAGGATGCAGGAAAAGTATGAAATGAGGGTCAACAGCCTGACTGAGGAAAACAACACCTTAAAAAATAGAGTAGCTCAAATGGCAAAGGAGGCCCAAAAGGGCAATGAGGAGAAGAATGCCTTAAAAAGTCGAATTTGCCAGATGGAAAAAGAATCTCAAAAGTTCACTGAGGAGATTCATTCCTTCAGAGTTAGACTGGAGCAAATGGAAGCTAATGACTTTATGAGAAATCAAGATGCTGTTAAGCAGATCCAAACAAATGAAAGATTAGAAGGCAATGTGAAATATCTCATGGGAAAAACCACTGACCTGGAGAATAGATCCAGGAGAGACAATTTAAAAATTATTGGACTACCTGAAAGCCATGATCAAGGAAAGAACCTAGAAATCACCCTTCAAGAAATTCTCAAGTAAAACTGCCCTGATGTTTTAGATCCAGAGGGCAAAATAGAGGTTGAAAGAATCCACCGATCACCTCCTGAAAAAGATCCCAAAAAGAAAACTCCCAGAAATATTATAGCCAGGTTCCAGAATCCCCAGATCAAGGAGAAAATACTACAAGCAGCCAGGAAGAAACAATTTCAATATTGTGGAAACACAATCAGAATAGCCCAGGACCTGGCAGCTTCTACAATGAGGGATCGAAGGGCATGGAATATGATATTCCAGAGGGCAAAAGAACTGGGAATGAACCCAAGGGTCACCTACCCAGCAAAACTGAGTATTTTGTTTCAGGGGAAAATATGGTCATTCAGTGGAATAGAGGACTTTCAAGCATTCTTGAGGAAAAAACCAGAGTTGAATAGAAAATTTGACATCCAGACACAAGAAGTAAGAGATGCCTGAGAAGGTAATCACGGAAAAGAAATCAAAAGGAACTTATCAAAGTTGAACTATTTACATTCCTATATGGAAAAGCAATAACTGTGACTGATGATATCTTTCTCACTATGAAAATAATGGAAGAAGGGTGTGTGGTCATATGAATACATATGTGAATGTGTGTGTATATGGTTACAGTTATATATGGATAGAGGGCATAGGTTGAATTTGTTGGGAAGGGAGAATACTCAAGGGATGAAATTATGAGGTGAGAGAGGAAAGTGGCAAGAGGAGATGGGGAGAGACAGGGTAGGGTAAACTATCCCATGTAGAAGAAGCAAGGGGAAGTGGTTGCAAAGGAGGGGGAGAATAAGGAAGGCTAAAAAGGCAAAACCACATTCCCATTGAATTTGGTTCAGGGAGAAAATGACATACATACTAAATGGGATATCTCAGCCTGCAGCAGGATAGGGGGAAGGGGGATGAGAGGAGGGATGATGGATGGGAGGGCATCCTTGGGGTGAGGGGAGGTTGGAAGTACCCACTATAGAAGAGGGACAGGATTATGTAGGGAATGGACCAGGTGGGGGTTGGGATGAGTGGGAGGGAATTATAAGCAGCCTTGTACAATATATCTACTATGATAATGTTTTGCATAGCTAGACATGTACAATATATACTGAATTACGTATCTCCCAAGAAGGAAAGGGTGATGCTTGTAATAGGGAGATAAGATGTGCAGGCATTGGGACACAAAGATTCACCTTCCTCTAATGGAAAAGTCAAGGGGAGTATGGGAGAAGGTATGGGAGAGAGCTGATTTGAGGAATCGATATCTTGCAGGACTAATATTCTGGGAGGGTGGGTAGGGGAAAAACAGGGGTAGAAAATGATTGTAACTCAAAATCTGACGGAAATGAATGATGTAAAATAGAAGTTAATAAAGCATTTGTTTAAAAAAAGAAAAAGAATATGTGGCCATTTTAATAATTAATTATGTTATATTGCTGTGAAAAAAAAAGAAAGTCCTCTATTCCACTGAATGACCATATTTTCCCCTGAAACAAAATACTCAGTTTTGCTGGGTAGGTGACCCTTGGCTTCAATCCCAGCTCTTTTGCCCTCTGGAATATCATATTCCATGCCTTTCAATCCCTCAGTGTAGAAGCTGCCAGGTCCTGGGCTATTCTGATTGTGTTTCCACAATATTGAAATTGTTTCTTCCTGGCTGCTTGTAGTATTTTCTCCTTGATCTGGGGATTCTGGAACCTGGCTATAATATTCCTCGGAGTTTTCTTTTTGGGATATTTTAGGAGGTGATCTGTGGATTCTTTCAACCTCTATTTTGCCCTCTGGGTCTAAAACATCAGGGCAGTTTTCCCTGAGAATTTCTTGAAGGGTGATTTCTAGGTTCTTTCTTTGATCATGGCTTTCAGGTAGTCCAATAACTTTTAAATTATCTCTGCTGGATCTATTTTCCAGGTCAGTGGTTTTTCCCATGAGATATTTCACATTACCTTCTATTGTTTCATTTGTTTGGATCTGTTTAACAGCATCTTCATTTCTCATAACGTCATTCGCTTCCATTTGCTCCCGTCTAACTCTGAAGGAATGAATCTCCTCAGTGAACTTTTGAGATTCTTTTTCCATCTTGCAAATTCGGCTTTTTAAGGCATTCTTCTCCTCGTTGCTCTTTTGGGCCTCCTTTGCCAGTCTATTTTTTAAGGTGTTGCTTTCCTCAGTCAGGCTGTTGACCCTCATTTCATACTTTTCCTGCATCCTTCTCATTTCTCTTTCCAATTTTTCCTCTACTTTTCTTATTTTATTTTTAAAGTCCTTCTTAAGGTCCTCTGTGGCCAGTAACCCACTCACATTTTCCTTTGGGGCTTTTGGAGCAGGATTTCTGATCTTACAGTCCACCTCCCGTTCCATGCTTTGATCCTCTTTGCCCCCAAAATAGGAGTCTAGGGTTGCATTTTTCTGTTTATTTTGTTTCCTTTGCCTTGCCATGTTGCCACTTAATTTCTTGACTTTGGGGCTTTTTGCCACAGTAGGACTCTGCCACCAGACAGGGGAGCTTCCATCCCAAAGTTGGGGTCTTCACAACTTCCATTTCTGGCAAGCTGGATACCCACCCCACGACCTCCACCACAGACCACAATCCAGATCCAGGGAGGTTAAAACAAGAGAGATTACCCCCCAAGACTGATCGCTGGATCTCCCTACAATTCGCAGGCCAGGTGCTGTTGCCACTATTGAAACTGCAAAATGGCTTGTCTCCTCATCGGCTTCTAGACCCTAGGGGAGGAAGCCGATGCGTTCCCCAAATACTGGTCCCAAAGTCCATAGTGCACTAATCTCTCACTTTGTCCTAGGCATATCTGTGTTGATAATTCTGGAATCGACACAGCTGCTGGTGCTCTGGGGCCCCTCCAGGTGGCTGCTGGTCTGACTACCCTGGGGCTAAAACAGCATCTCAAGAGGCCCTGGGCTCTGCCCCCAGAGTGCTGCACTGTTGGTTCCCAGGGAGCTGAGCTGGCTACTCCCTGCAGGGCTGTTGGGCTGCCCTCCGCAGGACGTTAGCTTCTCTGTCTCATTTTGTGGATGCTGGAGCTCGAGAAGTTGTTCAGATTCCACTTTTTACATAGCTTGGAAGTGGAGTGTGGGGGAGCACCTTTTTTTTTTAAACAAATGCTTCATTAACTTCTGTTTTACATCATTCATTTCTGCCAGATTTTGAGTTACAATCATTTTCACCCCATTATTCCCCTACCCAACCTCCCAGAATAGTAGTCCCACAAGATATCACTTCCTCCAATCTGCTCTCTCCCATACCTTCTCCCATACCCCCATTGACTTTTCCATTAGAGGAGGGTGAGTCTTTGTGTCCCAATGCCTGCACATCTTATCTCTCTATTACAAGCAAAAGAGTATTAATAATAGTATTTATATATATTTGAAACATTTAATGTTATGACCTTGAATTTCAGATCCATTTCCTTCCTCCCTTGTCACCCATTCCTTCTTGGGAGATAAGCAATTCAGTATATGTTGTACATGTCTAGCTATGCAAAACATTATCATAGTAGATATATTGTACAAGACTGCTTATAATTCCCTCCCACTCATCCCACCCCCCACCTGGTCCATTCCCTACATGATCCTGTCCCTCTTCTGTAGTGGGTACTTCCAACCTCCCCTCACCCCAAGGATGCCCTCCCATCCATCATCCCTCCTCTCATCCCCCTTCCCCCTATCCTGCTGCAGTTTGAGATATCCCATTTAGTATGTATGTCATTTTCTCCCTGAACCAAATTCAATGTGAATGTGGTTTTGCCTTTTTAGCCTTCCTTATTCTCCCCCTCTTTTGCAACCACTTCCCCTTGCTTCTTCTGCATGGGATAGTTTACACTACCCTGTCTCTCCCCATCTCCTCTTCCCACTTTCCTCTCTCACCTCATAATTTCATCCCTTGAGTATTCTCCCTTCCCAAAAAATTCAACCTATGCCCTCTATCCATATATAACTGTAACCATATACACACATTCACATATGTATTCATATGACCACACCCCCTTCTTCCATTATTTTCATAGTGAGAAAGATATCATCAGTCACAGATATTGCTTTTCCATATAGGAATGTAAATAGTTTCAACTTTGATAAGTTCCTTTTGATTTCTTTTCCCTGATTACCTTCTCAGTCATCTCTTCCTTCTTGTGTCTGGATGTCAAATTTTCTATTCAATTCTTGTTTTTTCCTCAAGAATGCTTGAAAGTCCTCTATTCCACTGAATGACCATATTTTCCCCTGAAACAAAATACTCAGTTTTGCTGGGTAGGTGACCCTTGGGTTCATTCCCAGTTCTTTTGCCCTCTGAAATATCACATTCCATGCCCTTCAGTGCCTCAGTGTAGAAGCTGCCAGGTCCTGTGCTATTCTGATTGTGTTTCCACAATATTGAAATTGTTTCTTCCTGGCTGCTTGTAGTATTTTCTCCTTGATCTGGGGATTCTGGAACCTGGCTATAATATTCCTGGGAGTTTTCTTTTTGGGATCTTTTTTTCAGGAGGTGATCAGTGGATTCTTTCAACCTCTATTTTGCCCTCTGGATCTAAAACATCAGGGCAGTTTTCCTTGAGAATTTCTTGAAGGGTGATTTCTAGGTTCTTTCTTTGATCATGGCTTTCAGGTAGTCCAATAATTTTAAATTGTCTCTCCTGGATCTATTCTCCAGGTCAGTGGTTTTTCCCATGAGATATTTCACATTGCCTTCTAATCTTTCGTTTGTTTGGATCTGCTTAACAGCATCTTGATTTCTCATAAGTCACTAGCTTCCATTTGCTCCAGTCTAACTCTGAAGGAATGAATCTCCTCAGTGAACTTTTGAGATTCTTTTTCCATCTGGCAAATTCGACTTTTTAGGCATTCTTCTCCTCATTGCCCTTTTGGGCCTCCTTTGCCATTTGAGCTAGTCTATTTTTTAAGGTGTTGTTTTCCTCAGTCAGGCTGTTGACCCTCATTTCATACTTTTCCTGCATCCTTCTCATTTCTCTTTCTAATTTTTCCCTCCACTTCTCTTATTTGATTTTTAAAGTCCTTCTTAAGGTCCTCTATGGCCTGCACCCCGCTCATGTTTTCCCCTGGGGCTTTTGGAGCAGGACTTCTGACCTCACAGTCCTTTTCCTGCTCTATGCCCCCAAAATAGGAGTCTAGGTTTGCATTTTTCTGTTTCCTTTGCTTTGGCATGTTGCCACTTAATTACTTGACTTTTGGGCTTGTTGCCACACTATGGCTTTAAGGCCAGATAGAGGAATTTTCGTCCCGAACGTGTGGGGGGCAACTTCCGTTTCTGGCAAGCTGTAAACCCACCCACAGCTTCCACCCTAGATCACAATCCAGATCCAGGGAGGTTAAAGCAAGAGCGATTACCCCCCAAGACTGATGGCTGGATCTCCCCACGATTTGTAGGCTGGGAGCCGGAAATGCCTCTGAAAACTACACAGTGGCGTGTCTCCTCAGCAGCTTCTAGCCCCCAGGGGAGGGAGCTGACGCATTCCCCAAATACAGGCCCCAAAGTCCACAGGACACTAACCTCTTACTTTGTCCTAGGCATGTCTATGTTGATAATTCTGGAATCGCCACAGCTCCTGGTGTTCTGGGGTTCCTCCAGCCGGCTGCTGGCCCTGCTGTCCTGGAGCTAAAACCTCGGCTCACGTGGACCTGGGCTCGGCTTGGCTCGGCTCCTGTGCTCTGCGCTCTGTGAGCTGCTGGCTCCCAGACCACTGCGCTGGTCCTTCCTGCAGGGCTGCTGGGCTGTCCTCACCGGGAGGTTAGTTTCTCTGTGTCTTTCTGTGGGTGCTGGGGCTCCAGAAGTGGTTCACAGTCCTTTTTTACGTAGTTTGTGGGGAATCTGGGGGCAGAGAGGCTTGGAAGAGCTGTTTCTACTCAGCCATCTTGGCTCCGCCCCTGGGGGAGCACCTTTGAAGTGTGTTTCTACTCTTCCATCTCTGCTCCGCCCCCAATTTATTATTCTCTATAACAATGAAATTACAAGTCCAAATCTTGCTTTTGTCTTCCACATACTGTTTATGTAGTTGTGCAATGGGACAAATAACTTAATTTCTCGGAACTCCAGGAAGCTCTTTAAGGCATTAAGTTACAAATGAGTGGCAGATCTTCATGAAAGGAGGGAGTTTGTACTAGATTTGATCACTCCATCAACCTTTCCCATAGCCAACACAATCTTTCTGGTTTCACTTCATATACAAGCAATAATAAGACTTTACTTATAGGTAGATATTTTATAAATGTCATCATATTTGATCTTCACCATGCACCTAGGAGGTAAGTAAATAGGGAAACTATTATTGTCTCCATTGCACAGATAAGGAAACTGAGCCTTAGAGTATTTAAGTGACTTGATCAAATTCATTTATCTTGAAGAAGTTAAAGTCAGAAATCAAATCCTGTTTGTTTGTTTTCTGAGAAACCCTATTCTTTTTTGTTTCCCTATTTACTTTTTTCCCCTTTTTTCCTTGGTCTAATCTGTTGAAATGTATTAAAATGTTTATAAATTTTACACCCCCCTCACCAACAACATGGTTATTTTTCAGAAACAAGTAAAGAAAAAAAAAGCAACAATACAACAGCCATATCTAAAAACCCATGCCTTTTTCTCCACCTGTAATCCTTAACTCTTTACAAAAAAGAGGGAGATATATTTTGGCATAAGTCTTTTGAAGTCAAGATTTCTTTCACTGTTATTTTCTTTTATATTATTGTGGCCATTGTCTACATGGACTTCTCCTATATGTGTCCAATATCTAAAATTTGAAGCATCAAAAGGCATAGAATATAAAAAATCAATTATGCCTTTGGTAGTAGTGAACAACTTCTGGCCACATGAAAGTCATTACAACACTAAACGAAATGTTTTATCTTCATACACTGAAGGAAGTTCTCTAACATTTTGGGTGATATCATATTGAAGGACTTGTGGGAAGACATAAGCAAGAAACTGAGTAGTATTGGATAGGTTCCAATTTGTGATATTCAAAAATATATCCGCATCAATAATATCACAGTTCTATTGAGAATTAAAGCACTGAGGTTAACTCCATGCTTGACAGGTCACCAAAATATGCATCTAAAGAGAAATTCTATCCCAGTATTAAAAAGAGGGAGCCTAATTAAGAGTAGATAACTTTCAGGAAACTTTCCTTAGTATAGAGAAGAAGACTGAAACTGTCTAATAGGACTTTGGGAAATGATTCAAGAGCAAAGATGTTGAAAAATGTATTATTTAAATATGATACTATTGGGATTGCTGTGATAAATAAATCTCAAGCCTTTCAATGCCAAAAAGAGAAAAGGGAGGCATGTTGAAAGTGAATGAAGTTACTGGCATTCCAGAAGGACTGAATTGAATGACAGTGAATATTTTGATGAGAATATAGTATAAGCTTAAAATAATTTCTTAGATATGAGCTAAGAAAATATTAATTTGACTATTGGCTTATTCAAACTTATGCTCTTAGACAAAAGTTTTAGTCACGTGCAGTTCAATGTGTTCTAGGAAAAAGACTTGTCCAAGATCATACTGATATGAATTTCTTCCTGTTTTAAAGTGTTCACGGTGCAGAATATCTAAGTAGATTAATAAAGAATATTAAATGGGAATAGAGTCAGTTGGCTGTGCAAAATAGCATTCTTTCTCCTCAAAAATGTGGAGTTAAATGGAATTGTGGAATGTAAGCCTATTTTATCATTTGATACCATGTAAGGTAAAAATGAATATATGATATTCAAGTTATTGAGCATTGATGACTTAAGATTCCCACAATACAAATCCCTTCCCCTTCTTCATTTCCCCTATTTCTTTCATTAAACAGGAGTAGCCAAAAGAGCACTTACCAGGGGTTTTCTTCCAATTCATTTTATTTTTTTTTTAATTTTTTGGTCTTTATTAATTAGTTTGTTTACTTTTAATTTATAAGCTTCAGTTCCACAATTCTTTTAGCTTCAAATTTTCTCTCTCTCCCTTCTCTCCCCCCAATGATGGCATACAATACAGTATAGGATAAGATCTGCAAACACGCTAACAGTAGACATTAGTCAGGTTATAAAGAAGGATTGTATCAGATGGAATGAACAATGGAGATTAGGAAACAAAACCAAACAAGAAAAAGAAAAAGATCAGGTGGTTTGCTTCAATCTGGATTCAAACTCAGTTCTTTCTAGTTCTTTCCCTGGATGTAGAAATCTCTATCCATCATGAGTCTTTTGGGGTTGACTTATAAACCTGCATTGCTGAGAAGAGTCCAGGCTATCAAAGTTGATCATAACACATACATTATGTTTGTAATTGTGTACAATTTTCTCCTGGTTCTATTCTCCTCACTCAGCATCAGTTTATATATGCCTCTCCAGGTAAATATGAAGTCCATCTGCTCTTTGTTTCTTATAGCACAATAGTATTCCATTACATTCATATACCACAACTTGTTCAGCTATTCCCCAATTAATGGGCACCCCCTTAATTTCCAATTCTTTGCGACCACAAAAAGATCTGCCATAAATATTTTTGTACATATGGGTCTTCCTCCCACTTCTATGATCTCTTTGGGATACAACCCTAGAAGTGGTATTGCTGGGTCAAAGGGTATGCAATTATTTATAGCCCTTTGGGCATAATTGCAGATTGCTTTCCAGAATGGCTGAATCAGGTCACAACTCCAACAATCATGCATTGGTGTTCCAATTTTTCCACATCCTCTCCAGCATTTCTCATTTTCCTGTGTTTTTATCTTAGCCAATCTGACTGGTGAGATGTGGTACCTCAGAGTCGTTTTGATTTGCATTTCTCTAATCAATAGTGATTTAGAGCATTTTTCATACGCTTAGAGATATCTTTAATTTCTACCTCTGAAAAGTGCCTGTTCATATCCTTTGACCATTTATAAATTGGGGAATGACTTGTAGTCTTATATATTTGACTCAGTTCTCTATATATTTTAGAAATGAGTCTTTATCAGAGACATAGGTTGTAAAAATTCTTTCCCAATATCCCACTTCCCTCTTAACCTTGATTACATTGGCTTTGTTTGTACAGAAGCTTTTAAATATAATGTAATCAAAATTATCCATTTTGCATTTTATAATGCTCTCTAATTTTTGTTAGGTCATAAAGTCTTACCCTCTCCATAATTCTGATAGGTAAACTATTCCTTGCTTTCTGAGATTGTTTATAGCATCAGCCTTTATACCTAGATTATGCACCCATTTATACTTGATTTTGGTATATGGTGTTAGATAATGGTCTATGCCCAGTTTCTGCCATATTATATTCCAGTTTTCCCAGCAGTTTTTGTCAAATAGTGAGTTCTTATGCCCAAAATGGGGGCCTTGGGTTTATCAAATCACATATTTTTATAGTCATTGACTGCTGAGTCTTCCAGTTCATTTTAAAAAGTGACAAATCTGATATTATGAATTTCTGACTGATTTAATTATCAGTGCCTGGTGTGCCTTCTCCATTCCCCTGCTTGTTGAATTTTTATGCATCTTTTAAAGACAAAATCAAATATTTCTTTCAAACAATCGTGGTGTTATGTATTATTTTGTAGCATATTTGTTCAACATTACATCTCCCTAATAGAGAATAAGATCCTTTAAGACAAGAATTATGTGTTATTTAAGACCAAGTGGTTTAGAACAGATTTTGGATATCATCCAACTTTCTGATTCTCCAGATGAGGAAAATGACATCCAGGTATGTAAAATGACTTGGCATAGTCAAATATGTATTTGTATCAAATATTTAAAACATATATTCACTTTAATGAAATTAAAGTGTATACACAAGTGAAACAATGTATACAAAATTAAAAAGAAAACAGGAAAATGGACAAAAATATTTAAAGCAAGTTTATCTAATAAAGATCTCATTTCTAAAATATGAAGGGGACTGAATACAAATATGTTGCTCCTCCCTTTGTCACACTGTCTAAGTCTTACATCTTACCAAGCACCTAGTTCAGAGTTCTCTGCATAATAGGCACTTCATGTTTATGGAAAAGAATTGAAAGAGATTAGTATGCAATACAATTTTTTTTTAATTTAAACAACCGCTCCAGAATTTTAGAAAAAAAAATAGGTTTCATATCCCATAAGTTGTCAGATAAAGAAAATAATAAAATTAATCTTTACAAAATTTAATTACCTTTTATCACAGTGAGACAAAATAAGGACATATATTAATACTCTCAGACATATATAACATTAATATCATGCAGTATATAAGTATTTGCCAATGGATGTTTCTATAGTATTATTATTATTATTATTATTATTATTATTATTATTATTGCTTTTTTGGAGGGCAATTGGGGTTAAGTAACTTGCCCAAGGTCACAAGGCTAGATTTTTTTTTTGGTGTGTGTGTGTTAAGTGTCTGAGGCCAGATCTGAACTCATGTCCTCCTGAATACAGGGCCGACACTCTACACACTGCACCACCTAGCTGCCCCTTCTATATTATTCTTAGTAAGTGTTCATCTGCTTTAATGAAAGTATTTATTCATTTATTTATTTTAGCATTCTTTTTTTTAAATTTGAGTTCCAAATTCTATTTTTCCCTCCTATCACTCACCAATATCAATTATAGCTGTGAAGACATACAAAACATAGTTCCTTATTACACATGCTGCAAATGGACAAACAGATGAATAAATAAAAAGCAAGAACCATAAATAAAGTGAAAAAAACTGGTCATAAGTCTGCATTCAGAGTTCATCAGATCCCTGGAGGTGAAAAGCATTTTTCATCAGGGATCCTTTGGAATTGTTTTGGATCATTGCCTTGATAAGAAAGGGTAAGTCTTTCACATGTTATTATTATTATGATACCAACATTAATGTGTATAATGTTCTTCCAATTCTGCTCACTTCACTTCTTACCAATTGATAGAAGTCTTCCAAGTTTTTTTTTTTGAAACCATGTTGCTCATCATTTCTTATTGCACAACATTATTCCATCCAAATCATTTACCACAACTTATTCAGTCATTCATCTATTGTTAGCCATTCTCTAAATTTCCAAATCTTTCATCCACAGAGAGCTGCTATGTTTTTCTCTCTTTAATTTGATCCCTTTGGGATACAGACCTAGTGTCATTATTTCTGGATTAAAGTTTTATACCTATTTGCGTATAGTAACAAATCATTTTCCAGAACAGTTGAACCACTTCACAACTCCACCAACAATGCATTAATGTCCCAATTTCTCAGCATCTCCTCCAGTACTTCTTTATATGTGAATGGTAATTCAGAGTTGTTTTAATTTTTATTTCTCTAATCAACAGCGACATGTAGCATTTTATATGAATATTGATAACTTTGATTTATTTTTCTCAATATTTTTGTTCATATCCATTGATCATGTATCAATTAAGGAATGGTCCTTTTTTACATATAAATTTGGCTCAATTCCATATATATTTTAGAAATAAGGCCTTTATCTGAGAAACATGCAGTAAATATTTTTCCAGTTTCCTGTTTTCCCTCTAATTTTCTTTTTTTCTTTAAACAAATGCTTTATTAACTTCTGTTTTACATCATTCATTTCCGCCAGGTTTTGAGTTACAATAATTTTCCCGCCATTATTCCCCTACCCAACCTCCCAGAATAGTAATCCCACAAGATATTGCTTCCTCCAATCTGCTCTCTCCCATACCCCCATCGACTTTTCCATTAGAGGAAGGTGAGTCTTTGCATCCCAATGCCTGCACATCTTATCTCCCTATTACAAGCAAAAGAGTATTAATAATAGTATTTATATATATTTGAAACATTTAATGTTACGACCTCAAATTACAGATCCATTTCCTTCCTCCCTTGTCGCCCATTCCCTCTTGGGAGATAAGTAATTCAGTATATGTTGTACATGTCTAGCTATGCAAAACATTATCATAGTAGATATATTGTACAAGGCTGCTTATAATTCCCTCCCACTCATCCCACCCCCCACCTGGTCCATTCCCTACATGATCCTGTCCCTCTTCTATAGTGGGTACTTCCAACCTCCCCTCACCCCAAGGATGCCCTCCCATCCATCATCCCTCCTCTCATCCCCCTTCCCCCTATCCTGCTACAGGTTGAGATATCCCATTTAGTATGTATGTCATTTTCTCTCTGAACCAAATTCAATGTGAATGTGGTTTTGCCTTTTTAGCCTTCCTTATTCTCCCCCTCTTTTGCAACCACTTCCCCTTGCTTCTTCTGCATGGGATAGTTTACCCTACCCTGTCTCTCCCCATCTCCTCTTGCCACTTTCCTCTCTCACCTCATAATTTCATCCCTTGAGTATTCTCCCTTCCCAACAAATTCAACCTATGCCCTCTATCCATATATAACTGTAACCATATACACACACATTCACATATGTACTCATATGACCACACACCCTTCTTCCATTATTTTCATAGTGAGAAAGATATCATCAGTCACAGTTATTGCTTTTCCATATAGGAATGTAAATAGTTCAACTGTGATAAGTTCCTTTTGATTTCTTTTCCCTGATTACCTTCTCAGGCATCTCTTCCTTCTTGTGTCTGGGTGTCAAATTTGCTATTCAATTCTGCTTGAAAGTCCTCTATTCCACTGAATGACCATATTTTCCCCTAAAACAAAATACTCAGTTTTGCTGGGTAGGTGACCCGTGGGTTCATTCCCAGTTCTTTTGCCCTCTGGAATATCATATTCCATGCCCTTCGATCCCTCAGTGTAGAAGCTGCCAGGTCCTGGGCTATTCTGATTGTGTTTCCACAATATTGAAATTGTTTCTTCCTGGCTGCTTGTAGTATTTTCTCCTTGATATGGGGATTCTGGAACCTGGCTATAATATTCCTGGGAGTTTTCTTTTTGGGATCTTTTTCAGGAGGTGATCGGTGGATTCTTTCAACCTCTATTTTGCCCTCTGGATCTAAAACATCAGGGCAGTTTTCCTTGAGAATTTCTTGAAGGGTGATTTCTAGGTTCTTTCTTTGATCATGGCTTTCAGGTAGTCCAATAATTTTTAAATTGTCTCTCCTGGACCTATTTTCCAGGTCAGTGGTTTTTCCCATGAGATATTTCACATTGCCTTCTAATCTTTCATTTGTTTGGATCTGCTTAACAGTATCTTGATTTCTCATAAAGTCATTAGCTTCCATTTGCTCCAGTCTAACTCTGAAGGAATGAATCTCCTCAGTGAACTTTTGAGATTCTTTTTCCATCTGGCAAATTCGACTTTTTAAGGCATTCTTCTCCTCATTGCCCTTTTGGGCCTCCTTTGCCATTTGAGTCAGTCTATTTTTTAAGGTGTTGTTTTCTTCAGTCAGGATGTTGACCCTCATTTCATACTTTTCCTGCATCCTTCTCATTTCTCTTTCTAATTTTTGGAGCAGGACTTCTGACCTCACAGTCCTTTTCCCGCTCTATGCCCCCAAAATAGGAGTCTAGGGTTGCATTTTTCTGTTTCCTTTGCCTTGGCATGTTGCCGCTTAATTACTTGACTTTGGGGCTTGTTGGCACACTATGGCTTTAAGGCCAGATAGAGGAATTTTCGTCCCGAACGTGTGGGGGGCAACTTCCGTTTCTGGCAAGCTGTAAACCCACCCACGACTTCCACCCTAGATCACAATCCAGATCCAGGGAGGTTAAAGCAAGAGCGATTACCCCCCAAGACTGATCGCTGGATCTCCCTACAAATTTGCAGGCTGGGAGCGGGAGCTGCCTCTGAAAACTACAAAATGCGTTGTCCTCAGTGGCTTCTAGCCCCCAGGGGAGGGAGCCGACGCATTCCCTAATACCAGTCCCAAAGTCCATAGGACACTAACCTCTTACTTTGTCCTAGGCAAGTCTATGTTGATAATTCTGGAGTCGCCACAGCTCCTGGTGTTCTGGGGTTCCTCCAGCTGGCTGCTGGCCCGCACTGGGGCTAAAACCTTGGCTCCTGCTCTGCCTGCACACTGCCAGGTCGCAGACCGCTGCGCTAGTCCTTCCTGCAGGGCTGCTGGGCTGTCCTCAGTGGGAGGTTAGCTTCTCTGTGTCATTCTGTGGGTGCTGGGGCTCCAGAAGTTGTTCAGAGTCCCCTTTTACATAGTTTGGGGGGAATATGGGGGCAGAGTGGCTTGGATGAGCTGTTTCTACTCCGCCATCTTGGCTCCGCCCCCTCTAATTTTCGTACATTGGTTTCAATTCTGCAAAAGCTTTTTAAATTTCATGTGATCAAAATTATCTGTTTTATTTTTCCTAATTGTATTTAACTCTTTTTGTGGCCATAAACTCTTCCTGTATCGATACATTTTACAGGTAGAATTTCCATGATCCCCTAATTTGCTTACATTATCATTTTTCATGTCTAAATCAGGTACCCATTTTGACCTTAGCTTGATATACAGCATAAAATGTTAATCTATGTCTAGTCTCTGTCAGACTGCTTTCTGATCTCCTAGCAATTTTTGTAAAATGTTGAATTTTTGCCCCCAAAACATGGATCTTTGCTTTCAGAAAAAAACACTAGATTACTCTTGTCATTTACTTATCATTTTTAGAAAGACTCCATTTATTCCAATGTTTTCAGGTATAATATAGGTATGATTCTGGTATAATAGGTTAGGATTGGATAGGACAGAATATATTATATTAATTATATTATATTATGCTTTTTCTTTATAACTTGATATAATCCCATAATTTTTGTTATTTTTGTTATTGATGTGGTTAATTATCCTTATAATTTTTCTAATGTTGAATCAGTTATGCATTCCTGTAATAAATCCCACTTGGTTATAGTGTATAATCTTTGTGAGATATTGTTATATTCTCCTTGCTAGCATTTTATTTAAAATTGTTGCCTCTATTGTCATTAGAAAACTTGAATTATGTCTTTCTTTCTTCATTTTATTCTCCTTGGTTTAGGTACCAAAACCATGATTTTGACTTCCATGGGTGGAGTCAAGATGGCAAAATAGAGAGAAAGCTGGGCTTTCCCAACATTCCTCTTGAAAAAACTTTAAAATAACAGCACAAATCAAATTCTGGAATAGCAGAGCCAAAATGGTTTCTCTGAGAGGTTCTTCCAGTGTTAGACAACTTGGGAGTTCAGAAAGTAAGATCTGAGGCATAGGAAAGGAGGCTAATCTGAAAGCCATGTGGATGAAACATCAGTGATTGGGTCAGATGGTGGTGACAAAAGCAAAAGCATTTGGAGCCCTAAATCCAAAAACTGTCTAGAGACCTGGCAACTGATAAGAAAGAGATTACCAAGGACCCCTGTGTGAGCACTGGGAAGAGGAATATATGTTGTTTAGTGGCTCTATTGCTTAAACCAGCTTCTGGGTCATACTTCAAAGATGGACCAGAGCATTTTCATTTACAAAGTAGGAGTCCTGAAGCACAGCATGACTTCTGGTCTCAAAGTAGCAGGAACACTGAGGAACAGTATCATTTCTTATACCAAGAAAACAGGGGTCCTGAGAATCAATATCAATTAAAATCCTAAGGGATTAGGGAATCTTCCTGGATAAAGACCAGAATGCTGGCCAGAAAAGGAGTTTTCATAGCTTCCTCCAGTTTATTCCAACTGGCAAGCACAGAAAATTTCCAAACTCATAGAACTAACTCAGAAAATAACAGTAGCTTCCTTCACTTCCATACCAGCAGCAAAGGTATAATTCCAATGCAATATTCATAGCACCCATGTTAGCTTTGAATATGCTAGTGTAGTTCTGAAACACAAAATGAATGTGGAAGACAGAACCAAAACATTTATTCAAACACCAGAAAGTTGAATCCCAATAGCAGACAGCCAAATCCACCATAGCAACTAAGAAGTTGTTACATATACCGATGCAATGAGCACTCACATCCCCAAGCCTTTCCTCCATCAGGCCTTCAAAACAAATCAGACTCCTTTAAACAAAAATGCCCCTATCTCACTTGCACCAGCTGCTCTGCCTTTTTGTTGCTTGCTCCCATATCTGCTAGTGTGCTCCCCTCCTACTTCCTGCTCTACCCTTCCTGTTCTGCCCTTTCAGTAAGCTCCTCCCACCATGGGCTCCAAGTGGGAAAGTCAGGGAAGATCTTCAAATTCCCATCAACATTATAAATGGCTAGCTTTAACATAAAGCACAAAATCAATGAACAGAATGAAAAAAAATTAAAAAAGACTATTACCATCATAATCTATGGTATCTAGGAAGATGAAGACACAAGCTCAAAAGAAGGTAATGAAGTCAAAGCAGTGACAAGCAAAACCTCAAAGAAATGCTGTGAATTTGAATACACCCAATAAGAATTCCTGAAAGAGTTATAGCATTATTTTCAAAAGCAATAGAGGAAAAATATGTAAATAAATGAGAGCAAAGGAAGAAAATTGTGAAAATACAATTAATAACTTGGTTACAAATGCACTAAATAAAATAACTAAAAAAAAAACAGAATTGGCCATATGGAAAAAGCAGTACAAAAATTCGCTAGTAGACGTCAATCCTTAAAAAGCAGAATTGGTCAAATGTGAAAAGTGGTAAAAAAAAAAAAACAATAAAGAAAATCATTCATTAAAATTTAGAATTGGATGAGTAGAAGCTAATGACTCCATGAGACATCAATAACCAATAAAAATGTCAAAAAATAAAAAAAATAGAAGAAAATATAAAATATTTCATCAGAAAAACAAAAGAACTGAAAAATAGATCAAGGAGTGATAATTAAAGAATTATTGAGTACCTGAAAACCACAACAAAAAGAGACTATATATGACATTTCAAGGAATGTTGTCTTAGAATATTGTAAGGATGATGTAATGGTAATGGGATTTGAAGGTTTTCCACTGACAAGCTAAAAAGTTCTTAGCACTTACTTTCAGTTCATGATTGTATCAAGTATTATGATCCAGAACTTGTGAATCCTGCAATTTGTGAACTCTAGAACTTGTGAAGCGGAGAAGCTAATACCTGTTATAAAGAAAGGCCCAAGCTAGGGAGGCCAGTACTTCTGGGAGTGGGCATCTGGAGGTTGGGATTCTACTACTGGGAAGAAAGAAGAGAACTGAGAACTGAGAAGAGAAATAAGAACTAAGGACTGAACTGAGAATTAAGAAGTACTGAGAAATGAGAAGAGAGGAGAACTGGGAGGAGGCATGGCTGTGGTGTCAGCACTTTGTTTTAATGTTACTTTGTCAGATTTTTCTGCTGACTCAGGATGGTGCTGTTGTTACAGAAGACCTGGGGCCTTGCTGCTAGTTCAGAAGGCCTTAAAGAGGATTTTCTTGTTGTATGTTCATAGAAATACTGGAGAAGGGTCTTGCTGATAATTTCAGAGGCACAGGGACTATACTGATGATTTGTGTTGAATCCTCAAAAAAAACCTTGTTTTGGGGTCTATGTTGATTTCACAGGCAGAAAGTGAGTTGATGAGGATGCTGGCAATGTTTATGAATGGTGTTGTGGCTTTATTAGGCTTTCTCTTCCCATGAACAGAAACTGTGAAGGAATTGAGGTGGACTAGACCCTGTGAGCTTCAGTATGCAACAGGAACTGGACAAGCAGCTTGACAACAAGTAGCTGGCAGGAGCTGGTGCCATGGAATGGGAACCTTGGAAGCTGAGAGCCAGCCTCAAGTCAAGATGAAAATATCTCTTCTTGCATACCTGATGTTAACTGAGAAGACTAGGATTTACTGTGACCTAGGCATGGAGAATTTTGATCTTTGTACTTTTTGTCAAATAAGGAGACAAGCTACCTTAAGGATGATTGGATTAAGGACTTACTAAATGATTGAGTTACTAAATGATTGTACTTTGTTTAAAAGTATGTGGCCACTTTGGTGAAAACTATATAGCCATTTTAGTGATAAGTTTTTATGTCATAGCATTGTGAATGCTGTACTTTGATTTCTGTGAATGTTTTGCCTTAATTTACTGATGAATAAATAGAGAGTTCACTATACTATATACTATGTAATCAGAACCTTGAAGCAGTCCTCTGGAAAGCTGCTTGTGCTTGGCTTTACAGATGATCAAATATTAAAGGCCAATTCAAGACAATTCCAAAGGACTTATGATAAAAAAAAAAATGTTCTTCACCTCCAGAAGGAATTGATAAAATCTGAATGCAGATTGAAGAATGCAAAACAACAACAACAGAATCAACCTTTTCATCTTTCTTGTCTTTTATGTCTGTTTTCTTGGCCAACGTGGAAATATGTTTTTCATGACTTCATACATATAATCAATATAAAATTGCCTGCCTTCACAAGAGGGAATTGGGGTAGGAATGAAGGAGAGAATTTGAAATTCAGAATTAAAAAAATTTTTTAAATTCTTATGTGTACCTGGGAAATATTTGACAAAATACTATATATTATTTTAAAGTATAAAATAATTTAATAGACTTTATTGGGGTTTAGTGGTCTATAAAGTATTTACAAAAACAATATATTTTGATCATTACAACATCATTATAAGTTAAGTAAGCTAGCATGTATTAAATGAGCATTTTAATCCAGGCACTATGATGAGCATTTAAGATACAAAGAATGGCAACAACACAGTCCCTGTCCTCAAGTAATTCATACTCTAATGGTGTTGAAAACCATCAAACAACTTTGTACAAAGGGATATATATGTGTATGTATATGTGTGTTTATATATGTATGTATGTGTATATACAAACATATACACACATAGTATACATATACACATACATATAGACATTTATATTATATGGGTATATGTATATACATACATACATACATACATACATACTTCTAGGGATGGGATTCCTTGTGTGAAGAACAGGGAAAAAATATGACTTTATTGGATAGTTTGAAAAAGGTAGTAAAATGTGGAAACAGTAAGAGTACTAGAAAATAGTCCAAATATTATTATCCCCATTTTACAGATAAGACAAATCAGTTCCAGAAAGTTTATGTGATTGACACAAGGTTATGCCTAAACCCTTCTGCATCTCACTTTCCTCATATGTAGAATATAAGGCATTTTTTAGATGATCTCACACAGGGGTTGTCACATCTGTTCTATTCATCTTCTCAAAGTTCAAGAGACTGAAAGAGGGAATGATGTAAGAAGTGTCCTTTTTGAGTTAGCAACACTTGTAACATGATGCATCTTTCCATTGATATAATTACTCTATCATCACTTTGGTGAATTTAACTCCAAGTAATAAACATTAAGTTTGAGAATAATATATTATGTAACCTTCTAATTAATTAATTTCTCTTAAAAAGAATGGATTTAATTTCCCAGATAAAAATTTATTAGAATGAAGTGCAATTTTTAAATCTGTGGGGTTTTTTCCTCATTGGCCATTGTCAGATTTAAATGAAATTTTATTTGTGATACTTGGGTAGGAGTAGGAACTCAAATTCTTTACAACAGTTTAGTGAGGAAAATGCTACCAGTACTAGTAGTTCTAGTTCACAGAAGAAAGAATTTAAACACTTAGAAAATTTAAGTTGCTTATCCATGCCTATACACCTGGCAAATCAGAGGAATATTGCTTTAGAGCTGGAAAAACTCTGACTTGGAAACAACCCAACAGAGATGAGCACATTTGCAGCACCAGGAAGCAAAGTATTTTCCTTGGTGAAACAGTTGGTAGATAGTAGAGCAGAGATTTGAATCAAGATCCTTAGACTCCAAATCCAACACTCTTTTTTCACTGTGATAGACAGTTTATTAGTGTCAGAGACAGAATGTGAACACGCATCTCCTTACTGCTGTTTACCTCTCACTACAAGCTAAAAGCTGAACTGTAAGTTTTCCACATTCCTGATGTGTTTCATGTCTTCTCAACTTGCCATGTATGCCTGAGATGTACATTTTAACCTACAGGTAAGATGTAGTGATTTCATTTTTTAAAAAAGGCTTACATTTTTAGCAGACTTAAATAATTCTTATAGTTTTTAACCTGTAGTGGATAACAGAGCAAAAACTCACCTCTACCTGAGGAGTCACAAGTCTATGAAAATAAATTGAGGGCATTTTATAGTTTTGTTTTTTCCAATTTTAATCAAAGCTGCTAAGAAACACAGTTCAGTAGAAATACAGAAAAAAATGAAATACAGGAGAACAAACGACATGTAATTCATTAGTAATAACTGATATTTGTAAAGTACTTTAAGTTTTGCAGGTCCTACACAGACATTATTTTATTTGCTATGTCATGACAGCTCAGGTAATATAAATAATATTTCCTTTTTACAGATAAGCATATAGAAGTTCAAAGAATAAGTAATTTGCTGGGATTTAAACCCATTCAACATCCAAGTCAAGAACTTTTTTCAGGATTCTATATTTTTTCCATCTATTTGTTATTTATTTTTACATAAAATTTTACTGGAAAAGATTTTTTTTCTATTTGCTTAATAGTATTCAGCATATTAATTTTCCAATTTGAACATAACTGTAATATATCTAAATTATTTACCTTCTCCTGGTTTCTCTTACTTAATCTGTAAAACACATATAATATTCAATCCTTAAAACTTATCTGGTAGGGGTACAGCTAGATAGAGCAATAGCTAGAGCCCACTAGGCGTGGAGTCAGGCTGATATGAGTTCAAATACAGTCTCAGACACTTACTAGCTGTGTGATTTCATGCAAGTTACTTAACCCTATTTGCCACAACTGTAAAAATGACCTGCAGAAGGAATTGGCAAACCACTTCAACATCTTTGCCAAAAACCAAACAAAAAGCGAATGGAATCATCAAGAGTTGAACATATACAATGAATGCATGCTTTTTAAAGGAAAACCTTACTTGTTAAGTTGTATTTTCAGGAAGAAAATATCTGAGTTTATGTACAGTACCAGAAACATTTTTAGTAGCTGCTGCAAAAGTATTTTTCACATGGTTATATTTTAAACAGTTTTATAATTTATTAAAATCTAAGGAGATATTGATAATTTAGCTTATGTTCTTTGTCTTATGTAAAGAGCTGTACGCATAAAATAAAATCTAGCTTTTTCCATAAGTACTCCAAAAGTGTGATAACGAAAGCAACAACATATTTATGTTAATAAGGAAGTTCAAGAGATGTCTTAAAAATTTTAATTGAGACATAGAGCCAACTGAGTACTGGAATATATGCAACTTTCTACTCAGTACCTCAATTTTTATATTAGAAGTGATAAAATAGCTGATCACTTGAATTGGAATTATTCCACTATGTCTTCACCAAAACAATATAAAGGCCACATAATATATTAAATTAAAAACCAAAATTTTGGTATCTTGCATTTGTACATTGATAGCTTGAATCTAATACCTTAATTTTCATAAAGATGGTAGGGGTTTTTCTTGATTACTAATAATGTACCATGGAATTTTTAATCATTTGATGATTTATCCACAAAACTATTTTTATTCCAAATTTAAATCCAATTCACCAATTCCTCACCCTCTTCCCCTGGCACACTTTTGAACAACCTCTCTTACAGTTGATGTGAGCTCAGGAAACAAAATTAATTAATCAAAACATAATTAGGAAAGAAAACATTACTTTCCCCTCCCAGTCATATAGTGCATGCCAAAGATAATCAATTTGGGGATTATCTACTGTTTTATGTGTTGGTTTACCTGTGCCACAAATTCATTAAAAATTCATTTTGGTAACATTTAGGAGATTTATTTCATCATTGATTTTGTACCTTGAGTACACCCTTTACCAACATTTAACAAGAAATAGAAGATAGAAATGATATTATAAAATGGAAAGTATTAACAGAATATTTTAAGAGTTATTTATTTTCCTTTTTTCCCCCAAATGAGAAATGATAGCATGTTTTATCAAAAATTTTCACCATTGCATGTTTACCCACATCTCAGTTGGTTTTAAAGCTTTTACTTGCTGTTAAGTTCATTGCTCAGGTTGTTAGAACTATAATTTCTTTTAAATATAGAGTTTGTATAGATTATGTGAATGCATCATGGGAGTCATAAAATATTCTGAAGTTTGTGATTTCTTTCTGATAGTCTTTTTTTAATTCAAGTCACTCCTATGTTTTTCAAAGGATACCTGCCACAGCAATGGTAACAAATTTTTGAGGTAGTGGAAACTGGAAAACTTTTGAAACTCAGGAAATTGCTCTGACAATGTTCTGCATGATCTAAATTTATGAAAGTGACCACAAATATATGGTATGCTTTTCCTATGTGGTTTTCACTGGATATGGTTCTTATGTATTAAAAGATCTATTTTGCATTGTGATGGGGTGAAGTTTAATAACTATTTTACCATGGCTTAATCTTTGTCTTTATTTACATGGTGAAAAAATAGACCTAAATGTTTGAATGTATAAAGTGCCATTAAAAGATCTAATAAGAGTCTACATAGTCTATGTTAATGGTGCTTATATATTCTTTAAATATAACTCAGGTTCACAGAGTATTAACACAGGATTAATGAAGAACAAGACTAGAACCACATCAGTACCTTGAAACCCGTTTATGACTTCATGTTGGATGCCAAGTTTTGTTTTTCTTCTTTTGAACATGAACTTTGGATTCTGTGTCAAGTAATGAGCCTGCTATTGATGAGTAATTGAAATAACTGTGAAAATTCTCATTGAAATACAATATTACAGCTAAGGTTATTACGATCAATTCATTGGAGGACGCATTTAATTTTTCAGAGAGGATATCAGAAACTGTATTATAGAAAAAAGTGTAATTTTGTTAACTATGTAATTTTTTATTGAAAGACTCTTTATAATTTTACTTTTAAAATTTCTATTGAAAAGAATTTGCAAATTGTATATCTAGTTTAATAAAGTCCTTTAAACAGAAAAATGTTTTTAAAAAGAGTTGAACATAATTAAAGTTACTGGGGAAAAAAACCTTACATCCTTAAAGAAATGTTATACATTGTCATTTCTACTTCCTCATTTTGCTGCTGTAGAAAATGAAGCCCAGGGACTTGAAATGACTTGTCCAAAGGCCTTTAGATAAAAAAAATTGAATTCAAGTAGAGAAATTCTGACTCAAAATTCTAGTATTTTTTCCATTTTTCCATGCTATTTCACAAGAGATGACCTTTCTAAAATTAAGTTCCTAGGGCTGATATCTTAAGCTTCTTTACAAGGCTGATACAGTCCAGGATCTACTTTAATGTCTTTGAAATTTAGGAATGACATAACACATGTCATGTAATATAATTATCTTTACATTAGTATTTAAAATTTTGGCAATAAATGTTAAGGTATCAGGTAAACAAAAATAAAAAGAAATATTGAAATGGAAAGTAAGACCTAATATTTATATGACTTGGAAATTATACTAAAAGAATTTCTGAAATGGCAGTTTAAAAAGTTGAGGTTGATAGTGACTGAAAGCCACTGCATTCAATTGGTTGTTTGGTGGTCTATATGATACACATTGGTGGTTTTGCTCTTCTTATTGTTGGACAAATGTTCAAACCACTAAAACCACTCTAAAAACTGGCCCTTATAACAGGAAAAGTCAATTCCTTTCCTTGGGAATCTTCCACTAGGGAGAGACTTTATCCCAAAGGAGTGGTTACCCACAATGAAAAGTCAAAGATGACAATAAGGGAAATGCTTGCCTGCTTTACAAACAAATACACCTGAAACGACCTGAGTATCTGTTCATGCAATTTAACTTTGTTTTTTAAAGGATATTAATCGATATGTATGGTTTTTGCATCAGTTGCATTTGTCATTATATCCTTTCCCCTCTCTCAAGAAAGTCACCACTTATCAGAGAGAAGGGGGAAAAAAGAGGAACGCAACAAAAGAAAAAAGCAATGAAACAATAAACACATAAAAGACACCCTTTCATGTTATATGAAATTTTCCATACCTGGAAGCTTGTAGCTCTTCTATGCATAGATGAGTTGAGCATGAATTGTCTTCTTATATCACTTCTTTGGGGCCAAGCTTGGTCATTATAATTTCCCAAAAATCAGCTTAGCTCATTTATACTTATTGTTATTATTTTTCCATTTATATCCTTGTAATTGTTTTATATATTATTATCTTCCTGGTTATCCTTATTTCACCCTGCATTAGTTAATACAAATCTTTCCATGTTTCTCTGTATTTATCATGTTCATTTCTTTCACAGCATCATATTATTCTATTCCTTCAATATGCTACAATTTGTTTAGCTATTCCCAAATCTACAAGCATATATTTTGTTCCCATTTCTTTGCTCACATAAAAAGCAATTGCTCTATATAACTTTAATTTTGGATATACTCCTCACAGTGGAATCACTGGGATAAAGTAAATGGAAAATTTAGTCACATTATTTATATAATTCCAAATTGCTTTCTAGAATGATTACATGTAATGCCTCCAACATTGAATATTCCTATATTTTGTCATTTTTACCAATTTACTGGGCATGAAGTGAAACCTCGGGATAGTTTTAATTTTTGTTTCTCTTATCAATTGCAATTTGGAGCATTTTTCCATATGGCTGTTAATCATTTACAATTCTTCCTTTGAGAACTGTATGTTCATATCCATTGTTCACTCATCTATTGGGAAATAACCAATATAACTTTCAAAGACTAATTACTGAATACTCTGTCTCTAATTATTCTAATAGAATTTTTAAAGCAAGCTTCTGAGCCAAAATAATTGTTTTTATTTTTAGTTGAAAATACCTAATGTTGTTACATTGTTTTTTCCATATAGAACTCTTCTTGACAGTAACACACATCAGGGATTGAATTTGAGAGAAAATAATCATCATATTGCTGTATGGAAATCAACCAGTCAATATTTCATTATTTCACATCTGCTACATTCTCAGCAGTGACTTCTAGACTGTGGAACACTGCAAGATAAGAAGAATCATAATTACATATGAACCAGGGGACAGTGGAAAGACACATTGTGGGTGTAAATAGTTGGCATCATATTAACAAAGATATCATTTGGCATGCAAGACAGGAAAAAAAATAGATCATCAAGAACATATTTGACTTGAAAAGAAGATGGACTTGTCATGTAAGGAATCAGAGAGATAAATAGTTGACATGATGCTAGGCAGAAAGTGTTAAAATAACTAAATGGTGAATTTATAGGATGTGGATGAGAATCAGGATGGATAATATGGTGTAAACCAAAGAAGGTAGATTTGGAGTCAGGAAGGCTAGGGAGCAAGTCCTACATACAAACTTTTTTGGTACAGGCAATTAAAATCCCCAGTACTGGAGGTCATTGTCCCAGGTAACTTTCTGAGACAAATTAAAAAGGAGGTGCTGATCTGAGTCACTGGTAGTAATTTCATCATTGGGTACTTCTTTTACCAATGAAATCACTGACACCCAAAACTCTGGCACCATCATAAAAATAACTGAGAATCATACAAGGGAAAAATGTGTAGATGGAACACAATATGTGTCAGTGAGAGTAATATAATCATGTGTGATGCCATGGATCTATCAAAACATCATTATGCTATGTCCTGACATACACATACATGTATTGCATTGTTCTCTTTTATGTTTTTTATTAATCCTGTGGCATTTAAATTTGGACATTATTCCAATGATATGTGTAAGAGTTGTTAAACTTAAAGGTCACACTTTAGTGACTGTTAGTGATCTTCCACTGGCTATTGTTGTATGAAAGTCAAAGACATCAAGTATCACTAAAGCCCACAATCAGTCAGTATCAATTACACAAAATCATAAAGGAAAATACTGACAAAAATGAAAAAAATCAGGAACTGACAAAGTGTTTTACAAAATAGTCTAATTAATCCTTAGAATACTTTCAGATTAAAATAGCAGTTGAAAAGAATTTTTGATAATTCGATAGTATAACATAGACTTCAAGTCATTTAACAAACATAAAATTTGTGAAAATAGTTGCTACCCATTGTTATGAATGGGAAAAAAGTATCATCATGAACAAAAATATACAGACTGGAGGATGAAAGTGTGTGTGTGTGTGTGTGTGTGTGTTTGTATACACACATATGATTTAAATTCACATTTTCTCTCAAGTCTATGCCAAAATTGTAATCAGAAGGAATCCAGGTGAGCCTTCAAGAGTTAGGTATTCTTATAAGATTGTAAAACATTCAAACCAAAAAAGGTCTGGGATTTTTTTTTTCTTACTTCCAATAGCCCTGGGAATCTTGTACCCATTAGGGGAATGATAGTGAGCAGCTGTGATAATTATGAAGTTTGTAATATTTGATATTATAGTTGCATTGTTTAATGTTATAAGATATAATGATAGGACTCCAATATGGAGTCACTTAGGGTAAATGGTGGTCAGGGCCATAAAAGCATACAGGCAAAAATAGTTTGTACTTTTTCAATGTTCTGACCTTTTGACATGTGATAAATCTGTGTCAGACAGATAAGACTAACAGATTCAGATTGGATGAAACTCCTGACCAGTTGCAGCCTCTGAATCAATCTCCTACAGCTTCCTTAAATAGTTAACTTAGTTTACAGGATTAGGAAAATCCCCCTATCCAAGTCTCACCCAAGTCTGATTATCAATATATGACCCTGAGGGGCGGAGCCAAGATGGGGGAGTAGAAACAGCTCATCCAAGCCACTCTGCCCCCAGATTCCCCCCAAACTATGTAAAAGAGGACTCTGAACAATTTCTGGAGCCCCAGCACCCACAAAACAACACAAAGAAGCTAACATCCCGATGAGAACAGCCCAGCAACCCTGCAGGAAGGACCAGCACAGCATGCTGGGAGCCAGCAGCATGCAGCGGGGAGTTGTTGAGTGGAGCAGAGCCCAGGTCCCCTTGAGCCGAGGTTTTAGCCCCAGGGTGGCAGGGCCAGCAGCCAGCTGGAGAGACCCCAGAACACCAGGAGCTGTGGCGACTCCAGAATTATCAACACAGACACGCCTAGGACAAAGTAAGAGGTTAGTGTCCTATGGACTTTGGGACCAGTATTTGGGAAACACGTCGGCTTCCTCCCCTGGGGGCGAGAAGCCACTGAGGAGACATGCCATTTTGTAGTTTTCAGAGGCAGCTCCAGCTCCTGGCCTGCAAACTGTAGGGAGATCCAGAGATCAGTCTTGGGGGGTAATTGCTCTTGCTTTAACCTCCCTGGATCTGGATTGTGATCTAGGGTGGAAGTCGTGGGTGGGTTTACAGCTTGCCAGAAATGGAAGTGGCCCACCACACGGTCGGGACGAAAATTCCTCTAGCTGTCCTTAAAGCCATAGTGTGGCAAAAAAGCCCAAAAGTCAAGTAATTAAGTGGCAACATGCCAAGGCAAAGGAAACAGAAAAAATGCAACCCTAGACTCCTATTTTGGGGGCATAGAGTGGGAAAAGGACTGTGAGGTCAGAAGTCATGCTCCAAAAGCCCAAGGGGAAAACATGAGCAGGTTGCAGGCCATAGACGACTTTAAGAAGGACTTTAAAAATCAAGTAAGAGAAGTGGAGGAAAAACTGGAAAGAGAAATGAGAAGGATGCAGGAAAAGTATGAAATGAGGGTCAACAGCCTCACTGAGGAAAACAACACCTTAAAAAATAGACTAACTCAAATGGCAAAGGAGGCCCAAAAGGGCAATGAGGAGAAGAATGCTTTAAAAAGTTGAATTTGCCAGATGGAAAAAGAATCTCAAAAGCTCACTGAGGAGATCCATTCCTTCAGAGTTATACTGGAGCAAATGGAAGCTAATGACTTTATGAGAAATCAAGATGCTCTTAAGCAGATCCAAACAAACGAAAGATTAGAAGACAATGTGAAATATCTCATGGGAAAAACCACTGACCTGGGAAATAGAACCAGGAGAGACAATTTAAAAAGTATTGGACTACCTGATAGCCATGATCAAAGAAAGAACCTAGAAATCACCCTTCAAGAAATTCTCAAGGAAAACTGCCCTGATGTTTTAGATCCAGAGGGCAAAATAGGGGTTGAAAGAATCCACAGATCACCTTTTGAAAAAGATCCCAAAAAGAAAACTCCCAGGAATATTACAGCCAGGTTCCAGAATCCCCAGATCAAGGAGAAAATACTACAAGCAGCCAGGAAGAAACAATTTCAATATTGTGGAAACACAATCAGAATAGCCCAGGACCTGGCAGCTTCTACACTGAGGGATTGAAGGGCATGGAATATGATATTCCAGAGGGCAAAAGATCTGGGAATGAACCCAAGGGTCACCTACCCAGCAAAACTGAGTATTTTGTTTCAGAGCAAAATATGGTCACTCAGTGGAATAGAGGACTTTCAAGCATTCTTGAGGAAAAAAAACAGAATTAAAAAGAAAATTTGACCTCCAGACACAAGAAGCAAGAGATGCCTGAGAAGGTAATCAGGGAAATCAAAAGGAACTTATCAAAGATGAACTATTTACATTCCTATATGGAAAAGCAATAACTGTGACTGATGATATCTTTCTCACTATGAAAATAATGGAAGAAGGGTGTGTGGTCATATGAATACATATGTGAATGTGTGTGTATATGGTTACAGTTATATATGGATAGAGGGCATAGGTTGAATTTGTTGGGAAGGGAGAATACTCAAGGGATGAAATTATGAGGTGAGAGAGGAAAGTGGCAAGAGGAGATGGGGAGAGACAGGGTAGGGTAAACTATCCCATGTAGAAGAAGCAAGGGGAAGTGGTTGCAAGGGAGGGGGAGAATAGGAAGGCAAAAAAGGCAAAACCACATTCTCATTGAATTTGGTTCAGGGAGAGAATGACATACATACTAAATGGGATATCTCAGCCTGCAGCAGAATAGGGGGAAGGGGGATGAGAGGAGGGATGATGGATGGGAGGGCATCCTTGGGGGGAGGGGAGGTTGGAAGTACCCACTATAGAAGAGGGACAGGATCATGTAGAGAATGGACCAGGTGGGGGGTGGGATGAGTGGGCGGGAATTATAAGCAGCCTTGTACAATATATCTACTATGATAATGTTTTGCATAGCTAGACATGTACAACATATACTGAATTACTTATCTCCCCAGAGGGAATGGGTGACAAGGGAGCAAGGAAATGGATTTGAAATTCGAGGTCTTAACATTAAATGTTTCAAATATATATAAATACTATTATTAATACTCTTTTGCTTGTAATTGGGAGATAAGATGTGAAGGCATTGGGACACAAAGTTTCACCTTCCTCTAATGGAAAAGTCGAAGGGGGTATGGGAGAAGGTATGGGAGAGAGCAGATTGGAGGAAGCGATATTTTGTGGTACTGCTATTCTGGGAGGTTGGGTAGGGGAATAACGGGGGGGAAATGATTGTAACTCAAAATCTGGTGGAAATGAATGATGTAAAACAGAAGTTAATAAAGCATTTGTTTAAAAAAATATATGACCCTGAGAATTACACCATTTCTCAGTCTGATTAGGAATGTCTCCTCCCATATGTGTCTCCAATTATTTTTTCTCAACCAAGCCCATTCTCAGGTTATATAATTTTGCCACTTAAACCCTGACTTTGAGTGAATTTCCTCCCTGATACATCTCCCTTTCCCTTGCTCTTCATGAGACAAACCTCTATTTAGTTTGCAGTTTAGTCTATGTGTATATGCTTTGTTTGCTTATTGTATCCCATGATATCAAAGCTCTTGTTTTACCAGCTTTCTGATAATTAATTTCCTAGGAATTCTTGAATCCAGATCTTTTATATGAATTGTGAGGCCAAATAAAGGAAAGACAGATATTTTCTAAAATTACATCAATTCTCATGTGCAGATGAAATACTGCAAAAGACACTACATATTGTGAAAGTTTAGAAAATTTATCTAAGAAAGGGAGATAAACATAGTTCCATGGTCTGGATACTCACTTGATTTAAACCCCTTTAAAAATCTCCAGGATATTATCCAGGCTTGATTTGGGTAAAATAATTTTTGTCAAATGTATGCTGAACAGGGGCAGAGCCAAGGTGGCAGAGAGAATCCAGGATGTTGCATGAGCCTGCCCCTTTTTCTCTCTGAAATAATGTTAAATCAATCATCTAAATGGATTCTGGAGAGACAGAACAAACCCATAAAAAGATGAGGTGACATAATTTTCCACCTTAAGATAATGTGTTGTGTGAGTGAGTTTATGTTTGTATGTATGATTCTGAAAACCTTAGAGAGAATTGGTGGGAATAAAATGCTTAAGAATCACTAACTTCAATCACTATAGTGTGCCTTGTAGTCATTAATAGTGTCTTGCTTTCTTAGCAGATATTCAAAACTAGGGAAAAAAATGCTTGTTTAAGGAAGCAATTCCTCTTACAATTGATTATAGGAGCTAGGTTACTCAGTGGAGTGTGCACTGGAGTTAGAAATACCGAAATTCAAATCTGACCTTAGACATAGATCAATCATGTGACTCTGGGAAAGTCATTTAACCTCTTTCTGCCTCAATTTCCTCACTGGAACATGGAGATAATAATTGCACCTACTTCCCATGGTTGTGAGGGTCTAATGAGATATTTGTAACACAGTTCTTGACACATATTTGGCACTAACTAAATACTTTTCCCTCTATTTACCACCTATAAGTGAAAATGGGAAAAGTGAGAATTTAATATTGATTATTTTACCAAGGAAAAATTTGAGGGTGAGGGGCTGAGAGCCCAGATCTTTTTAAATGGAAATTATACCAATGAAGATCAAAAGTTTCACTATAACTTAGACAAATGTCTGGAACACTGAATAGGAAAATGATTTGTTTATGATTATATCTAGATTATGTATCAATAGAAGTCTAGAACTCAGGGGTCTCGGAAAATATTATCCAATGCACAACACTACACCCCCCAAAATTATTTCTAGGGTTCTATTATTCATGTGTAACATGTCAAGATTTTTTTCCTCCTGAGGAGAATAACAGTTGCCAACTGCAGATTAAAAACATTACTCAAGTGCATTAGTAACCTCATAGTAATTAAACATGTTTGGGACTGGAAGATAATTTATTTTTCCCATCAATAAAAAAAAATATTTATAATATAGACACTCTTGTAAAGCACTTATGTGATTAAATAATACTGATTAAAACTTGACGCAAGGCATACACTGTATTATTTCTTATGTATGATGTTCATATACATACAAATATATTTTAAATTTGAATTTTAATATAAAGTATGACACTATACTTCTATGATAAGCCTCATTATATAACTGTCATATTCAGATTTGTGTAAATAGGAATCACTACTATGACAAGGATGTTGATTAATACATGGGAGAAAGCAAAGAGCTTGTGCTTTTAACTCATCTCTAGGCACGTTATTCAAACTACCACTAGAAGTTCTGCCATGAATCTTTCCACTTTCTTTTCTCTTCCAATGTAGGAAGCAGGTTGTTCTTTAACAAAAAAGTAATTGCTTCTTTTCAGTGTAAATTATTTTTAAAATAAATATACATATTCATGTACTTTAGAAACATTGGATTAAAATTTCTATATCTATATTTTAAATGTGAGTAAAATATTTAAATGATTAAAGTGTGCTATAGGGAGCTAGAACTGCAATGGGGAAAGGATAACAAGAGTTCTCGGTTATGGTGTTTTTGTTTTTTCATTTGTTGGGTATTTTTTCTGGTAATATCCTACTATGTACTTGGGAGAATGATCTTAAACAAATCAATTAGCTTCTCTGGGCCTTGTTGCCTCAGTTGTAAAATGGGCTATATATTGATTTTGTACCTTTACATGCAGATATGTGTATGTATATAAAATTTTATTTACTATTCAATATTATATATTACCATATAGGAAAAAATAAGTTTATCATTTGGTGTTGTTACAAAACATGGGAAGTTGGTAGGCTGAATGCTATTTGATATTTTTCCATTATACTGACATAGTAAACACCTTTCCTAATTTTGACTGCACAAAATATATATAGAAAAAGAAAACCAATAAAAAATGTCTAACAACTTCTAATGAGGCAGATTAGTTTAGTAGGGTAGGTGATGGATTTGGAGCCAGGAGCCTGTGTTTAGTTTTCTCCATGACTATGACAAGTTACAAATTTTTGTGCCTGTTTTATAAGTGGAACAATTAGGCCATAGAAAGAAATTGAAATCAAGTGTCTTAGTTCCAATCCTAACTTTGGTATTTACTGTTTGTATCATACTGAGAAAATCTCTTCACTTCTTGGGCTTAAGCTTTCTCATTTCTAAAATGAGCAGATTGGAACACATTGCTTCTAATGAATCTTTCATGTCTCTATGCTTTGATTCCATGAACATCAGAAATGTTGGCCTTCCTGTATTATGGAAAATTTTTATAAAGATCCTAGTTTATTTAATCCTTTACAAAAGTAAAAAAAATATGGGGCAACATAGAAAATCATCATCAGCTTACTACCTTGATATCATTTATTCTGCTTTCCTTCAGCAGGATGGCTGAAAGGAAAGAATGATAGAATGATAGAATAAATGATAGAATCAATTGTGCCAAAAATAAAACTAGAACCTATTTGATCACCAACTTTTCTATAATTTAAAGAGACATAAACCTCAAATGTGATTTTACAAAGTCCAATTCTCTACACCTCTCTTCCACCACTTCAACAAACACTTTTAGATTTCAGTATAAGTCTTTGATTGAAACACTGAGAACTTAGAAGGAATGGTTGCCTTCTTCAGTGGTCCAAATTAGTTATATGTTACAGGAACAATTCTCTTTGCTTTTTTTTCTAAATTTGAAAATTTCAGACTTACTATTTGTAATTTTTTCCAACCTTAGCTACTTGTTTTAAAAGTGTCAGGAACCAAAGAAATATCAGGTAACTGAAGGTCAGAAAGACATTTTTATGACTTTAGTCAGCAATTTCACTGCTGTGCCTAAATTATAAAAATAAAGTATACAAAATATCCTTGCTTCAGAAAGCATAGCAATTGCAGGATTTTTAGAATTTAACATTGTGGAGGTAAAATATTTCCTCAAGTATCCTTCTTTAATAAGAGAAACTCCAAAAGTGACCAAAGATATGATTCAAATGGGGGGAGGCTTCCTTCAAATCTTTTTTTTTTTTTTTTTTTTGCTTTTTGGAGGGCGATTGGGGTTAAGTAACTTGCCCAAGATCACACGGCTAGGTTTTTTTTTTGTTTGTGTGTTAAGTGTCTGAGGCCGGATCTGAACTCAGGTCCTTCTGACTCCAGGGCAGGCGCTCAACTCACTGCGCCACCTAGCCGCCCCCAAATCTCTTATTTTTAAATTAAAAAATAAAATCTTTACCCTCTTTTCTTTCTTTTCTATCCTTATTTCTGGAGATAGATTCTATAGGAAAACTGAAAGAGCTTAAGTTCAGTCCATATTCTATTTTGTCAGCTTCTTCCTCTTTAATGTATATGTATAGACATACCTTTCTCATTTTTAAAAATTTACAGATGCTTGTAGTTTTTACCCTGGATTAGCAGCAATTTGTATTTGTTTCTAATGAGTTTCAATGGGTCTTTGTAAGCTCCAAGATGTGCAAAGATTTCATTATTATAAACACTGTAAAGTATATTTTGCCTATTCAGAAGAATGCTAATCCTCTTATTCAAAACTTTTCTTCCCAGTAAGTACATAGCACATCAAGCTGAGTGTTCAATGAAAACAGAAACTCCAAACTGTAATTTATTTAATACCCATAAATTTGACAGTTCTTTCTAAAATTCATTATACTGTTTATGAATATTGTAAGTTACATTTAGTTCAGTAGAGCAGCAACATTATCCACAGTAGTATTACAGAATTCATTTATTTACAGTTTGATCATATATGTAAGGTTAAAAAAACTATTACTTTGGATGATAGAGTTGTCTTAATTTCTTTCTAAGCAACCTGTTCAACATATTAATGTGATGCTATTTTTAATTCTATCATTATTTCTTAAAACAATTCCTTAAAATTGAATAAAATATCCTTATTTTTTCCCTTTACAGATTGTTGATCCACTTAACTGATGAACTAAATGCAAAATCTAAAAATAAAAAATTCATCTTCTCAAAGGAGATCAGAATTTTTACATTTTAGCACAATACGTGATATTTACATAAAATGGAAACTGAACATTCGAACAACAGAAAAACCCAATTTAAATATTAAACCAATATTTTGTACTTCTACCTCCATTAAAGTGTATTTTTTTCTTTCGTTTTGTTTTCCTGATAACTCATTGTGTTATGGAGCTTACCCAGGTCTTTGGAAAGCTGATCTACTTGAAGGTTAGCACTAGCCAGTCTTACTTAGCTGGAAAAAGAGGTTCAAGTATTAACCTAAAGTGATTTTGAATATGTCTCTCAAAAACAAACTGAACTCATTTCACAGAGACTCATCTCAGATGAGTTGGTCACAAATTAAAGATATATTTTTAGTCACTGCAATTTCTGTATTAGAAAAGTACACAGAGTGAAAAAAGCAATGCATACAGAGTTGAGAGACCTTTGTTCATATCCAGACTCTGACATATTTTGTATGACTTTGGGTTCGTCACATAATTTGTATGAACACTGGATTACATTATCTATAAATGAAAACATAATACTTATATCACCAAGTTTGCATGATTATTTTGTGGGAAATATTTTGCAAAGCTCAAGACTTAAACCTAGAAATATGAAAAGTTATTTTTATTCAGGTCTGAAGACTTATAAGTCTTACAAGTCTGGAGACTTATAAACTGAATTGGTGCAGGGATGTGCCACATAAATGAAAACACAGGTTTTCAAAGTTAATGTTGCTGATTAGGAATAAAAACTTAGAGCTGAAAGAACTTAGAAATCACTTAACTGTGGTAAAGAAAATAAAAATGGCAAATGTTATAGGTGAAGAAGTCAAGAACAGTGGTCAAGAGGGAAACTTTACATTACATATAATTTCATAATGTCAAGTATTTGTAATGTTTTATGATATCTGATATATGTAAAGATCCAGGCAGCTATAATATACTAAAAAGAAAGCTAGACACAGTTTCATTTTACACAGTTTTTTCCTGTAAGCAAGTCCCAATCTCTCCAATCCTTTTGTAAAATTAGAATCTATTTACACCTACTACACCAACCTATTGTGAGCAAACACCTTATTAAAATTTTGTCATACATAAATGTGAATGATTAATACAGTCATCTGAGAAAATTGTAGGACATTGCTGTAACATGAATTTGCTTCTTTGGGGTCTGGTTTATTTAATTATTTATATATTCATTTTGGGGGGGAGGTATTTTCTGTTCTTTCTACCCCTTTCCTGAAGATTAATTCGTTTTTCTAAGTTTTATGGTCAGTGTTCTTTGTACAACACCTTGAATTTTTGGAAATCTAACAAACAGACTAACAAAAAAAAAAAAAAACAAAAGTCTAACAAAAATTGACTTATGATTGTTTTCAAGGTCTAATAAATGAAACAGGACTTAGAGGAAAAGAAAATGGACAAAAGCTTAAGATTTCTTTGTTGCATAAATGCAGTCATTCACAGAACCATAAAAAATTTAACATTTTCTTACATTATTGCAGGCAATTAAAATAGTTGTTTGGACTTACTGGCTAAATCAAGCCATGATTAAAATGCACATAAAATCAAGGGGAAATCAGTAGGTATTGACACCTATCTTGTTCCTTTTTATTTCTGTGTTGCTGTGGTTGTTTTATAAACATGGATTACTAATAAAGAAAACAACCAAAGGTTTTCCTTTTAATTTTTAAAGACCAAAATGGCTGATAGCTTATTTTTCCTTGAAAACAAAACCAGAACACAACCCATGACCTATTATTTGCAGATGGCTAAGTAGTGAGAGGGGATCACTCAGATTTCTTATTTTGCTACAGTCTGTTAGGAAAGACACCTTAGATCAACTTTAATGGTGATGATCAATACTAAAAATTCTAAAATAAGATAGTCATGAAATATGCTTGCATTCCATTAATTCCATTAGGCAGTGGGGAAAGTGAAGGGTAACTCCTCCTTGCTCTCAATGGGTGGTTACCCTTCAATCTTTCTGAGGGTACCACCGGGCAGTTGTATGGAGGCAAGTAAAGTTGCCCCTGGGAGCACTGTTTCTAAGAGATGCCAGTGTTCAGCTCAAGTAAAGATGAGTTTCAAGTTGATGTACACCCCATACAGCAGTAAAAAGATATAAGATATCGACACGCTCAGCTGCATCTTGTTAAAAGCTTCCTGCGGGTTGGCAGAATGAAATCTTTATTTAAAATACACAAACTATCGTCAGGGGAAAGAAGGAAAAGAGAAAACAGTAAAAGGGCCAAATGCTTAACCCACCAGAAGAAGGAAAAATAAAGAAGTGGTCATATTGCCTTTGCAGCAGCAGCAACAACACAGTGTAACTAGGCTGACCACATCAGCATCCATCTGCTCATTCCATGATTTCAAGGACCATTATTTCTTTTATTATTAATTATGAACGTTTCCGGGGTAGGGCAAATGTATTATTATGAATAACAGGAGGGGAAATAATCTCTGTCACTACTTGGCAATGAGTACAGTAGTATAATGAATGAGTGATGACATGAAAGATAGAAGCAAGGAGCCAGCAACATTACTATTACTGTTCCCCTCCTCCTTCCCCCTTTGATACCTTGAGGAATTAAATGTTCATAAAATTCCCTCACTGATAGTTCATCAGGAAATGTTTCTTAACACTGACAGGAAGGGAAAGAGACAAGTTTAAGAGTGAGAAAAAAGGAGGAGGGAGAAGGTAAGAAAGAGTAATAGGGAAGGGAAGGGAGAAGGAAGAGGAGAGGAAGCAAGACATAGAAGAGGGGTGGAGGGGAGGGTGAGACAAGAGAGATGGCCCTGTAGGTCATCTTGGATGTGATTAATATCAGAAAAGGGGAGAATATTTTCTGGAATTATAAATAAGATCCAGGTAATATGTTGCTACTGATTATAGATATATTAATATTATATAGACAGACGTTTATGCACCAATACAAAATACACATACATGCATAAATGAAGTTCCTAAAAGGTATTGGGACACTGCAAGTTCAAACCCAGAGCTCTGATAGGAAGTTAAATAAAAACCAAAAAAAGAGCAGAGATATTGACAGTGGAGGGTTCCAGCAGAAGGATTAACCATGAGGAAAGAAAGGACAGAGTAGACAAGGGCTTAAAAAAATAAAAGGGGACCTTACATCCCCTTTTAAAGAAAGGATCACTAACAGAGATTAATCTTTACTAATATCTTGAAAGAGAAATTTCTACCAAGATGGATCTTTGACAGGTGAAGATTATATATTGTGCATATAGCTTTTTATTTGTTTTGTTTTGTTTTCCAAAAATACCACTTACCAGTTAATACTTCGGTAGGCACAGTATTACATTCTTCATATTACAGAATTATTTTGAGACAGGTAATTATTTTTGCCTCCAAAAGGAGTACTTCAGTCACAATTCAAGTGTGTGTAGGCCAGGAGCGGGGGTTGCTCTGGAGGCCTGATGTTCGAACCTGAAAAGGTTAAGGGTTAAGAGACCAACATCGTCCTTCTTGACCTCCTCCCATTTAAAAACATCACTGTAGTCTCGCTACTTCTAAGTTGTTTCTACCTAGAAGTCTAAATATGTTGAAAACTTTTACATCACTTAAAAGCTACATCTTATGGTTGAACCCCTAGAAAGAAGAGAGAAGACCCACCACCGTTCTAAATAAAACCCCAAACTCTAGACATCCCTTCAATAGTAAGACTGTTATAATCACCAACAACAACTATCTTAAAGAAAACAGTCCCTGCTCCACTTGACTGTCCAATTTCTCACTCAAATAACACCTGCCTGTTGGGCACCTGACTTCTAAAATAAAAACTACCCGTCTGCGACCAAAGACGAATCCCTTTGTGACCCACTTTATTTCTTCTCCCCACCCCCGACCACTGTGTCTGATATTCCGGCTCATGCTGCTGCTAAGAAAGTCCGGTTCCGACCCGCTTCTCCAAGGTCGCCCACCCTTCCACCCTCCCGCCAAATAAAACCTCAGAACCTCACAATAAGCAGCAGAGGAGGAATCCACATCTGGAAAGGGGGTGGGGGGGGCGGGGGGAGTCCTTTGTAGCTCTTGTGGCCAAGGAGAGTCATGTTCAGCTCTCTGAGGGTGAAAGTGGGTTAACCTCGAGCTCACAGATCCTGCTGGGAAACGGGAGACTCCGGGGGTCACCACTTGAGAAACACTCTCCTCTGCTGCCCAGCCCTGCCCTGCCCAGCCCTGCCCAGCCCAGCTTATCCCAGGAGGGTCCCTCTGCTCTCCCTCCTTCAGAGCAGCCGCCTCCTTGGGCTCTCCTCGCTTGGTGCCTTCCCCGCCCTCCTTGTCCACCTCTCCCTTCTTCACTTCTCCCTCTTCTTCCTCCCCTTCCACCCCCGCCCTATCAGGCTCGCCTAAGCCGGTCTGGGGAGCCGGCACATCGCTGCTGTCAGCCATCAAGTGGCTCGTTAAGGAAATGCAGGTGAGTGCGTTTGGAGGAGCCGCTACCGCGGCTATTGGGGGATGTGGGGTGTGTGCGCGTGTGCGCGTGTATTCCTGTGTCTGTGGGTGCGTGGAAGACAGCTAGCGAGAGTGAGGGAGCGAGCGAAAGCAGCGGCGAGTAAGAGAGAGCGGAACGAGCGCAGCTAAGGCTCTCCCAGTCCGCGCCCCCTCGCTCTCGCTCCGGCAGCAGCCAGCGGCAGGAGCGCGCGTGGCAAGCAGCGCCTCCTTCCCTCGCTCTCTGCCTGCCTCCCTCCCATCACTTGGACCGCGGCGCTGACTCTGCCTGAGTGTCTCGGCTGCTTCCAGCCAGGAGGCTCACACTTACCTCCCCCCTCCCCTTTCTCCCTCCTTCCCCAGCCGAGCCCAACTGCTTCTCCAGCTCCTCCTCCTCTTCCACCTCCCATTCTGGAGAGGACTACCATCCTCAGCTGGGAGAGTGCAGGTACTTTGCCTT
>WOXC01011987.1:0-55305 GCA_011680675.1 Gymnobelideus leadbeateri
GAACAGGTATACTTACAACATGAACTCAGACAAGAAGATAGGCAAAACATGTAAATGATGGAGAAGAAAGGAAGGAGAGAAAGAAAAAAAAGGAGGAGAAATGACTAACAGACATGGGGTGGGGGAGAGCCTCTGGGCAATGTCTCTCCCTCTTGTAGTTTGAAGACAATGATTTTTTTTTCTTCATTCTTGTTACTGGACCATTGATACAAGGGTACGGTGGCAATGCATTGAAATTTCCTTGCTCAAGAAGATGCTGACCTGATTTAGACGCTGTGATTCTTTTCTGCCCCACAGAGATAGCTACCTTTAGACACAAGTGTGTGTGTGTGTGTGTGTGTGTGTGTGTGTGTGTGTGTAAAACTATTCTGTATATCTATCAGTTCTTTCTCTGGATATGGATATTGTCTTCTTTCATATGTCCTTTGTAGCTCATTTGGGTATTTATAGTATCAAAATAACTTAGTCACTCAAAGTTGTTCTAAAAACAATATAGCTATTATGGTATACAATGTTCTCTTGGTTCTGCTCATTTCACTCCTCATTTTTTCGTGCAAGTCTATCCATGTTGTTCTAAGATCATTGAGCTAATCATTTCTTATAGCACAGTATACATCACAATCATATACCACAACTTGTTCAGCCATTCCCTAATTGACATCCATCCCTGCATTTTCCAGTTCTTTGCCACCATAAAAATTTTACCACAAATACGTATTTTCTACTAGAATTGTAAGTGCAAAATGTCAGTGCTGCTAGTGATTAATGACAATAATTTACCTAGTTTACTATTTTATTTGATATATATTAATTTCATATAACTATTTTATTGTTTATGACTATATATGTTGCATATTTAATGATTACCCTTTTAGCTTGTGAAATGCAATTTTATGTTATAAATAAATGAAAAATGCATGCTGACATTTAATAAGCATTGTGAGTTAATTGGTACATACAAAAGCTTTTTGATTTTATAATGTTATGCAGAATAAGAATTTTATAATGTAGTTTAAAGAATTAGAGAAATGTATTAGAAATTAAGAAGAATTAGAGAAATGTATAGGGATGATTAACAGAATAAGACCTCAGAAATTATTCAATCAGTATTTCATGAGTTCCCAAAACTTGGTTAATCATACAAAAATTCCTGAGACAGTGATGATAAGAGATAGTATCTGTAAGTTGATGAAACACTTATGGAATCTGTGGATGGTTTATATATATTAGCAAAGACCATATATAAGGTATGTATGTATATGTATGTGTGTATACATATTTATATATGTGTGTGTGTGTATCTCTCTCTCTTTCTCTCTCTCTCTCTCTCTCTCTTTCTCTCTCTCTCTCTCTTTCTCTCTCTGTATATATTAGTTTCTGTGTCATTAAGAAGATCATCTTGGGAGACTGACATTTTAACTCTTGTTTGGAAAAGACTGTTAAAAGTAATGGTCACAGAGAAACTGTGAGAAGGCAAAGAAAAAGGAGTAAGGGAACATTTTTCCTGAGAGAGTTGAGTTTATTCTTACTATGTGAAAAAATATTAAAGAGAGAATGCTTGAGAGACTTTGGTTGAAAATCTGAGAGAGGTGAATGACAGAACTCTGTTCAAAGACTTGAAAAAAAAAAGGCAGCAACAAGAGAAATGTTTAAAGGTAACTGTGATCTTTCTCACAGCTCAAACATGATAAGTAATTATAGCTACATTATTTGTTTCATTATTAATGAATTATTTAAATCTAGGAGATTAGGAGATTGATATATAGAGAAGGAAAACTTACAGTGATCAAGGAAGGGTGAGAGATTCTATCTCTATGTGAATAGATTTGTACCAAAATAGTTTAAGCAGAACTAATCACAGGAGGAAAAATACTGACTTCAAAGAAGGGAGTTAAAAACAAATTTAAAAAAGTAAAGAGAAATAGAAGAAGACAGAAACCTAATTTTCATTTAAAGGAAAGGTCTAAATATTCCACTCAAAAAGAGTGGCAGAAAACAAAAGCCCATAATATGTTATATAAAAGAAATATATATATATAAAGAGCAAATGTGCACATGTGCATACACATACACATATACACACATTCAAATTTTTTTTGTTATATATCAGGTGAATCAAAAAAGTATATGCTATAATTACTGTATGAGAGAAAAACCAAAGTTTTTAAAATTACAACACCAAAATAAATAAACGAAAAATTGTTTATAACAGAGGATCTACAATAAAGTTGCAGATATTAATGTTCTTTCAAAGTTGGACAAATTTAATAAAAGGATAAACAAAAGGGAAAATGTCGAAGTGAATAAACTGTTGGAAAACCTACGGTGAAAGACATATGGTGTCTTTTGAATGGGAAGAAGAAATAATATACATATTTCTCAGCACCATATGGCACATTTACAAAAATAAACTATGTACTAGAACACAGAAAAATTAATAAAAACATCCCACACAATGAGTATGTCAATGAACATATCACATAAAGAAGTAATAACTATGTGAAAGACAATGATGAGACAATATACAAAAATTTCTGGAATATAGCTAACACAGTCCTCAGAGGAAAATTTTTATATACCTATGTATATAAATTAACAAAATAGAAAAAGAAAAGGCAATTAACTGAATATAGAATTTTCACAATTAGAAAACTAAGGAATAGACCCAAAGTAAGCACAAAAATAGAAAACCTTAAAGATTAGAGGGTCAGTAGACAATTGGGGAAAAAAGACTACAGGACTAACAAACAAAACTAAATGTTCTTTAAGAAGATTAATTTAGAAAGGAAGCTAAGTGGCACAGTGGATAGAGTGCCAGGCTTGGAGTCAGGAAGTTCTGAATTCAAATCCAGTCTCAGACACTTATTAACTGTGTGATCTGGGCAAGTTACTTAACCTTCATCTGCCTCAGTTTACTCAACTGTAAATTGGGGAAAATAATAGTACCTACCTCCTAAAGTTATTATGAAGATCAAATGAGATAGTATTTATAAATTGCTTATTACAGTGACTGGTACATGGAAGAATCTTACTAAATCCTTGTTTACTTTTATAACATACCTTTAGCCAACCTGATGAAAAAAGAGTAAGGAAAAAGAACAAGGTAAAATCATGACAAAAAGTAAAGAATAATCAGAATCTGCTATACATAGTGAGAGTCATCAAAATGAGAATTTGAAAGAGCTAAAAGATTATCTACAAAAATAAACTACTCAGTTTAACAGAATATCAAACAAATATCTTAATCAAATCTCAGACAAATTAATTGAACCAACTATAAAGAAATTACTAAAGTGTTAGGAGGAATATCTCATTTTACAAATGGAACAACTGGAGAATTTTATCAGGCTTTTAAGGACTATAGTAATAAATATCTATATATTACAAATTCTCAAAAATTGAGAAAGAAAACACTCTAGTAGATTATTTTTATGAAAGCTATCAGGAATACCTGAGTTGAACTAGCTGTGAGGCCCTGGGCAAGTCACTTAACCTCTATTTGATTCAGTTTCCCATCTGTAAAATGGGGCTAATAATAGCACTTACCTCCTCTGAGTGTTGAGAAAATCAGATGAGATAATAATTATAAAGCACAGTACCTAGCACATAGTAAACACTAGACAAATGTCATCAAGGATGATGATTATGATGATGATGATGAAAATATGACCTGAATACTACAGAAGGATAAGACAGAGAATTATAAACTGATATCATCAATGTTTATCGATACAAATTGTTTTTTTTTTTTAATCTTGGGAAAAGGAAGACTCCAAAGCAATAATTTTTTAAAAAATCATTCACTGTGATAGAATGGCTTACAATTATGGAATCAATTAATATAATTACCATATTTAAATAAGTATGGCCAAAATAAAGGTTATATTTGTAAGTATAGAAAAAGTCTTTGACAATCAAGTTCTGAAAAGCTTACAAAGTATAATTGTAGAAATACCTTTTTTAAAAATGATTGAAAGCAGTTATCTAAAATCTAAAACATATGATATGTAATGGAAAAAAACTAGAAACTTTCCCAATAAACAAAAGGGGGCAAAAATAAGGATTTCCCCAAGCCTTTTCCTGGATTGGCATGATTTTTAGAAATGCTAGCAATAGTATTTCTTGGAACACAAGAAAAATAAAAGAAATGCAAATGGGCAAAGAGATAACAAAACTGTATCTATTTGCTGTTTCTTGATACTTAGTAAATCAAAAAAGAACTGGGACAAAAATTCCTGCAAAGTAGCAGGATACAAAAATAGAACCACAAAAATTAACAGCATTTCTTTATAAACATTAACAAAATACTGAAGGAAATAATAAAAGAAAAGAAGTTCCATTCAAAATAACTTCAAAATGCATAAAATATATGAAAGCACATTCCATTCCTATATGAATACAATTTCAAAATTATCCTTTACAAAGTAAAGAATACCCTAAATAACTTCACAGATGGATGTTAAGTGTCCATAGTTGTAAAAAAAAAAAAAGGCTGTATCACTTAAATTAGTGTATATGTATGAACTAGTGGTATGGTATGCCAATTTAAAAATATGTATAAAGGGGGAATAGCAATTCTAGACCTCTAAGTATATAATAAAGCCGTAATCATAAATCAATATGGCAGAAATTAGGTTAAGACCATTATCTTATACCATATAAAATCCAGAAGAGATATTTGGCCTGACTGACTGCTAAAGGTCATACCATATAAATCAAAGAGAACCATATCAGATATCTAACAGCTATAGTTAGTTAAATGGTGAATCCTTAACCAAAGAAGGAATAGAAGTGAAAACAAAATATAGGATAGATAATTTTTATTATGTAAAGTTGAAAAGCTTTTCCATGGGAAAAAAAATCAATACATCTAGGATAAGAAAAGAAGTCATAGATTATCAAAGATCGGTGATAAAGATATTTCATTTATTAAGGCATTTAGAAATATATAAGAACAAAGGCCATTTCCTAGTAGATTAAATCAATAGATCAAAGGGTATGGAAAAAGTAATTCTCAGAAGCAAAATTGCAAACTATTAAAAACCATATACAAGAAAGCTCCAAAGTGTGCCTTATTATTCCAGAGAAATGCAAAATCAAAAGAACTTTGAAGTTTACCTCAAACCTGGCAAATTGCTAAGGGTGACAAAAGTAAGCAATGATTACTGTTAGAGGATTTCTGAGAAACAGTCACATTAGTGCAATGTTGGCAGAACTATGTATTGGTCTACCATTTTGGAAAACAATTTGGAATTATGCAAATAATGTAACTAAATTATATATGTCCTTTGATCCAGAGATTTCAGTTCTGGGAATACACCCCAAAGAGGTCCATGAAAAAATGAAAGATTCCATATTCACCAAAATATTTTGTTAACAGCACATTTTGTAGTAATAAAAAACTAGAAACAAAGTAGTTGTCCATGGACTGGGGTGTGGTTAAAAAATGTGATACATGAGTATATGGAAATTATTATGTTGTTTAGAAATTGCAAATATGATGAATATGGTAAAGTATAGGAAGACATGAAATGATGAAAAGTAAAATAAGCAGAAACAAGAAAACATGGGAAGACATGAAATGATGAAAAGTAAAGTAAGCAGAAACCAGAAAACAATTTACACAATGACCACAACGATATTAAAAAAACAACAACGAAAGAGCTGAAATTGAAAACTTGCAAATTATAATGACCAAACTTGTCCTCAAGTAAGAGAGATGAAAAGTTACTATCGCCCTTATTTGCAGAGGTGAGGGACATAAAAAACTACAGATTATGTAAGAATGTTTTTTGTCATTTTCTAGCTTGGTTTTACTATGCTTTCTTTTTATATATATATTTGTTAATAGGGATGACTTTCCAGAAAGGGGAGGGGAAAACATACATTGGGAAGTATAGGTAATATTAAAACAAAAGTTATCAATGAAATTATTTTTAAAAGCTAATGGGAAAAGAGCTCTCTCCATTCTATTTAGTAAATACTACTTAATCCTTTGGGATGGGGCTCAGAACTAATTGATTAATTATTGATGGGATTATTGCCATTTTAATAATTTATGAGGAAACATAAGAACATACCTCTTGATTTCCTTAGAAATCAGGGTGAGGGGGTAGCTAGGTGTCGAAGTGAATATAGCATGGGTCCTGGAGTCAGGAGGACCTGAGTTCAAATGTGACCTCAGATATTTAACACTTACTAATGGTGTGACCTTGGGCAAGTCACTTGACCCCAATTGCCCTGCCTTCTCCCTTCCAAAAAAGAAGAAAGAAAGGGAGGGAGGGAGGGAGGAAGGAAGGAAGGAAGGAAGGAAGGAAGGAAGGAAGGAAGGAAGGAAGAATGAGAATAAATAATGAAAATGAGCCAGTAACAGAAGGAGAAAGGAGTGATCACCTTGCATAGGAAACACATGGAGATGTCCTTACCTAAATCTGTTACATAACACGTTATTTACTGTGCTAGATAGTAGAGGGAAAACCAAAAGGCATAATAGCTGACATTTACATAAGACTTGAAGTATTGCAAATATTTTACATATGTGACCTCATTTAGTCCTCCAAACTACATGAGGTAAGTACTACATGTATTATTATCTCCTTTTCACAGATGAGAAATCTGAGTCTCATCAAAGTTCTGTGATTTGGCCACAGCAAAGAAGTTGTCAGAGGCAGTCCTTGGACTCACTCATCCTACTACACTGCACTGCCTTAATTTAGCTTTTCCCTTCCTAATCTAGGGGGAAAAAATCATTTTAAAGATTGCTTTCAACTGGTGTGTCTGAAAATTCCCTATTGTATTCATATTATTTGTAAAATGTACTCAATTTCCACCATATGTTTTCTTCATATTACCTCTGCCATTTTCTGTACTCACCCAGTAACTGCTCTAGCTCATGCCCTCATCCCATCTTACCTGGACTAATACAATAGCTTCTGAACTGGCCTCCCTAACTCAGCTCTGCTCTCTCCAAACCATTCTCCACCTTACTGATGAACTAATTTGCTTAAAACAGAGATAACTCAACAAACTAAGCTCTTTGTCACATAAAACCTTTTCCAACCTATCCCCAGTATATATTTCTGGTGTTATTATCCATTACTTACCCATAAGACTAAACTTCTTGATACTTCTCTCACATGACATTTCATCTTCTATCTATGTGTCTTTGTACTGGCCATCCCACATTTCTGGATCCTTTCTTCATCTCTAGCTCTTAGAATTCCTTTTTTTTCCCTTTAATCACAACTCAGCTCAAGCGTAACATTCTACAAGAAACATTCTCCCCAACTCCTAGTGCCTTTACCCCTCCTCCCAACAAATATTATCTTGTAATTATTTTTCATATATTTGTATGTACATGGAGCATCTCTTTTATTAGACCTCCCCAACTTACATTCACACATGCAGGTTGAGTCCTCTTTGGTGGCTGTCAGGTTTGGGTTGTAGGAATGACTTTGTGAGTCTATATTTTTAACCTTGTTGCTCGTGAGTCCCCATCAGTTTGTTTCCCATTAACAATAAACTAGTGTAGACAAATAATGCTTAATAATGGCACTATAATGATATACTAAAAAACAGTATCTACAAAATACTTCCCCTATAAACTTAGGGTATACTTTCCCACAAATACATATAACATTCATGGGAACAATAGAATCAAACTTAGAATAGAATGATGGTGAGGCTCATGTGTGTAATACATGTTGTAAAGTCAGCACACAACTCCAGGTACTGCATAACCTAGAAGTCCCTACTCTCTTCCTCAGATTCACTTAATTCTCCCCTCAGGCAAAGCATCTCTGTTAAGTTGTTCAACTAGTTCTCAGAGAATGCTCTTCCCCAGAGCTAGTCTTTGTCTTTGGTGACAGGCATCCTATCCCTTGATTTCATTTCCTTCTATCTATATCTGTACGCAGGTATATTGTATCTGTATGCTCCAGGCAGACACCTGGAGTATGTGTCTATACTCCCTCAATAATGCCACTAATGTTCTCAAATCAATGGACTCTTGAATTGCTGGATAGGCTATTACCTGCTTTGATGTTACTGATGTGGGGTAAGGTGAGAGAAATACCTTCCCCCAATGACTGAACTGAGCAAAGATTTGAGCTTAATTCACCCCCAACCCCCTCCAAAGACCAAGTTGGTAGAGAGGGTATTATACCCCCGAGGTTTGGGGAAAATGTTCAGATTTTTGTTTTTGCTATATCCTTGAAATAATTAACCTTGTATTGTTGTTAAGTAGTAAAATGGAACTAGAATGCTAGTCATTGGCCCTATAAAACAGGGCAAATAAAACTGATGGGAGATTGAGCCAATGGCAAAATAGATACCCCACAAACCCCTGAGAGTATCTTAAAACCCTGAGAGGCAATAATATAGCAGGCCTAGCCCTGAAAGAATGGGGTCAGGGTGTTTCAATACAAACTTTTTTTTTTTTTTGCAAGGCAATAAAGGTTAAGTGACTTGCCCAAGGTCACACAGCTAGTTTTTGTGTTAAGTATCTGAGGTTGCATTTGAACTTAGGTCCTCCTGACTCCAGGGCCAGTGCTCTATTCACTGTGCCACCTACCCACCCCATGTTTCAATACAATATTGCATAGTAAAGACAAACAACTTTGAAAGACTTAAAACTTAAAAATAGTGCTTGGCAAATAGTAAGTGCTTAATAAATCTTTATTGACTAACTGATTTTGATTAACATTGACTGATGCTGTTACTTGAGTGAATGCTGGAGGTTTGCAGGCTTCTGAAACAAAGGAGTGACTCTCTCCCTGTCAAGCACAGTCTTGAGATTCCTTCTCTCATCTTCACAATACAGGTCAAGGCCTGAGAACACAGTCAGTCCCTTTTGAAAAATAAAGAAAAACTTTACTATGCTGCATCTGGTTGGTCCAGCATTATAGACACATCTGCCATCTTATGCAACTACTTTCTATGCACAAACCACATGTAAAATATCCCAGCTGCCCCAAGCATTAATTTTTTTTATAATAGAGTTGAAAAAAAAAAGTCAGTGTTCTTGAATAAACTTCTTCCCCAGCCCTGACATTTCTAGTCAATAATGAGAGTGGCTACTGTTTAATGGGGCATTTACCGTTGTTTTTAATCACTAAAGCATGTCATTTCATGAACCTGCTTTCCAGCTAGCCCTTGGCAGACAGACACTCCACTCCTGATCTCAATTTTTCAAAATTAATCACATTGACTGAATCAGTGGGGCCTCCCCCTCTAGCCCCCACTGTTTCCTTTTTAGTCTATCTATCCATCTATTAGGGAGGAGTTGAGGGTTAGGAAACTTTTAACTGTTTTTTTAATCTTGGAAAAACAAAACAAAAAAACAAAACAAAAACCAAGGCAAGAACATTGGGCAGGAGAGTAGAACCAAATAAGGAAAATAAAACTCAAATAGAATAAAAAAAGAAATCTACTGGGAGGCTGATTTGTGAATCTGAACAAGTATCAGTTCATCCCGCCACATTTCATAGGGGGATTTGGCTCTTGCAAAATCAAAAATTCCAGACAAAAATCATTATTCGTGTTATTGTTCTGGAGCAAAGCATAATGTAAGTGTACACTTTGATGTATTCTGATTGAGCATAAGAACATATTTTTAGCTATTTCTATTCTCCCCTCCTCCACTGTCCCCTCCCTAGCCATTATGACTTTAGATCTATTCCCAGCCTTATGGAACATTAAAGAACACTTGCTGTTCCAGTCTAAACTGAACAAACTGATGAAAAGAAAGATAGCAACCCAGCAAGTAAACAAACAAGGGTGGTTTTTTTTTTACATGTCATTACCTGTGTTCCAGTTTTGATATGATGATAAGCTGTAGAATTTCATAACGAATTAAGCCTAACTCTTAAGAAGCCAAGTTTAAATTCAAGGTGGCCTGAATGGGTTTGTGGGCAGCTTAGGGCACAATTGCACCAAAAGAATGTTGCTGCCATGCTCATACCTTATGATGGCTAACCATGGAGCTTGCCATACACACTGCATGTATTATACTGTGGAGAAGTTAATATATAAATATATTCTTATAGCTTTCTTTTTCTTGGCTTTCTAAAATCATAATATCTCTTGGGTTTATTAGTATTAAGAGCAATTAAAGTTTATTGAGCCGGGCTTTTTCAGGGAATGAGCCACACCCTGCTTTTTGTAAAGGAACCCCTTTTGGAAGGCAAATTAACTTTTCTCATTCACTCCAGTTTGGTTTAGTCATCGCCCCACCCTGTATTAGGACCTACTGGACTGAAAAGACCAGCGTAGTTATCTGAGACGCAGGAAATCAAAGGGTAGACCTTGGAAATATCTGGCAGAATGAATATGATTTTCAATCTAGAAAACAGACAATACAGTATCTGGTATAGGGGCAATGTCAATGTTGTAATGATTGATTTTGATTTCCTCATCCTCCAGAACCTTCTACTGATAAGCATGGGTGACAAGTCATGGACATGACTGGTTTCTTGGAAACTGATTTGTGTAAATTTGACCCAATCACCTGAATAAACACAAACAACCATCTCATGATAATAATAGCTAATCACTGGCATTTAGATAATTGCTTTCAAGTTTATAAAGTACTTTAGAAATATTATCTCACCCTATCTTTACAACAACGTTGAAAGGTAGATGTTATTATTATCCCTATTTGTAGATGAGGAAATTAAGATAGAGATTAAGTGACTTACCCAGGGCCACACAGTCAATACATTTCTGAGATTCCACTTGAACTCAGGTCTTCCTGATGTTAGAGGCAGCTAGATAGCAACTAAATAGGATGCTAAGCCTGGAGTTAGGAAGACCTGAGTTCAAATTCAACTTTAGAGATATATTAGCTGTGTGACCCTGGGCAAATTACCCTATTTGCCTCAGTTACTCATTTGTGAAGGGAACTGGAGAAGGAAATGGCAAACCACCCCTAGTATCTTTGCCAAGAAAACCCCATATGGGGTCATGAAGAGTCAAATAGGAATAAAAAGCAACAATTTTTGATGTCACATCCAGTTCTCTTTCTACTGTCACATTTTTAAAGCTCTTATTTGGCATAAAGTTATAGCAGCTATAAACTAGTAGAAATCAGCCTGTAAAATATCAATATAAGAGAAAAGTCAGAAACACGAAAGTTAGAGCTATCACCGCATATTGTATTATATATCTACACAAATATGGTCATCTTATAGTACAGTGTCACTCTGATGTCAAGATCAGAGCTAATTTTTCTTTAAAGAGAAAACACATTGTTAATAATTATTTCAAAAGGTAAGACCTCTTTAACAGTCAAAAAGATATGGAAATGAAACCACGTTGAGGAACTATCTCACATCCATCAAATTAGCAAAAACTAATATTGGCAAGGTTATTCTTATCTATAGGTTTAGAATCTGAATTTGTGATTTTTGTTAGAATAAGGAACTCTCAGAGGAAGAAACTGTCTCTTCCAATACATACATATGGGTACCTTTTCCGCATCTCACAGTGATAGAGTTGCCTAGAGTGATAGGTTAAGTGACCTCCAGAAGATCACACAGACAGTATATATCTTTGGAACTCTGAGACCAGCTCTCAATCCACTTGGCCTTATTTCAGCAAAGTGTTATTGATGAGTCATTTCTATTTGACAGGACAAAGTAATACATGAATGAATGGAAATAGTATTTGATGAAAAATCTTAAGAATAGATGTTATTTGCATTAGATGGTCATTGATTTGTCTTCTGCAGCCTGCTGCCCAGTCTAGAAGAAAAGTCAATGCAAATTAAAAAGATTTTTTATTCCTAGGGATTCTACAAAGTAGGTCAAATGGTACAATGGTGAAAATGTCAGACCCTGGCTCAGGAAAGTGTGGGTTTGACTCTTGTTCATTTTCTAATCTCTTAACTTGTAGGGGCAGCTTTGAGGGTCTTAGATTCCTTGAAAACAAAAATCTAGACCCTGACTGGTTTGGTTTATTCTTCTGTCCCAAACCTTTTCCAGTTAAAGGTCTTTCAAATGAGAAACTGAAAATGGCATCCCAATACTGACCATTTAAGCATAAATTTCTTGTCTTTCTGGTCACCTGGGATTATATCAAATTTATCTCCTCCATGGAGGGCATCCTTTCATAAAAGTCAACCTAAGAAATCTGAGGATGTTGACATTATAGAGAGCAATCCAGCAAACAAAACTAGGGTACTTAATTCTAATCAAACATGCTGATTTTGATTGTCGCCCAAATCTCCATGTTCCAAATGGTAAAATAACTGGTCTAAAAGGAAAACCAATATCCCTTTCCTATTTTCAGGAGAGATGCAATAAAATGTCAGTTTTTTTTTTAATAAACATAAACTTTTAGTAGTTGTTTGGGGCAGCTAACTATGACTCATTATGGTATTAACTTTGGCTTTCTTTGCTGATGTAAATCTTACTGGCTTTAAACCTATTTCAGAGTTCCCATGAATGGGCAGATTCAAATAAGATGAAATTCAGTAGATGAATAAATGGGAAGTTGGGAAGGGAAGGGAAGGAAGGGAAGGGCAAAAGGGAAGGGAAGGGGAAAGGAAGGAAAAAGGAAAGAAAAGGAAGAAGAGGGGGCAAGGGAAGGTGGGGGGAAAGGAGGGGAGGGGAGGGGAAGGAAAAAATGTTTTAAACATTAGAGCTATCCAAAGTGAAATGGACTGCTCTTTGAGGTGGTGAGTCCCCCTCACTTTAGGTCTTTAAACAGATTTCACCCCCTAGATGATAAGCCAGCCTCTTGTGCTTAAGGTACCCTAAATTGAGGATCATATAGAAAAGAAACAGCACTCCCTTATATTCTATCTAGACCACAGGAAAATTAAAGATCATTTCAGTAAGGAAAACAAAAACTTAGTTCCATTATCAAAGTTATTTTGCTTTGTTTTTGTTTTGTTTGTCATTTAAAAAAAAAAAAGATAATCTGCAGCTCCTTTGCAGCACCTGAATATCTGACCCAGGACTGGGATAAGAGGTAGAAACTGCTGGTTCCACAGTTTTAAAATGTTTATTCATAAGATCACGTACCTAGAGTTAGAAGACACTTTAGAGCTTCAAATGGAGCATCCCTCTTGTTTCATAATTGGGAAGAACACTGAAATTCATCAGTGAAGGATTTAGGAAAGTCTCAGACAAGTGGTAGGTAGGGAAGCTAGGATTCAAACCCAGGCCCCCTTGAATTTCCATTTTCCTATGCTACATCTTTTCAAACGAGATCCTCTGGAAAGTGATGGGGAAGATTTTTTAATTAGCCATCCTGACTTTCTTGTTCCTTTGAAAATCAAAGAGGGCCTCATTTGCAGGAGCTGATCCATGATATGTAGCCTGTCAACAACTGTAAGGATAGCATCTTTATTAAATGGAGCCATTGACAGATGGCAGATTATGACTCCACCAAACTTTTACATTGACAGGAAAAATGATGTTTAAGGGAGTTTCCAAAGCAGCAGCCTCTCCCTTTTCAGGGTTCCATGCATTGTGTACAAGAGCTGGAACTACCCATTCAACTTTTCCTACCCCAGAGATGTCAATGCCTGTAAACATGGTCAAGATTTTTTATCATTTAAAATTCTTTTTATTTTTGTTGCTTTTTTTGTCACGGAAAGGGATGAATTTGTTAGATATCCATGTTTGTTTGGGATTTTTTTAAATTGTCACTCGCTTGAACTGAATTAATTTAATTGAAATGGGGCAAAACTGCAAGGTGCCTAGATGAGGTAGTTCTCTGGGTAAGTGATTAGTTCTCCCTCTGTCCTCTCCCTTTGAAACAGTTGAAGTGGAAACTCAAACATCGTGTTTTTCTTTACTAATAAAATTCTGCTGTGTGTTCCAAAATAGTTGAAATTGATATGACCTTTTTACTAAGAAGCCAAAGGGTCTGATGTAGGAACAGTGGAGCTGAAAACCTGGCTTAAATCCATTTCTGCCACCAATTTATTCTGGGTTTTCAGGCAAAATACCAAATCTTGCTGTGTCTCCATTCTGCAATTTACTAAATAGATTTAAGACTTCTCCTGGCCTCCAAGGTGAGAATTCCTTTATGGGAAAACTGTTGAAAGTAAGTTCTAATTAACACTATTGTTTTAGAGACTTCAGACTGTGGTGAAAAGTGCATGGGACTTGGCTTCAAAAAACCTTTGAGGTCAAGGTTCAAGTCCCACTTCTGATTCATGATGACTGTTGTTTTGGATAAATCACTTAATGCCCCCAAGTCTCAGTTTCCTCTTCTGAAAAATAAAAATCAAAGAATTTAAATCTGAAAGGGGTCTGAGAGATGATTAGTCTAACTCTCTTATTTTTACAGACGAAGAAACTGAGACTCAGAGAAGGTAAAGCCTAGCCAGTAATCAAACACAGGTTATCTGACTCTCCATCTCATGCCCTTTCCATTACTAATGACATTTGTACTACTACCTTACAGGGTTGCTGGTTCTCTCAATTGACAGTGCTTGGGAGTACAAAATTACCTTTTATCTATTTTGCAAGAATATAATATATATCCATATATGTACCTATTTTCTCTGACTGTAGAATGTAAGTGCTATTACTTTGTTCTTTAAATCCCAAAAGACTAATACTTGGTCATAAGTAAAGTACTGTGTAAAAAAATAAAACACTAGATGGTGTGCACTTGTGAACCTTTTATGGTTAACATTTCTTGTGTGTGTGGGAATAAATTGCCTGTCCCATACCTTATTCATACCATGCATATATTTTTACTCCTCATTTTTGTCAAGACCGTATATACGAGCCATAACCCAAGCCTTAAGCCATATTTTTTTTTTTCTGACATTCAGGGGTGGTAGATTAAAGGAGGAATGAATTCAGATCAAACAGAAGAGGAGTGGTCTAGGGTTGTTACGTGGGCCCTGTGGGCCCAGCTGAGGGGTTCCTCAATACTAGAGGGGTAATTTTATTAATTGTAAACAAATTCCCACCTCTATGTCCTCACACTAGCTGTCCACTATGCCTGGAATGGTCTCTATCCTTATCTCTGCCTCTTAGAATCTCTGGCTTCTTTCAAGACTCTGCTTGAATTCTGCCTTCGATAAGAAGACTCTTCAGTCCTTTCAGATGCTAGTGCCTTTCCCTCTAAGGCTACCTTCCATCTATCCCATATTTATACAAACCTATTTGTGTATAGTACACATTGTTCACCCTCATTAGGATGTAAGTTTCTTGAAGCTAGGGCTGTTTTTGTTTTTTCTTGTATCCTCAGAATTTTAATACATTGTCTGGCACCTAATAAGAGCTAAGGTAAGGGACTGGACCTTCCATTTCATCAGCAGAGAGAATTCCTTAGTGAGAAAGCACCTACTCATGCGGGTAAATGTCTGCTTCACAACTTACAAAGCTGCCTAGAATGCTGAGAGGTTACCTAATGTTTACATTTACCCATGGTCACATAGCTAGTATTTGTCAGTCAGAGGTCAGTCTTAATTCCAGTTCTTGGCTTCAAGGCTGACTTCCTCTCCACTACACTGCACCTGTCAGGTTCAAAGTTTGTTGTTCAGTCATGTCCAATTCTTTGTGTTCCCATAGACCATACTTTCCATGGGATTTTCTTGGCAAAGATATTGTAGTGATTTGCCATTTCCTTCTTCAGTGGACTAAAGCAAACAGAAGTTAAGTGACTTGCCCAGGGTCATGCAGCTTGTTTGAGGTCAGATCTAAACTCAGGTCTTCCTGACTCCAGGCCCAACACTCTATCCACTGGGCCACCTAGCTGCCTCAGATTCACAATATGCACTTAATAAATGATTGCTGATTGATAAAGACATATGTAATAGCCTTCTGGCTAGTTTGGGTTAACAGCCTCTGAGAAGTCATAAGTCAGGAAAGAAAGAACTTTAATCAGATCAAGACTGGAGGGCTATGCCTCTGGATACATCAATTTGAATAAGCTCTCTGAAGGACAGGAGGAAAATTGGAAATTTTTTGTGGCAGGTGGATGACTCTTCCCAGAATACTTAGAAGCCTCTTAACTTCCCAAGCCTTCTTTCTCCTTCCTATGTCTCACCCCTGAACTTATTAAGAGAAGCCCAAAGAGTGACAGAATTCTGACTTCTCAGAGAAAATGGTGAATATTCTCCACTTTCCATTCTCCCTTTTGCATTATTGCCTCAAGCAATGGATAACAAGATTAACAAGGTTTGCTTTGATATTTAAAAGTTTGCCTTCTAGATATCTACTTTTAAAAAAAAATGGCTCAGTAAAGATAAGATAATCAAGTTTGTGTCTTCCAACACTAAGTGTGAGTGGAGGAAAATCTGGATATTTGATTGCACTAAATTCAACTGATTTAGTAATCAACAAGTTTTTTCTTTTTCTTTCTTTTCTTTTGGTGTTTTTTTTTTTTTCCAGAGGTGGAACTAGGGACCTCACCCTAGCCTAAACTAATCGCATTGTCTTTAAGTAGCCTGGTCCACTTAGAATACCTACCTCATAGGGTTGCTGGAATAAAATAAATAAATAAGTAAACCTGCTCCTCTCAGGTGATAGTGCTTGTTTGTCCAAAATTACCTTTTATCTGTTTTGTAAGATCTCAAATATATCCACATATGTACATGTTTTCCCTGACTAGAATATAATGAAGTCCAGGGTTCCCTGTGTATTGCTTTGTTGTTTTTCTCTAGCCACTAAAGAGAGAGGGGTAAGGAGAGCAAAGCGCTGAGTCTACCACAATGACCTCTGCTGGCCAACATATAAACTATTATTATTGTGATTATCATTTCTTTACAACCCACAAAACTGAGAACAATCACCAATGTAACTGAAATATACAGAAAAAAAACCTGCTGATTGCAAAAGAAAATGGAAAAGACCAATACAAGTTCCAATATGAAGCTAAATGTTATTCCAGTTCACCTAATCTCTACAGGGATCTGAGCCAATCCACTGTAAAGAAATCAGGAAGACCCAACTCTTGCATTCCTCCCACTGTGCTAGCCAGTTACCTGGGCAGTTTGGGAAGAAGAGAGTTAATAAGAGAAATAACATTTAAGAGTCTTCTTTTGGCCCAGGCCCATCCCTCAGTATTCACCCCTTGATGAGATGGTTCAACAATGGTGAGTCACAGTAAAAGACCTATTTGAAGAAATTTGCTCACCCACCTAGGATGAACTACCCCCTCCAAGGTGTCAGATTGACCAGCATTATGCTTACCAGCAATGCCTCCCCTGCCCACTAACCCCACAATGTAGTCCCCTCCTAAGGAAACTCAAGAAGTAAAGGCATTCGAAACAATTCCATACTTCCAACCTCCTGGTTAAGTTGTTTCTGGTTCCCAAATTTGCCTCATAATCTTTGGCAGCAAATCCAAGCTTTTAAGTAAAAAAAAAAAAAATTCATTTCTATACTTCTAGCTGGAACCCAACTGGAGACTGCTGACATTTAACCTATAGGATTCTCCATTGTTCAGTTTTGATAGGAGATTTTTTCCCCTTCCTTTTTAAAGAATCCCACAAGGAACAGATGTATAGTAATAAACTTAACTTCTAATTCCAAATGATTAACTACTATATCCTTTTTTTTAACATTTAAATATACAAGATTTTCCATTAGGGCACTCTGTTGACTCTGATAACAGTTTCACAACCATTAAGTTTATTTCCACAGCTATTTGTTAAAAGCTAATAGGAAAAATAATAGAATCTAATTGGAAAGCAAAGCAAACACAGTAGAGCCCTGAATGTTTCAGTTAATAAGCAATAGAGTGTGTATTGATTTCATTTTATAAACAACATTAATCCTCAATAACAATTAGTGTTCAGACAAGGTGCTTGTTTAAGTTATCTGATAAGACAGGTTCATACATTTGGAGTATTAATCTGAAAAGGATATTAGCATTCAGGAAGTCATTGATCTGTTCAGCAAGAGCTTTGCCAATGAAAACTAGACTAATCCTATCCCAAGGTTCCTTTTTCTCTAGAAAGCACCACACTGAAAAACCTTTAGTCTGCAAATGCCTTTTATTGGAGAAGAAGGGGCATCCCAGATAAGAGGAAAAGAGTACTGGTTAGAGCACCCTGGTTTTAGAGATGTAGAAATTAAGATTAAGCCTTTCAGATTAGAGATTTTTGTATCTGTATGATTAAGAGAGAAAGATAGACACACAGAGAGACTGAGAGAGACAGAGAAAGGAGAGGAGAGGAAGAGAGGGACGGAGGGAAGAGAGGGAAAGAGGGAGACAGAGGAGACGGAAACAGAAACAGAGAGACAGAGACAGAGAGAGGTAGGGAACCATAGAGTTTCTGCTAGAAACATTTCTATTAAGCGTGAACAAATACAGCAAAGAACAGACCCAGAAACCAACCCATGTGGACAGCGTGAAAGGTGAAGTGTGACAGTAACCTTCTGATTCTATCTGCTGACTTAGTGAATGGTTATTGAGTGAGTGAAATGTACAATCATCTATACTAAAAGTTAGAAAACCCTCTTAATTTTGTCTTTTGGTAAAAGTATACATCTGTAGGGTGACTTTTGCCTTACCCTTCACCCTGGGTCTATTGGAATTATCTTGAAGTCACAATGCTTCAGTCAATATGGATCAATTAAATTTCTTCTGGAACCTTTGTTATTCTCCTCTCTCTCTCTTTTTTTTAAGACCCAGCATTGTCTCTTTCTGAATTTGATCCTGGAGATCGTGGCTAATTTTCACAGTTGATGCTAAGTGAAAATAAGTCTACAGAGAGTTAACCATTTTTGCTGGTGCATGCCCATTTTCATTCAGGTATTATTAGATTAAAAAGTGAAATATACTCACTTGGCAGACATAAGTAAATCTGAAAGATATCGTAGCAAACTCTCACAAATAGCTGAGAGAACAAAAATAGGATAGGCTGAAAAAAAAAAAAAAACAGAAAACAAACCCATAGCAACCAGATATGCACCAGGTTTTTTTCATGAGTTTTCCCAAGGCAAAGAAATCAAAATTAATTAAGTTGGGCAACAGTGACAGAATAAATGGAGGTAGTTTTTTTTTTTTTAAAGGTTAGTTGTTTTCACCCTAGGTCCCTAACTAACGTTGGTCATCCTCCCAGAACACTTCTGTTGGCATTGATTTCAAGGTTGTTGAATATTTGCAGAATGTATTTTGGTAAATTGCACCATTTGGTATTTGCTAAATCAATATGATCACTTAATGACTCAGTATCATAAAATGAAATGATCTGTGAAAACTTTAGATTTGCAAGATTTTTTTTTTATTCTCTGATTGTTTGTATCATCAGTGGCGCCAGACTGTAGTAGCTAAAGGGCCGAACTGGTTCTAGGAATCAGGTAGCATTTACTCACGCAGGTAACGTGCCCCTTTGCTTTCTTTTCCAAAACGAGTCAAAAGAGTCAGATGGTGGGGAGTCCCATTTGTCTCTGTTCCAGAGAGTATATTTTAAAGTACATTTAAACTCCTTACTAAAGTTGATAGAAAATTGTAATGACCAAAAACACGTACCCCTTCTAATTACTCTAGGAAGCCCCTGCTATCTCTAGGGGTGGCACCAATCCTGAAATGGGAAGCTTGGCTCATTTTCCATTTAGCAAACATTTGTTAAGCCTATGTTATGTGTAAGGTGAATAATGTCAGCCGCTGGGGATACAAAGAAAGTATCCACTCTCGATATTCTCTCCTCAGTAAGCTTGAATCCTTCCTTTGAATTTAAGAAGGTGTTAGCTATACCCACTGACTGTCACATTACAACCTTTTTTCTAGATTTGGTGTTAGAAGACCCAGGTTCCAATCCCATCTCCATTGGTAATTTTGGACCTCAGTTTCCTTTTTTCCCTCCTTCATTTGCAAAGCTCTTTATACAAGCTATCTCATTTAGTCTTCACAACAACCTTGAGAGCTAAGTGCTATTATTACCCCCTTTTTATGGGTCAGAAAGCTAAGGGGTCACACAGTTAGAGTCTAAAGGAGGATTTGAACTTAGGTCTTCCTGACTCAAAGTCCAGTGCACTATCCATTGTGTAACTAAACAGACTCCAACAGTTCTCATTTCCTCACCTGTAAAATGAAGGGGTTTGATTAAATGGCCTCTGAGATCCCTATAAACTCTAAACCTGTGAAAAATTATCTGTCTATGCTTTCAATTATTTTGTCATTCACCAACTTTGGGGTGAAATTTTTTTTAGTGTTGGCTTTGAGGGGCGGCTAGGTGGCGCATTGAGTAATAGCGCCAGCCTTGGAGTTGGGATAACCCGAGATCGAATCCGGCCTCAGAAAATGAGCACCCACACACAAATAATGACTAACCGTGTAACCTTGAGCAAGTTACTTAACCCCAGTTGCTCACACACACAAAAAAAGTGTTGGCTTTGGTTCTGGTCCTGGTTCTACCCTTAACCTGTGATCTCAGGCAAGTGGCTTAGCCTTTCTAGCCACCATTCCTACTTTGGTTAATGGCAGGAATCTTTAAAGTCTGGACCAGTTTCTATCATCCTGGTTTCCTTTCCCCCATTTTTGGAGTTTGGCCAGTATGTGAGCAGAGCAGGCAATAGTTTATGCAAAATACATAGAGGATGACAGGGGAGTGAAATTCCAGGAAGAGGAAAGCCAAATAGCCACAGGTGGTTGTCTGAATTGGAACAAGCATGGATAGATTTGTGGTTTCTGGCTCAGATCCTCCCAAGCCCTAGCTAGAAATCTCCTGAGGCTGCCATTTCTGGGAGCTTCCTACCTCACCCCACACTCCATCTAGCTCAGATAACTTGGGTACCTATGCTCATTCAATTCAAGTGTGTGTGTCAGTGGGGTAAGGAGGTGAGGGGACTCCTGATCTGTCGAGTCCCTGATTCCACTTGATGAAATTACATGATGAAAGGGCAAGTCACAGAGACATTGGTCTACAAGGTGTCCCCCCACCTTCTTCACTTGGAGTAATCACATCTGTACCTTGTAAAGGGTACACTCATTTCAAGAGCATTTTTTAAGAGCATCTACTGGGTGCCCAAGATTAGCTGAGTCAATGAATTTGAGGGGTATGAGAAACATAAGACAAGACCAATGTCTTCAAGGAGTTCATGGTCCAGTTAAAGAGGAAATACATTCAGTTCAACAAAGCTTTATTGAGTTCATTCTGTAAACAAGGTAATGTACTAAGAGATGAAACAGTCCTTTTCCTCTGCTGACTTAGAGAGTGATAGGTAAGAGAACAGTAAGAGACTGAGAAAGTACCTGAACAGGGTCTGGTCTATTATAAGTACTTAATATTCTATTTGATGAATGAATAAATGAAACGCCATATGCATGGTCCAGATAATCAGGACTGAGGAGCCCTTAGAAAAGAGAGAGGAAGTGGTTAGGAGAGCTTCATGGAGGAGTAGAAACTTGAAATGGACCTTGAAAGTTGGGTATAAGAGGCAATTTAACTTCTGTATGATCTTAGGAAAATCACTTAAAATCTCTAGTTATCAAATTGCTTCACTTGTAAAAGTAGAAGGCTGAACTAGATGACCTTTTAAGGTCTCTTTGGCAACTAATTTATAATTTATAGTTTAAGGGAGAACCAAAAAGTTATGGGTCTTGCCAATGGTCATACAACTAGTATGTGTTAGAGGAAGGATGTGATTCTAGGTCTTTCTTCATGGTCAGCCCTCTATTTTTTATTGTACCTCCTTTTGGAGAGACCAATAAATTCCAAACATGTTCCAGTAAAATTTTAAAAATGCGTGCCCTGTATATAGTAGGCAGTAATAAATATTTATTCACTAATTTTTGAAGATTGGAAATTGGGGGAATAAGGAACTTAGGAGTTGGGGGGAGGTAAGAAAACTGACCTGACTAGAGTAGAGGGCTTCTCTTGAGAAGTAATAGGAAATAAGTTTGGCCAGCTGTGATGCATAGGCATGCACAGAGTATGGGCAGGGTGTGCCCTGGGTATGGCAGCATCACCAGCTTAGGCTCTGACTTTGATTTCTTTGGCATGACTATTTTATGTTACAAGGAAGAATTCTACTGGGGGCATGAGTATAATTGGGAGTTGACAGTGACAATGATGAAACAAAAGAAAAGAATGTCAGTATAGCTTTTAAAAAGGAAAGAGGGAAGGAAATAAATTTGAATGAGTTAAAGGGACATGGTGTAGTGGAAGGGCAATTGAACTTGGGAATCATGAGCAACCCAGGCCTGAACTGTGTTTCTAATATGGAACTATGAGAAATTCATTGTGTCCTCTGAGCCTCAGTTTCCTTATTTGTAAAAATATAGATAAAATGTCTGTATATATATGATGTATACACCTATATAAATGTATTTTATATATGTAGCCACACATGTTAGTGCTATTTAAAGTTACCAAAGGATCTCTGGATTCTTTGACCCATTGATAGTGATATAAATTTTTTTTTAACTTTTCCATCTTTTGGTTTTTATTATTTATAGCCCTGCCTGCTGGCTCCTTGTAATGGAAATGCAGATTTAAAGATCTTCCCTGCCCCTAGCTTAAGTGCACCTGGAGCCTGTGGTGGGAGGCTTGTTTTTCAGGAAAGCCCATACCTTGTTACTTTGTGATTGGGCAGTGGGTCAAGGAAGTTGTTACAATCTCTGAGCCAGGAGAAGGCTATATAAACCCTGAGGAGAGGCTTTGCTTTGGGGGCTCACTTTGAGAAGTGTTGTGTGATTTGACCAGATGAGACTCTGGGAAGCCGTTGTTGAGAGCCCCCCGGCTTTGAAAACCCAGATGTTGATGCTTCCCTCTCTGGTAACTGTGATTTGGTATTGATATAATGGTTGGACAGTTTGGAAGCCTGTCTGTTTGATCTGTAAGTTCCGTAACTCTGAAGTTCGGGGTGCTGACCTTTTTCCCCTGAACTAGGTAATGTATGTTTGTTTGATTAAAGTAAGCTTGTTAACCCATTTTGAGTTGCTTTCCTTTTGAAAAGCAGATCTAAGAACCTATATTGGCAGCTACCCTGGGGATATTGGGGTGCTTGCTGCTACAAAATGGCGACGAGGGATGGGATCTGCTGAGTAAAAGGAAAGTATGGGGGCTGGGATAATTGTTTGTTTCCCAGTTGTGGTAGCTGTGATTCTGTGGAGCCATGGAGCAGGAGAGAAAGACCTGCATGCTGACTTCACTGAGGTGAGAGCAGGAATGGTGAGCTGCCTGCATGGAGACCTGTGGAGAAGCCTGGAGCTGCTGCCTTCTGCCGGAGGAGAAGGAACCCAGGAGTTTGGAGTTCAGCCACAGGACAAGATAAGGACTGTGTGGCAAAGCAGGGGCACTGAATGTGTTTCCTTGCTGCATCCCACAGTTTGGGACCCAGGGGGGATGGACTTGTGACTGTGGTGGGTGGGGTGAAGTGCCATGGACCCCAAGGACCCCACTTTGGTTTTGTTGCCCTGCTCCCTCTCTGGACTTGGAAGCAGGGGCTGGAGCAGTGCGAGGGGAAGGACACCCCCCCCCCTCCTCCCAAGAGAACTTTATGTGATAATGCTTTGTATTTTGTGAATTGATGTGAAAATGCAATGTACTTTGTGTTTAAGGCCCAGTGGCCACTTTGGTAACTTTAGATGTACCTTGAAAATATGACTTAAGAGATGGTTAGTGCTAAATGAAACGTAAATTGTCTATGCTATGGGCATACTTAGTAAGACTTTACCAAATAAGTGACTTTGATTGTTACTGACTAAGTTAACATTTGCCCCCTGAGTGGAAGACTTGTACTTTGAAAACTGATGTAACTGATTGAGTTAACTTAAGAGTGACTATTTTTTGATCTTACTGATAAGTAACTGAGTTAACATTTGCCCCATGAGTGGAAGACTTGGACTATTGTATTTTGAGATTATATTGTGATTTTCTTATGTACCTGGAAAATGTGACCTAAGAGATGTTTAGTGCTAATTCAAATGTAAATTGTGTATGCTATGGGCATGAAAGATCTTGGGGCCGAATGTAATGGAAATGCAGATTTAAAGATCTTCCCTGCCCCTAGCTTAAGTGCACCTGGAGCCTGTGGTGGGAGGCTTGTTTTCAGGAAAGCCCATACCTTGATACTTTGATTGGGCAGTGGGTCCAGAAGGTTGTTACATTCTCTGAGCCAGGAGAAGGCTATATAAACCCTGAGGAGAGGCTTTGCTTTGGGGCTCACTTTGAGAAGTGTTGTGTGATTTGACCAGATGAGACTCTGGGAAGCCATTGTTGAGAGCCCCCGGCTTTGAAAACCCAGATGTTGATGCTTCCCTCTCTGGTAACTGTGATTTGGTATTGATATAATGGTAGGACAGTTTGGAAGCCTGTCTGTTTGATCTGTAAGTTCTGTAACTCTGAAGTTCGGGGTGCTGACCTTTTTCCCCTGAACTAGGTAATGTGTGTTTGTTTGATTAAAGTAAGCTTGTTAACCCATTTTGAGTTGCTTTCCTTTTGAAAAGCAGATCTAAGAACCTGTGTTGGCAGCTACCCTGGGGATATTGGGGTGCTTGCCGCTACACTCCTCCCCAGACTCCATTGCCATTGCACCCCCCCCCCATAAATAAAGGTTCTCCATCCCCTGAAAAATAGTAAGAATAGCTAACAATTATCTAGTGCTTACCGTATGCCAGAAACTGCCATAAGCTCTTTACAATTATTATCTCACTGGATCCTCACAACAATCCTGGGAGGTAGGTGTTTTATTATTATCCCCATTTTACAGGTGAGGAAAGTAAGACCAACTGAGGTTGACTTGCCCAGGGTCACACAAGTAGTTAAGTGTCTGAGGCCACATTTGAACTCAAGATGAGTCTTCCTGACTTCTGGTCCAGCGCTTTATGCACTATGGCTCCCCCTAGCTGCAGCAGGATCATAGATTTAAGAACAGAAGGCATCATGGAGTTCTTCCTATCCATCTCCCTCATTTTTTACATATGATGTCACAAGCAATTAAGGGACTTTTTTTTTTCAGGGTCATGCAGGTGGTAAGTAACAGACCTAGAAGCTGAATCTGACAATGCTACCCTGTAACAAGCTACCTCACCCCCCAAGATAACTAGATTTTTTTTAGGGAGCATTATTTTTTTAAAAATCTACACACATGCACATGACAAAAATCATAGATCTTTTTAAAGTTGTGTTTAAGGGCAGTAGCATACAAAGTCTGTTGGGCTTTACAGATATTTCCAATGTCAAAAACGTTCCCCACTGATCCCATCAAAGAAATAACTTCTTCCCAAAAGTACTGATTCCCTCAGGTTCTTCAACTGCCTTCTCTTCTGGGTCATGTAGCTCTTTGATTTTCCTTATAGAATTGGATTTGGGCAGGTGATTTTCAGGATCAGTGTCTATGTCTGTGAATCTATGGCAAATTTACAGTCTTTAAACAAAAATCATACCATTTTTAAAATGTTCCTGGAAGTGAAGCCTAACCCCTCACATTCACCCACATTCCTGCAGAATAGTAAAGTGCCATTTTGGACATTCCACTTGAGTTGGAACTCCTGATCTCGAGTTCTTGAAGGCTGATGAGCAGAGGACAATCTGTGGCAGGCCCTCCAAGGCTGAGTGAGGGGTGTGGGTTCTGGGAGGAAATTCTGTGACTGTCATCTGAGAACCAGCTGCAGGCACTGGGAGAGTTAAATGTCTGAGGCCACATTTAAACTTGAGAAGATGAGTCTTCCTGACTTTCTGATCCAGAGCTTTCATTACCGGAAAGCTGGTCCTAGTCACTAAGTTTTATTTGGTTGCTTGTTGGTTTATTTGTTTTCCACAGCAATTTATAGACATTGTCAGTTGACAAAAGGCCACAGTCTCCTACTGCATCTGGAGCCATCACCAGTCATCCTGACCTACATCTAGCCACTGGCCTCCAAATACTCAGGAGGAGAGAGTGAGGCTGATGGCTCTGCACAGCTCTGCCTCTCTTAAATATAGTTGGCTTGCAAGTCAAGACATCACCCTCCTACAGTCATTGGTCCCTTTCAAGAAGAAGGCAGGCCAACAAACAGCAGAGGAGCTGTGATCGGTGTGGGTGGGGAAAGTATTTGAAACACTGAAGTAGGGAAGAAGACAATGGCTTTTCAGTTTCTTTAGAAAAGGTTTTTGTTTCACACACCCACAGTGCCCCACCCTTCTTAATCTGATTCAAACTGTGACAGACAGCTCCAATTTTCTCACTTTCCCTAGCTCACAAAGCTTATCTCTTAGACAGTCTTAAGTGCCCTGCAGGCTATCTAAGGAAGGGTACAGTATAGGTTGTTTGTGAGAGAAACTTCAACCTTAATCTATGTGCCAGGCACAGGGCTGGGTTCCCAAATGTATTAGCCTTCTAACCCTGTCTTGAACAGGCTTACTGTTTATAAGCCACTCTGGTTGTGAAACAGAAATTACCAGGAAGAATAGAAATTAGGCCCTGTGATATTACCTAAGTAAGTGAAACAGTTTTGTTATGTTGTTTTTCAATCATATCCAGCTCTCTGTGACTCCAATTGGGGTTTTCTAGGCAAAGATACTGGAGAGATTTGTCACTTCTGTCTCAAGTTTATTTGAGGAAACAGGCAAACAAAATGGGACTTGCCCAAGATCACACAGCTAGTAAGTGTCTGAGTTCAGATTTGAACTCAGGAAGACTAATCTTCCATGCGTGTTCATCACATTTGTCTACCTATTTCTAAACCAACAGCAAGTAGTTCCTGCTGGGTCCCAACCATGTCCCTCCTCCTTCTTCCTGGACATATCCTGGGGCAAGAGCTATCTTTCAACACTCCCATGTAAATCAATCAATCAAATAGTTATTCAATACAAACTATGTGTCAAGAACTGTGCTAGGCCCCCATAGCTTATCATCTTCCTAACTTTCCTATTATTATTGAGGATACCATCATCTTCCTAGTCACCCAGGCTTGCAGCCTAGGTCTTATCCTTGATTCTTCACTCTCTTACCCTGATATTCAATCTGTTGCCAAGGCTTATTGATTTTGCCTTTGTACTATTACACCTGCCTTCTCTGAAGCCACCATGGTACAGGCCCTTCTCACCTCATGCCTGGACTATTTCAGTGGCCTGCTGGTGGGTCTCCCTGCCATAAGTCTCCCCGAACTCCAGTGTATCCTCCACACTGTTGTCAAAGTAATCTTCCTAAACTATGGGTCTGACCACATTACTCCCAATCCCAATTCAATAAACTCCAATGGCTCCCAATCACCTCCAGGATCAAATATAAAATTCTCTATTTGTCTTTTAAAATTCTTCACGGGGCAGCTATGTGGTGCAGTGAATAGAGCACTGGCCCGGGAGTCAGGAGGACCTGAGTTCAAATCCAGCCTCAGACACTTAACAATTACTAGCCATGTGACGTTGGGCAAGTCACTTAACCCCAATTTCCCTGCCTTCCCCCCTCCAAAAAAGAAAAAAAAATATTTATAACCTGCTTCCCTATCTTTCCAGGCTTCTTAGACCATTCATTCACCCCACTATGTACTCCACTGTCTAGTGATACTGATTTCCTTATTGTTCATCAAACAAGACATTTTACCTCCTAACTCTAGGAATTTCCTGAGTGACCACCATACTTGGAAAATTCTCTCTCTTCATCTCCATCTCTTGGTGTCCTTCAAGTCCCAGCTAAAATCCTACCTTCTGCAGCAAGCCTTTCCCAATTCCCCTTATTTCTAGTGCCCTCTCTCTGCTGCTTATTTCCAATTTACCCTATGTATAGCTTGTTTCTACATAATTGTTTGTGTGTTGTCTTCTCCATTCAGTTGTGAGCTCCTTGAGAGCAGACACTATCTTTTACCTTTCTTTCATTCCCCAATGCTTAGCAAAGCGCCTGGCATACAGTAGGCACTTGATAAATGCTTATTGATTGACTGACTGCATGGTGGGAATACAAGTACGGAGAATGAAAACCCCCTTATTCAAATGAGCTTACATTCTAACAGAGGAACCAACAAGTGTATATAAAATAGAGTAGAGTAGATATATACTCCATTTGTATCCCAGAACTAGACTGATTCAAGAATGCCCTGGGCATGCATTCTTATTAGCCTACAGTAAAGAGATAGGCTTGTTGCATTGAATGTGATAGCATGTTTAGTAGTTAGGATATGTTCATTAATTATAGCCATTTTAGTTGTTCTGTCATTGGTCATATTGCCTTCAAAATTAGCATAAATTTCTTATGTCAAATCACTTTCTAAAATACATCCCCCCTTCTCCTTTTGTTTTTGTTCCTTTGTTTTTTTGCAGGGGGAAGGTAGGACAATTGGGGTTAAGTGACTTGCCCGACGTCACACGGCTAGTTTTTGTGTGTGTTAAGTGTCTGAGGCCAAATTTGAATTCAGGTCCTCCTGATTCCAGGGCTGGTGCTCTATTCACTGTGCCACCTAACTGTCCCAAGTGCTTTCTGTTTTTGTTTTTGTTTGTTTTGCAGGACCTTCTCCTTTTCCCATCCTGTTTAGAAGCAGTTATCACAATATCATAGAAAAGACTGATCAGGGCTATATCACCATTTCCTAGTAGGGGCCTTTTGATTGGCATTTGCCTTCTACAAGGTAATAGGTAGTGAGTTTATTCATGCCAGGCTCCGGAATCTGTGGGTGGGAACAGGGTGACTCAGATAGAGAACCTTAGTACCCACCCAGCTCTCACTTATGGGAAGGAATGTGAGATTCGAGTCCCTTGGATCTGAGTTGTAAAAAACCTTTGAGACAGATTTGCTAATGTGCTTCTCCTTTCACATGCTAGCATTAACCAATGTCCAAATACCCTCCTTCTTTAAGGAAGTATTGCCATAGGCATGCAATCACAGTGTTTCCAGGCTATATTAGATCTTCTTAGCTAGGAAATGTACAAAAGACAATGGCAGGCGCTGGCTTGGGAGTGCTCAAAAGTAATCATGTGTTTCCTTTTCATTTCTGCAGCACCTTAAAGTGTACAAAGTGCTTCCTTTATGATAGCCGTATGAGGTAGATAGCATAAATATTGTTATTCTCATATTATATTTGAGGAAACAAGAAGTTGTGACTTGCCCAGGGCAGATAGTGAGTATCTATTATTGATCAATCATGTCTGACTCTTTGTGACCCCATTTTAGGGTTTTCTTGGCAGTGGCTTGCCATTTCCTTCTATGGCTTGTTTTACAGATGAGGAACTGAGGCAAATAGTGAAATGACTTGTCTAGAGTCACATGGATAGAAAGTGTCTAAGGCCAGATTTGAACTCAGGAAGATGAGTCTTCCTGGTTCCAGGTGCAACACTGTCCACTATGTCATCTAGCTGAGAAGTCCTTAAAAGCAAAATTTTATGATGTCAAATTCATGGCTCTTTCTACCATACCAGGATGACTCTTTAAAAGAAAAAGAAAAACCCAAAAGGTTGAGTCCATTGCCTAGCTATGGGACTGTGGTTGTTTTCACACTCTCTATGTTAGCTATAAAATGGAATTTCTCAGAGCCACACCCCCTTGGCATGAAAATTACTTGGGTGTGGCCTATAATGCTCTATGTGAGAGCTGAACCTTGCTAAAGCCTTTAAAGGGACCACCACAGGTACACAGGGCATAGGACTTGCTAACAGATTAATCACTATCCTGTGGGTTTGAATTTTCAAAGGCATGTCGGTTTGATCAATGAGAGTTTAGCATACTGAAAGACTCAGTGTGTTTGAAAGGTTAAAAAAAAATTGCCTGATAAATACTCAGGACAGAACTTATGTGAGCATTAGAATTGGAAGGTCAGTTGGAGTTCACCCCCCTCATTTTACCGTTGTTGATCCTTTGGATCAATGGACCATCTTGACTTGCTCTTGAGTTAGATGTAAATGAGGCAGAGTTGTAAAAAATTGTCAGCTTCACTCTCTCTTCCAGAGTCATTGAGATCAGGTAGCAAGACAAAAGTAAGGTGATAGCCAGGGATGCAGTGGATGACTTTGGTGTCTTCAATGTCTGACCAAGCTCTCAGCACTCCACAACACTTGCTTCAGGTGCCTTCATGGCTATTGGAACAGCATGGCTGGCCAATGAGGTTGCTCCTCTGAACATACACAGACCATGGCTTAGCTGATGCAATTCCTCATGTGGAAGAGACAAGGGAGCCTACTTTCCAGAGAGCTGTCATATTGGGTAATGGTAGCCCCTGGGAAAGATTTTGGACCATTTTTTGACTTTCTATAACCATAGTCAATCAAACAGCATCCTATTTACTGTATAGTTAATCAGCCTGAACCAGAAGCATTCAAAAAGGCATGAGTTGACTTCTGCCCTTCCTCTTAGTTGGCCCTCTCTCATGATTTGGCTTTTTATTTTCTTCAATTGATTTCTTCCTGGCTAATGACATTTGGTGAGAGAAAATGCTGGGAGCCCTTTTTCCCATGACCTGAAGCCAACATGTGTGTCTGTAAACATGAGCCTTAGATCTATACTTACCTTAGCATATGTTCTTTCATTTTAGATTGAGGGACCAGGGGCTTTGTGAGTTTTGAAAAGCCAACCTCCCTCCCCAAGATAATTTCAGACAGTAGGAGAAGTATTGCCAGCTTGAACAGGATTTCCCCCTTTCCCAGAACTTTTATCCAGTACCATGTATTTGAATGGTTCGTTCTTTCTTTGCCCTTTTATAGAATCTGGTATATGTACAAAAGAGTAAAAGTATAGCCAGAGTGGAGAAAATGAGTTCGTTCTCCCATTCTTTGGTTTTAATAAAATAAAACTTTATTAACAACTGGATACCAGTAGCTCTGTCTCATTCTCTAAAAGAAAAAGAAAGCCCATTTATTTCAAAAAGAAGTCCCCTATTAGAACCTGACCCTAGGTCAATTAACCATTTGCACTTTATTTAATCTTCTTGCTGGCTGTCCTGGATAAGGAACTCTGGATCTTTTCCTAGTTTTCTTGCATACTTTAGAGGCCTCAGATTTCTTTCCTTTGCTATTGGGTTGATTCTTGACTCTGTCTGACTCCCCAGACACCTTAAATTGGAAGGTAGAAGGCTTGATACCCACATTCAAGTTGCCCATGTTCTGAGCATGTTCTGCCTTTGGCTCATCACTGACATCCTTACCTCCTCCAGCCCCTCTAGCTTTAGACATAGAGGTTCCCTTCTTTGGATTTTGCTTAGATGCTAGGGGGTCCCTTTTCCTTTTTTGCCTTGACATGGGGCTCAGAGGGTGGTGCTTTGTAGTTTACCAGGAGCTTTATAACAGTCCTGGAAAGAAGTTGTACAAGGATTATTAACCTCAGTGTTATTCTTCCTATGAGAAAACTGTCTCTGAGAACCAGTGATCTCAGAAGACACTGGATTCGTCAACGTTACCTCTTAGAACTCCAATTTCCTTCAAGACTCAGCTCAAGCATTTATCCTTAACCTAAGAGTTTTGAAACTTGGCTATGACATTCCTGGAAGTTTTCTTCTCGGGGTCTTTTTCAGGTGGTGAATGGAAGTTTTTTGTTTGGTTGGTTTTCTTATTTCTACTTAACCCTCTTGTTCTAAAACTTCCAGGCAATTTTCTTTAATTATTTCTTGTAATACTGTATCCAGATACTTTTTTTTTAATCATAACTTTCAGGTAGTCTGACAATTCTTATATTGTATCTCCTTGTTCTGTTCTCCAAATCAATAGTTTTTCTAATGAGATGTTTCAAATTCTCTTCTATATTTTTCTAGTTTTATTATTTCTTGTGTCTTACAATGTCATTCAATTCCTCTTGCTCAATTCTAGTTTTCAAGGAATTATTTTCTTCCTTAAGATTGGTTAATATTCCAGTTGGTTAACATTCTTTTCATAATTTTCTTGGATTGTTTTTATTTTTTCCTAATTTTTCCTCAATATCTTTTATTTGGTTTTTTAAATTCCTTTTTAAGCTCTTCTAAGAACTCCTTATATTTGTGACCATTTGATTTTATTCTTTGGGGTAGAGGTGGTTTATTTTTTAATCTCATTATCTTCCTCTGAATATGAACCCAGATCTTCTTTTATGCCAAAGTAGCTACTATGGGCAGGTTCTTTTTCTTTTGCTTACCCATTTTTATCTTATTTTATTTTATTTTTATCAGCTTATTATTATGATCAGATTTTAATCCTGAGTTGTGAGTAATCTGAACTGGGCCCTAGGTCCTCCTTACTGTTATTTTTTTGAATTCTATCAAGCACCACTTTCTACATAAGAACTTTTCTGATTTCCCATCCTTCCAATGACTCTAGCAGAAAAAAATTCCTTGTATTTTTCATATTACATACATACATACATACAAGCATATATGCACATCTTGGATATGTATATGTTGTTTTCTCCAGTAAAATGTAAACTCCTTGAGGGCAGAGGCTATTTTGTTTTTGTCTTTGCATATCCAGTAACTAACAAAGTGCCTAGAACATAATTAGTCCTTAATAAATGATTATGGATTGAATGATTGAATTAGAAGTTAGCTATATTTAGAATATTTTCTCTTTTAACATAAATTTATTTTTTTAAAGCATCTATCTAGTAAACAACAATTATGCTACATTTCTGATGGAAAGCAATTCTTTAGTGATACCAGTGAACTGTCTTTAAAAGGAAGGCAACATGGATTTCTTTTTTTTAAACTGGTAATATACAGACAATTTCTTTTAATGAATATCCTTTTGATAACTGTGTCTCCACAAAAAGTGTTGACATATTGTTTCCTTGTCTCAACAGATGGTCCTTAGTGATGGGGCTTTTTGCTCTCGTTAAATTAATCTTAACACATGAAGAATCTTCTCAAATAGATGCTTTCTTCAGCTCCTATTCAAGGAATATATTTCCTGATGAAGATGGTGCTATTCTTATGTTTGTCACAGAATAAAAATAGCAGACCCAAAATGTGTAAAAGAGGCCTTCTAGACCAAGACCTTCATTTTAAAGTTGAGGAAGCTAAACCTTAGAGTGGGAAAAGGACTCACCCAAGGTTAAAAGGTCATGGTATAACTGGGACTACAGCCCAAGTCTTCTGATCGCCAGTGCCAGGTCCTTTCCACAATAGTCTGTAGAATCTGAGTCATTACAAAGATAGTAACTAAATAAATCACACTATATATATATATATTTTTTTTTTTACTCTTACATTTATTCTGTAGGTGACAGTAGAGGGGGATGAGTTTGAGGGCAGTAAGCTAAGCAATTGCCTGTGTTACCCAGTGATTAGAATTTTCCAAGTCCTTTAAGTGGATTGACAGTAACTCCTTTAGGCTTTACATTACTAGAGTGGACTAGACCAGATAACTTCAAAGTTGCTTTCTAACATTAACATTGATTACATGTTTCTACTTTCTATTTCTAGAAAATCTCCAGAAGATGTGCATACCCATTCACAAGATATTTACAAAGTACAATGTATGTCTACCTCTCCTTGGGCCAACTTTAACATATACTCCTTTTAATGCCCACTAGTATGAGATTTTTGCAAGAAAATCTATAATCAAAGTTTGACATCATAATTCAGTTACAAAAAGTTTCATTTCTTCAAATCAAAGTTCAAAGTCTCCCAATTTGGAGCAATGTTCCTTTAATGTTATCTGTATTTACCATAGATTCATTATTATGTTTTACACTTCAACTCATATTGGCAAAAATTCTCATGGTAACTTATTAATTTGATAGGATCTGAGCACAGGCCAGAGGTAGGAGAGGAAAAAAGAACTCTGGTATGACAAGCCCCAGTGGAGAGTATAGAGTCTGAACCAGTCCCTACTAAAATATCTGTCCCCAAATCCATGGGAAAGCAGTGGAAAAATACTTCCTCCTGCTGGAGGCTCCTCTACTGTGGTGTGCTTCAAATCCTACTTTTCCACTCTCTTTCAACCTAAGCAGTAGAATCCTAGAATTTCAGAGTTGGGAAATATCCTATTGGCTATCTAGCCTAAAACCACCATCAACCAATCCAATAAATGATCATCTACCCTTTTTGTTTTAGAGACCTCCAAAGAGAACTCATTTCTTTTCCTAAGCAACCCATTCCACTTTTAGGAAGCTCTAATTATTAGGAAGTTTTCCCTTATATTATCTTAATTTGCCTCTTTATAACTTCCTCCATTAAGAAAATGACCTCCATTAAGGAAGAGGGAGGAAGGAGAAAGATAGTGGTGTTGGCTTTCCTATCTAAGGGCTTTGAAACTATCCAAAAAATTATAGCGGTCTATTAGATTGTAAACGTTTTTAAAAGATAGGGAAAATATATTGTAAGTGTTCTGTCAAAAATAACATATGAATCACATCTATATATGTTTGAAAATAATGTTATTAACTCAACCCTCTAGTTGGGTATAGCTTTCACAGGTAATAGAAGAAGTTACTCTCTGAGCTCATCTTCAAGGTATTGAAAATAAAATGTCCTTTAATTTCATGAGGATATTTTACTACTCAATGTTCTGTAATCATATACAATTACTACTTCTACTATTACTACTGTGATCACCATCACCAAAATAATAACAATAATTTATATAGCACTTTAAGGTTTACAAAGCATTTTATATGAATTATTAAAATTATTAAAGCATATTATATTCATTTTAAATTTAAATTTATTAAATTTAAATTTATTAAAGCATATTATATTCATTTTATATGAATTGATTCTTACAGCAACCCTGGGAGATAGATGATACACACACACACACAATACATATATACACAGACATATATGTATATATGTATGTGAGTGTATGTGTGTATATGTATATGTTACATATGTAGTATGTATATACAGTACCTCAGGTCAAGAGAAATTCACCGGCTTGGCCAAGTTGACACAGAGAGTTAGTGGAAAAGCAGATCTCCTGGCTCTCAGACATTTGCTCTTTCCACTATACCATCCTCCTCCTCCTCTAGACCACCTGCAACATTGTCTGGAATTCTACCATGAGAGATTCATTCTTTTGGATAAAACTGTTGATACCTGGCATCCTAGTTTAAAATGCAAATTGCTCTGCAAATCTTTACTCTTATCAGCCATTAATTCCTTAGTGTGAATATGTTCATTAGCTACTTTTCTACTGGCAGCAGTGAAGAGCCAGGCACTGACGCAAAGAGAGATACGAGAAGCAAACAGCAGGAGGAAGGAGGGAGGCAGGGTCTCACCTAGGCAATAGACGCTTGAGTCACACTCAGTGGAGCCAAAGGGCAGCGTGACAGCACCTGGCACTTATGTTGGGGGTGGGGAAAGCATGCTGAAAATGGGAATGGGAGCTCACTAAAGCCAAATATCACACTTTTTTTCTTCCCCTAAGGCTATGTCTGGGATTAAATCTCTGTAACATGTCAAAGTTATGTGTCTGCATCTGTATTAACTACAAAGAGTCCTTAGCCAATGGGAAGTCTTTCCTACCATATTCTATGTATATTGGTCCTGTGGATCAAGTTAGGAAGGGAGGAGGTCAAGAAACAAATACCATTTTTTCTTGACTTACCATAAATTCTACAATTAGTGGTAGATAGACATTCTAGGAAAAAGATAAAAAAGAGCACACTTCTTGATAATCAGTAAATAAATTGATTTCTAGTCCTCTTGAAATGAAGGTGTTACCTGAGTGTTACGTGGAATTAAAGCATTACAAGAGACCCTAAACTTCATCTAGCACAATCTTCCTTTGTTACACAGGAGGAAATTGGACCCAGAATTGCCCAAGGTCACCCAGATAAGAAATAACGGAGTTATGATTCAGACCCTGCTGTCTGGACTCTGAATCCAGTGTTTTGTTTTTTTTCTCCCACCTAATAGACCCTTAAAAAAAAAGGGACAGAGGCAACAAGTAGGGACTATCTCTCTTGTTCTCCATGACCATTTGCACTTTCCCCCCATTAAGACTAGAACCTAGTCTTAATAATTAACCCAGAACAAATTAAGCAATTCATAATAATAACTCAGTAACTGATACAAGTTCAGCAGTAGTTAGTATAGAATTCCAAATATAACATGTTTTGGAACTATAGAATTCCCTGTGACATTCTCTAAATAACCTTTGCTGAGTTAGTAGAAGCTAGGAGAATTAATAATAGTTGTTATTTGTATAGTGTTCACAAAGCACTTTACAAAATGTTACTTTATCACAACAACCCTGAGAGGTAGCTACTATCATCATCCCTATTTGACAGATGATAAAATTGAAGCATTCAGAGGTTAAATGACTTACCCAGGGCCTCACAGTTAGAAAAAGATTTTGAGGCCAGATTTGGCTGAGTCTTCCTGACTCCAAGTCCAAAGCACTATTCACTATGCCACCTTCAATCTGTAACTTTAAAGTTGGCTTCTATGGACGCCTTTGGGATGGAGGCTGCTGAGATTTTCAGGAACTGCTTTCTCCAATTCTACATCCCCTATTAAGGAATTATTTTAAATAATTGTCCTTTCTCTGTCTCCTGCTATTATTTCAAACTCTCGTTCTATCTCTGACTAGAACAGCAGAGAAATTTTACTTTTAACTTTAAATGCCTTATTACTTTCTCTCTCACACTTTTGGTTTCCCCATTATCTATTTTACTTTCTCACGCTCCTCTTTCTGGATCATCATCCACAAGCTACTTCCCTAACGATGGATGTTCCTCAAAGTTCTGTTCTGGGCCCTTTCTCTTTTCATTTTCCACTTTTGTTCATTCTGTCATCTCATTAGTTCCAAGGGATTTAATTATCATCCTGATATAGGAAACTCTCAAATCTAAAAAGACTTAGTCTCCCACTCAAGATCCAGTCCATCATCACCAACTTCCTTATTGGACATTTCAAAAACTGGATGTCCCAGAGTCATCTCAAATGTCCAAAGCATTATCTTTCCCTTTACAACTACCCTTCTTCCAAATTTTCTTATTTCTGTCGAGGGAACCACCATCTAATCAGCCAGGTTCATTTATACCACATGTTGAAGGAATTGCCCAAGCATGCTCTGACTTCCAGAACATCCTTCACTTGAGTTTTCTCTTCTCCATTTACTATAGTTCAGGCTAATATCACCCCTCCTTGGGTCTCCCCGCCTCAAGTATCTTCTCATAACAATCTATTATCAAGACAACCAACAGAGTGATTTTCTTAAAGCTCAGGTCTGACTGCCACCTTCCCCTCTCACCCACCCTCCCTACCACATTCAATAAAATCCAGTGACTCCCTTTAGGATGGGATACTAACTCATCTGCTTGGTGTTTAAATCTCTTCACAACCTGGCTCCTTCATACCTTCTCAGCATTAATCCTCACCTTAAGAAAGGGCTGACTCCTGCCCCTTGTTTGGTGGCTTAGGTCTGAGATTGAAATGAAAAAGACATTTGTGGAACATTTAGTAGTTAACAAAAAGAAATTTACTTAGTTCTATCAGGGGAAGGATATTTAGATTGTTGTTGTTCAGTCCTATCCAACTCTTCATGACCTCATTTGGGGTTTTCTCAGCAAAGATACTGGAGTGGTTTGCCATTTCCTTCTCCAGCTCATTTTACAGATGGGGAAACTGAGGCAGACATGATTAAGTGATTTGACCAGGGTCACATTACTAGTAAGAGTCTGAGGCCAGATTTGAACTCAAGAAGATGAGTCTTCCTGACTTGGGGCCTGGCCCTCTATCCACTTCATCACCTAAGTGCCCATATTTGGGACAGTGAAAGGATGACAACACATCCTTTATTATTCTAACAGTAACTTTTCTTTGCTGGTGTTGGATATCCTCACTTAACACTCAGCAGCCTGAGCATTCCAGCCCTTTAAGCCCTGTCTATTTTTATATTCAGGCAGTCCTGAAGGTATTTAAATAGCATGAGCCTTAGTTCTCTGAGCTAATTAAATAGTGAAGACAGTTTACTACCTTTTAAGGAAAAACTAGAACAACCAACACAGGCCTCAGATTATTACTCCAACCACATCTCTCTACAATCTCAATAATTCTGCTTTTGGTAGGAGTAGTGCCTGTTTTATGTAGCCTGGTCTGCACCTTTAAACGGCTAGAGAAGACCTCTGCTTTCTATGCTGCCTGAGGTATCAAAGACCCAGCCTATGGGGAGTTAGGGTTTTAGTGGAATTTCTACTGCTCCTAAGGAATTCTATTCTTTTTTTTTTTTTTTTTTTTTTTTTTGCTTCTTGGAGGGCAATTGGGGTTAAGTGACTTGCCCAAAGTCACACAGCTAGTAAGTCTGCCAAGTGTCTGAAGCTGGATTTGAACTCAGGTCCTCCTGACTTCAGGGCCGGTGCTCTATTCACTGCGCCACCTAGCCACCCCAGGAATTCTATTCTTATCTAGTATGGTCCATTGTCATAGTAATTATGAAGTTGGAGAAGAGTAACTTTTATATGAATTAATATATTTTTTAATCTTAAGAATTATGTCCCTTTTATCTTTTTTAGTGCTTAATGGTTCAAAAATATCTCATTGCCTTCTGACCCTTGAAGGAAGAATAGGATTGGAAAGAAAATAATGAGTTCTGTTTTGAATGTATTGAAATTGAGATGGCTGTGGAACATTTACTTTGAAATTTCCAATAGGCAATGTAATGATGATAATGATGATTTGTAGTGTAACTTTTATTTTATTTTTATGAAACTTTTGATTTTCTTCATCTTTTAAAATTGTTGTTGCTGTTCAGTCACGTCCAACGCTCAGTGACTCCATCCAGAGGTTCCTAAACTGTCTGATACTACCCGCTGACAGTGTTGGAATGATGAGGGGCAGTAGTAGCCTGGGGTGCAACTGGGGAGCATTGAATAAAAATAAGGAGTCAGTGAAAGCATAAGTAAAGAAGAGAATTTTGAAACATCATTTTGTACATGTTTTATCTATTGTATAACAGAGTTAAAATCATAATGATTATATTATTTTCCAAATAAATACACAAAGTGAAAGTTATTATGAGTGGTCAAGTTCACTGACAGTTCTTTTTTTTTCTTTTTTCTTTTTGGAGGGCAATTGGGGTTAAGTAACAAGGTCACACGGCTAGGTTTTTGTTTGTGTGTGAGGTCGGATCTGAACTCAGGTCCTTCTGACTCCAGGGCCAACGTTCTACTCACTGCACCACCTAGCCGCCCCCTCACTGACAGTTCTTAACAAGCAAACATTGGCATTGTTTCGAAGTACAGAATGCATCGGTGGGAATATGTGCTTACGATATGATATTATATGGTTACGTGATGCAAATATTGCATCATCCAAATTTAAATGCAGGAAAAACCCATAAATTTATAATAAATTATTAAATTAAATTATTAAATTTAAGATGCATCATTTAAAAATATATGCATGTTGTATTTTTTTTTTGGAAATGACACAATTAAAAAAAAAAACATTAGAGGGTTAAAAAAAAAAGCAGATTTCCAGAGCGGCACTATGTAACTCTTTTTTTTTTTGAAAAGGGGATAGTAGACCAAATATGTCTGGAAACCTCTGCCATAGACCATAGCATGCCAAACCTGTCTATCCTCCACTATCTCTCAAAGTCTGTCCAAATTCATGTTCTTTGTGAGTTCACAAAGAATCAGACACAACTAAACAACAAAATCTTTTTCAATTAACATCTATTTTCTCTCTCTCCTACTTCCCCATGGTTGTTGTCCTTCATTCTAGAGGAGAACCAAAATAACATCACTATGTTAGAGTCAAGTTACAATGAACCCGACTGTGACTGATCAGACAAAAATGAGCTCAGAATGCTCCACCCCATGTTGGGTACAAATAGTCTATTTGAACATTTGGGGTGGATTCTCTAAATTTGCACATCCCACATTTCCTTCCTTGAGCTACTTCAATTCTGCTTTGTTCACAGAGCACAGGGCCTTCTCTAATGTGGGCATACTATGTTGGGAAGTCCTGTGCAAGTGTCTTCCATGGTACACAATCAATTCCAAAGTTCTTAAGAGAGACCTTGAGAGTGTCCTTGTATCATTGTACCACTCACTGAAAAGAAAAACAGAAAACAAAACTATTATATCAAATATGCATAGTCAAGCAAAACAAATTTCCACATTGACCATGTCCAAAAATATATATCTCATTTTTCATCTTGTATCCATCACTCCTCTGTCAAAAGGTGGGTAAAATGGTTCATCATTAATGTTCTGGAATCAAGGATGATTACTGAACTAATCAACAGACTTGGGTCTTTCAGTGTTGTTTTCCTTCATACTGTTATTGTTATAACATAAATTGTTCTCCCAGTTCTTCTCTCTTCACTCAGGCATCAGGTCACATGAGTCTTCCCAAGTTTTTTTGAAGCTGTCCCTTTTCTCATTTCTTATAGTACAATGGCATTATATTATGTTCATATGTTATAATTTCATTAACCATTCCCCAGCCAATGTGCATGCACAGTTTCCAGTTAATTGGCACTACAAAAAGAGCTGCTATTAATATTTCTATGTATAATCCTTTTCCTCTTCCTTTGATCTCTTTGGGGAATAAACCTAGAGTGGCATCATGGAGTCAAAAGGAATCCACAATTTAGTACCCTTTTTCAGTATAGTTCCACATTTATTTCTAGAAAGACTATCAATTTTTAGCTTCACCAATAATCTGTCAATGTGCTTATTTGCTCAAAGCACTTGCAATATTGTTAGATTCCCTTTTTTTGTCACTTTTTTTGTCTCATGGGTATGAGGTGAAACTTCAGAATTGTTTTAGTTTGCATTTCTTTAATTATTATTGATTTGGAGCATTTTTTATACAGCTGTTGATAGTTCAGATTTCTTCCTTTGGAAACTTCCTGCTTAGTGAGGTATGGTGACACATGTCTGTAACCCTGGGTAAAGAGAAGCAGATAGATTACTTGAGTTCAGATGTCTTGAGCTGCCATGGATCAATTCAATTGGGTTTGCACATTAAATCTACCATTAATATGATGAGCCCTCTAGAAGAAATGAGGCACAGGAGGTATACCAGATTGCCTAGCAAGGGGTAAACTGGACCAGGTCAGAAATGGAACAGATCATAACTACACTGCTAATTAGAGTGAAATCAGCCCATAGGCTGTGTACTTTGAGTCTCTGCAAGATAGTCTCTAAGGACAAACAAACAAACAAAAACCTGTCTGTTTCTATATTTTGACTATTTATTAATTGGGGAGTGGCTCTTATTCTTATAAATTTAAATTAATTTCTTATATTTCTTGGATATAAGATCTTTAATAATGATTTTTTAAATCCCCATTGGGATGGAAGGTTGTAGAATTTTAAAAATTTTGCAAGAGGCTTTCTTTGATACAATATAGTATAGTGGGAAGAGCTTTGACCTTGAAATCAGGAGACCTGAGTTGCCCTTCTCCTAACTATGTGACCTTAAGCAAGTTGAGTATTCTGAGCTTCAGATTACTCCTCCATAAAATCTGAATAATGACTGCCTACTCAGGGTTGTTGGGAATATTATATGAGATAATTTAGGGAAAGCTTTATAACCAAAAAGCCCTTTGTGAATACAGAGTATTCAGTATATACTATATGCTATATAGTATATACTATATAAATAAGAGTTAATAATTTTGAAGAAATTCCCTAGGTACCTTCTCTGGATTCCTAAGTTTTTTGTTTTTTGTTTGGTTGTGGTTTTTTTGTTTGTTTGTTTGTTTGTTTTGCTTTTTGGAGGGGGAAAAAAGGTAGGGCAATTGGGGTTAAGTGACTTGCCCAAGGTCACATGATTAGTTTATTTTTGTGTTAAGTGTCTGAGGCCTGATTTTAACTCAGGTCCTCTTGACTCCAGGGCTAGTCTCTATTCACTGCACCACCTAACCGCCCTGGACTCCTAAGTTTTACCACTTCTTAACCCCAGATACTTGTGGGATATTAACAAAGGCAACAAAAGAGAAAAATAAGAAGGGCTTGTAAAATTTAAGCAGAAGACAAAGGGAACCTTACAAAGATATGATAATTCTTTTAACTGGGCTTTTCTTTTTCTATGAGACTTTGCTAGGAAATTCCCTGCAAATAACTGAGTTTCTGGTAATTCCCAGCTTTGAAAATGTCCCTTTTATTGTTTCTTTGCCAATTACTCCCTTTAATACAATCTTGAAATAGTTTACAATAGTTATCTCTCTAGGATTAACCTTCCTATTAGTAAAATTTGAGCTGGAAACAATTAGTAAGTACCTAGAAATTTTCCATTGGAATTTGTGCCCTAAGAGCAGCTGATAACATTTAAATACATTCATTACTGTAAATTTTGGTTCATGATTTGGCATTTAAAAAAAAATCTTAGCCAAAGGTCCTGGCTATAATGCCATAAGCCATTATCATTTCCCTTCCCATAAAGTTCCAAAATTTGTCAATAAAAAATATTGTACAGTGTTCGTGTTAATTATATTACTTGTTTCAGCATCAAAATATTAAAATAATATTACATGGTGACTACATTAAATTATTTTTATTGTTGATGAACTACTTCAGTGATTTTCTATTAGCTTGGTTTTTTTATTTACCAAAGTAATTTAGCATTTTGTTCAATGGTTTATTTTCCTTTTGCATGTTTATGCAGGAGGAGTCAATGTCATTATTATTCTGTGAAATGGAAATGACTTGAATTCAATGCATTGATGAACTAGATCTAGAACTCAGTCATTAGTATTTAATTGATTTCTTTGACTTACTGTGTATTTCTTTCTTCCATGCACTTCAGTAAGGTCCAGAAAAATGAGTCCTTACTGCTCCTCACAAAGGATATTTCTTTCTCTGTCTCTGTCTGTCTGTCTCTGTCTCTCTTTTTTCCTGATGCACTCCTTCCTCATCTTCTCAGACTCCCTCCTTTTTTTTTATGATTAGCTCCAGCACTATTTTGTACATTGGGTCTTTCCTGGACAGCCCCCCCCCACCCCCGCAATACCTCTCCCTCCAAAATTACATCTATATTCACCAGCTATAATGTAAGCTCCTCGATGACACGGATTATTTCATTTTTGTCTATATGCACAGTTGCCAGAATATAACAGTTTCCTGATAATGTTTGTTGCTGATTGTTTGATTTGGATGGACAACTCCAAAGGTGAGTAGATGGTGACAATTTCATGACTTTCCCTACAACCTTCTAGTGATGGTTTTTACAAACTAAGCATCTTATAAAACCATTTATTGCAAAATAGCCCCTGAATAGTTTTTTTTGGCAATTTCCCACCTGATATTACTCTGCACAGCATGAATAGATCACAAAATTAACCCTCTGTTAAAACCTGAACATTTTGGAAAAATTTTCTATAGGCTTAATATAATAGCTTCTACACTAGAAGGCAATAATAGGGAGGCATATCATGTTTTGCATGGTACATTCAAGGCATCTTGAAAAGCATTTTTAAAACTTATTTCTTACAACTAACTAGACCTCTATTTTATTTCTCTTGTATCCTCAGATTCACATAACCCTAGAGAGTATTTGGAAATCAATAAAAATAATTGTATGTTCCTCCCTACCTTCCTTTCTCTGACTATTCTATCTCCTATTTAACTCATTCCTATCAGCATATCAGACCCCACACTGAGGCCTGTGCCCTCCCAGTGTATACCATATTGCAAAATTGCTTTCCTCTGGCCCCTACCACAAACCCAGTCTTTATTATCTCAGCTAAGTGCTAAGTGCAAACCAATCTGATTAAACCAGTCCACAATAATGTATGAATGACAGAACCTTCTAACAATCCCAGAAGTATTTTCATTTTAAAAGAGGAGACTTGTTAGTCCAAATTAGTCTATAATTGAGAGCATTTCAAATAGTCATCCAGTGAGCAGACTTTCCGTGGTCATATCCCTTAAATTATACCGCATGGGAAAAATCATCTTTTCTGTCTATTTCTGATGCCAAGCTTTACTAAGGCAAAGTTAATGATGGAGACTTGAAGAATTCCTACAAAAGAGTCAATCATTGGAAAGATAATGACATTAATGGACCAAGAGAGGTAAACAGTTTTTAGCAGAGTGGGCAATTCAACTCTGAAGAGAATGAAAAAAATATCCTGAGTAAATTGGAACACATTATTTGAAAAATTAAGGAAGATGATTAGAGAAGAGTACAAGGAAAACTGCTGAAAAGACAGAAGAGCTTCAGAGAATGGAGAGGAGAAAAAACTTTTCACTTCTCTAGAAGAGAAACAATAGGAAAGGCTTGACCATCTTCAATGCATCTGTGATCTCTCCAACAATACAGGTCATAACCCATCCTGAATGACTCATCTGTGTCCTCAAGTAAATTCTCCATAGAGGTATAGCCAATATGTTGAGGACTTCCTCTGAATCTTTTGACCCTGTATTGATACCTATGGAGCACCCAAGTTATCCACTGGCTATCATATTTTCCCACCGCATGATCAGCTTGCCTTCTTTCCCAGTCATTTTTATACCATTGCTTGGTTGATAATATCATACAGCATATTAACATCTACTACATGCCTTTTGAGTGACCCTCAACTTTATTTCTTCATAAGCTGTTCTATGAATTTCAGCCCATAAAAGTGATGGCTTGGAGAATCTTTATAAAAAGAAGGGCCTCTGCTTAATGGAGAAACTTGGGATTATTAAAAGCATACAGTTACATCTCTTCCTCCTATTTAATTCTGCAACCAGCTTATTGTCTGTGTGCAGTAATATATACAAGGGCATAATATAGACTAAAAATAGGTTTTATTCATTCACATTTTTTCTACATAGATATGTTGAAATCTTTTAAGTAATTATGGATCTCATTTAAAAAGTTCTGTGTTCCAAAGTTCAGTGTAATAAGCAAAATATTATCTACAAACAGGAGCAACAAGACAACCTCTCCATCTATAGGAAATTCCTCTTTCATTTGGACTTGATCATAACATTGACAGAAGGAGAAAGTTTTTTTTTGTTGTTGTTGTTGTTGTGGTTTGTTTTGTTTTGCTCTTAGAATAAACAGAGAAGATATAACAGGAGCCTATAAATAGTTACCATTAGTATATAATGATTACTTAGTAATATTTTGAGTGAGAGTATTTAGATATAGGGATAATATGAATGCCATATAAATGTATTATCCTAAACCTTTAAATACATATGTATACCTTGTAAGAATGATGAAATTGTGTACAAAAAGATTTACTGATACACAAATTACTAGGACTGGCCTGCCTCTACCCTATAATATTGGCATATAACTCAGTGGCTAAAATTACCTTCAATTACTATTCGTCTGGGAAGATTTGCTTACCCCAATCAAGTGGACAAGAGAATATTTACAAGTATTTATGGACTCATAAACAATTTTAACTTCTCAACAACCTCAAGAGAGCTTATAGGGAAAATAATGTTTACAAAATCTTTGTATTGGGATATGGAATGATACTCAGAATGAGAATGGTTTTGAAATATCCTTTTTATATAAAATATTTCATTCTAACAGAATTTTTCTGGAATAGAATTTGTTCTTTAAATGTCCTTCATTGAATCAGTAGTTGATTTCAGACCAACTCCCATGGTTAATTAGTACCCGAAATAGCCTCTACTAACTCTAACCAAAGTCATGAATAGGGAAATCGTTTCATTCTATCTTTGCCAATGGTAACTTTTCAGCTATATTAGTTCACAAAAAGAAAGGATAACAAGGCAAAGGAAATAATTAGCAAGCAATTGATGTTTAAACAAACATTAACAAGGGAGGCCATATGTCATTGGATTATATTTTCTCAGAATATCCTTATTGAATAAGTCATCCTTATTGCATTGGAGCTACAGTATCTGACACTTATTTAAGGTGTCTAGATATAGTTGTCCACTTTTATGTCTCCAATGTAACTGGTACTTTATTTACATTTAACATAAAGTGTTTTTGTCATTTCAAATGTCAACAAAAGAAAAGAAGAATGGTTTCCTGTAGGAAGATTTCCCACAAGCTACCATGAGCAGCCAAATGAGATTTTTAAAAATAGACCAAGATGTCACCTTGGTTATTTAGTTTTGCTAGATCAAAAACATGCTCAGGTGAACAGAAGAACCGTCTTATAACAACAGTTCAAATATAACGGACAATTTATCATAAACTGTCACAAATTAACATGCTATCTAAAAAAATATAAATAACCCAGGACATAAATTTAGAGCTGGAAAGGATCTGGGACACTACCCAGTCCAGATTCCTCACTTTTCAGCTGAGGCAACTGAAGCTCAGTGAGTTTATATACCCTGCTCAAGGTCAAGTGAATGCCAGAGCTGGGTTCCTATGATTCCAGACCAAGCTCTAGATCCTGTTCTATACTACCTCTATGCTTAGCATGTCATACATTGAAGTGGTAAGTAAGAAAAAGTGATTTTATAAATTGGCCTTATTGAAAAAAATTTAAAGGTACAAAGGACACTACTGTAGGAGCCAAAGGTCTTACTTTCAACAGTGTACTTAGCTCAGCTTTTGGCAGTAAAAAGCTACTGCTAAGATTTGAAGCTGACAAGTTGTCCCAAAACTTCATCCTGGATTTAATTTCCACCATCACTAACATCTCTTTCCCATATGGGATATACCAGTAAAGTCCAGGAGCTGTCCACTGCTGAAGCTTTTTAGGTTAACCAGACGGTGTAGAGGTTTGCAATTAAACACTCAGGTAACTTCCCAATCATTTCCATACTGTGCTATCTATTCAAGTTCAATCCTTGTTGGACACCGATTTCTTTGAACTTTAACCTCTTTTGAGTTGTGCACAGATCTCATTACTACCTTCTTTCTGGCCTACCATTCTAGTCCTAACACATCTCCTATGCCAATACCCACTTGCATTGTACTTCATGCTCATCATTCTTGAAACATTTTTCCTGTTCTAAATCTTGGATTTCTTCTTTCTTGACATTCAAAAGCTGAGGCACTTCTGCCATTGACTTCCCTTCATCCTTGCCCCATTAATTTCTGCACAAGGCCAGGCAAACTCCAGAAGTAAGTAGCATAAAAGAAGGGGAAAAGCTTCACCTATGACATTTTTGTCTGATTACTCTCTCTCTCCCCCTGTCTCTCTCCTCCCCTCCCTCCTAACTCAGGAAATAATCATTCCACATCTTCATACCTTATTTCATCCATTTATTAATTAGTGATTATTTTCTATCTTTATTGAACTTGAAGTCTGTCAAAATATTCACAAAATATTTAGGATGCCTTAATAAAAATTGTAATTAAATATATCACTTATTCAGTCTTTTTGGTTTGCAAATGGAAAGCCAGGTGGCATATTAGAACTATATTTGCATATGCTATCATCATTTGTTAAACTAACATTTACATAATTTATTTACATAATTTATTTGAGTGAGATTCTCCTAAGTTAGTGATAATGTAGAGATAAATGGATGACTTCACTTTGGAGCCTGGCAATATTTCTTGAGTCTTTTTTTTTTTTTTTTGCTTTTTGGAGGGCAATTGGGGTTAAGTAACTTGCCCAAGGTCACACGGATAGGTTTTTGTTTGTGTGTGTGTTAAGTGTCTGAGGCCGGATCCAAACTCAGGTCCTTCTGACTCCAGGGCCAACGATCAATTCGATGAGCCACCTAGCCACCCCTCTTGAGTCTTAATAGACATCATAAATTGGGCTTCACTCAGACAGATTCTAGGATGGAACACCAAATACAGATCCTTCAATCATACAAACAGAAGATCAGTTTTGACCCTTAGAGGAAAACTAAATAAAATGGATTCTCTTACAACAATCCTAGATAACAAATGCTACTGCTGTTCTCTTGTAGCCTGGCAGATGATATACTTTTAATTTGAAGATCTTTTGGGGGTAATATCCCAAACTTCCAAACTCATTCACCTTTCTTCCATTCATTCCTAGATTTAGAGCTGGAAGAGACCATAGAGGTCCCCTAATTTAAAGACGAGGATATTGAGACCCAGAGAAGATATTTAATTTACCCAGGACCAAACGGCCAGTAAGCATGAGACAGGATTTGAACTGAGGTCTTCTTGGTTACAAGTCCAGCTCATTGTTTACTATATCACAAGGCCTCTCCATTTTTTCTTTTCTTTTCCTAAAAAACTACAGAAGAGGCAGGAAACACAGAAAGACAGAAGGATGAATATTCTATTGATAAATATCCTCTCCATGAATTCATCCATCAAGATAGAGGATTTTTAAATGTTGTCAACCAAAGACGAATGCTATCTTTTTCTGAACAGGTATCATTTTGTGCTAGGAAAAGTTGAAGGAGAGATATGGAGAAACCAACTTGCATGGTGATTTATGAGATGTTATTCAAACCATGATCTCTATAGTATGTGATTCCTTTGCCAATATTATAAAATTGAAGGTAAATTGACACTTTTTTTCAGGTTATAAAGAAGGATTATAAGAGATGGAATGAACAATGGGAAAGAGGAAACAAAACCAAACAAGAACAAGAAAGAGAGCAGGTAATTTGCTTCAGTCTGCATTCAAACTCTGTTCTTTCTAGTTCTTTCTCTGAATGTAGACATGTCTCTCCATCATGAGTCTTTTGGAGTTGTCCTACAACCCTGCATTGCTGAGAAGAGTCTGGTCTATCGAAGTTGGTCATCACACATACGTTGTGTCTGTAATTGTGTACAGATTCTTCCTGGTTCTACTCTTCTCACTAAGCATCAGTTCGTATAAGCCTCTCCAGGTAAATATGAAGTCCATCTGCTCCTCATTTCATATAGCACAATAGTATTCCATTACATTCATATACCACAACTTGTTCAGCCATTCCCCAATTGATGGGCATCCCCTTGATTTCCAATTCTTTACCAACACAAAAAGAGCTGCTATAAATATTTTTTGTACATACGGGTCTTCCTCCCACTTCTATGATCTCTTTGGGATACAGCCCTAGAAGTGGTATTGCTGGGTCCGAGGGTATGAATTTATTTATCGCCCTTTGGGAATAGTTCCAGATTGCTCTCCAGAAAGGTTGGATCAATTCACAACTTCACCAACAATGCTTTAGTGTTCCAATTATTCCACATTCTCTCCAGCAGTAAATTTACAACTTTAACTCTATTGGGGTGTATGGAGTATTCAAGGAGGACTAGCACCTCTGGTGGGAGGGCTCTGTTCATCCACCTTTGATGTCTACCTAGCACTCAACTCTCACCTGTGGATGCAAAAAGCTGTAGCATGTGCAACAGCCACACGCTAGTAAACTGTCTCAGCGGAAGAGCTAAACCAGGTTGAAGGTAACTGATAGGCCTCAAACTTGTCAGTGAATTAGGGAGATGTCTACCCCAAGCATGTAAAGACTTTACCTGGTGGAATAGGTATATGAGAACAATTTGTTTCAGCGTCCATGAAGGTGGCAGGTGGTATGGAGTGTTTAGAACTTGGTCAGACATCAAAGACACCAAGGTCACCCACTGCATCCCAAATAATAGCCAGTCATCTTGCATTTTGTCTTGCTGCTGGACTTCATAACTTTGGAAGGGAGAGTGAGGCTGATGATTTTGTGTAATTCTGCCTCCCTTAAATCCAATTCACCCACAAGTCAAGAAATCAACTCCATGATACCATTATTCCTCTTTGAAAAGGAAGGATGTACAACAATTGTGAACTAATGAATAGTGAACCAGCCAGAGGGATTTAGAAAACATAAGCTCTAGTCTAGGCACTAAAACTAACCTGCTACATAACTTTGAACAAAGCATTTTGCTTTTCTATCCTTCAGTTTTTCCATCCATAAAATGGAGCTAGTCAACCTCCCAGGAGGTTTGTGGGGAGTCAGATAATGAATGTAAGCATGATCAACTATTGTTTTAGAGACAATTATTAGTATCACTACAAGGCTCCTGACATAACTTCACCCTTTGATTTTTTTTTCTTTTTTGATTCCTTAGTTTGAAACTTTGATTTAGAAAGGCAACATGATATAGTGGATAAAATCTTGGGGTCAAATCCCACTTCTGACAATTATCAGTAAATCCCTTAATCTCTTGACTTTAGGCAAACTAACTACAGAGTCTCATCTACTAAGTGATAAACTTAGTTATAAGCCACCGCCCCCCCCCCCACATTGGTGGAGGAAGCACACACCAAAGTATTTTGAAGTTTATCATGATCTTTGTGTCTGCTTATCTCAGTAATCAGCTTTACTAATGATTTCCACTTCTCACCTTTTATCTCTCCCTTCCCAGAGCACTTAAGAAGTATTAATTATGCCATCATGTTAAAGATGAGAAACTTGGACACTATCCGTGAAGTCATTTTGTCAGGGCCACCCAAAAAAATAAAAACCAGGAAGAGATAGAAAGGAGATTAGATTTCTTTCATGTAAAGTCTTCATTACAAGGACATTTAATTTACTGCACAGGTGTGATGTAATGAAGTCATCCGTGGACCTCACTACTCTGGCCTAGGTAACTTGAAGCATAAAGGATCCAGTTTGGACTCCAATATAGAGTCCATACCAGCACTTCACTCCTGTCTTTACCACAAGGTCATTTTGCTTTCATATTGTTCTCTCCTCTAACTGTAAAGAGAAGTAGATCTGCTGAGCCTGTGCTTTGTCCAGGGTCAAAGGGGAAGGCCCCAGTAGCTGACTTGGCAAGAGAATACATTTATACCTCCCATGAAGATCCTAAAGAAGCCAGCCAACTGTAAAATAAAATGTCTGTAAGTGCACCTCAGGTCATACCTTCCTTTTGCAGCGTGATTGAGCACTGGGGAGATTGATGTGTACCTCTACACTATGTTTGGTGAGCAAAGGGTTCCTAAAGACCTGGGGTAAGAAAGACCTGAGTTTGAATCTTATCCCAAAGACTTACTAACTGTGTGATCTGGACAAGTTGTTTAACCTCTGTCTGCATGGGTTTCCTCATCTGGAAAATGAAAGTGATAAAAACACCTGACACCCAGGGCTGTCATGAGGATAAAACAAGATAATGTTTTTAAAGGGCTTTGCAAACCTTAAAGTGCTATTTGAATTGTATTATCATTGTTGTTTTTAGTAGGGAGATTTAGATTCTTTTCTGTGACATTTATATTAACAATCAATTAGATTCCTGAACAGACTTTGTAAATATAGGAAGGGAACCAGAATGTTACAAGAATGTTGGTAATCACTGGGGGTTCTAGGCCTTGGGGGACACAAAACTACCTGGGGGAAAGAGGGAAAGGAAGAAGAGTCATTCTCTACCCTACCGAAGGGTATTTAAGGACAGAGACTCAGAAAAACGGGACAACCAATGCTAAGATTGTATCTCCCTGCAAAATGCAGTTATATCAAGCCCAAGTGTTCAGACATCAAACACACATAAATAAGGGAGGAAGAGGTATTTGCCCCACATTAAAAATATGTTTGTAAGATGAAAGAAAAATGATGTTTGAAGAGTCATATTATGGATCTTAAAAGGGAAAACAAAATTTATTGCATTTTTATATGGAGTCACATTGGGATGAGGTTAATGACAGTGAAACAGACAGATTTACATGATGTGAGAAGCATTAAAAATACGAATGATGTTGGCTCTGAATATCACTTAGTTGTTCCTGCATAATAGCACTAGAACTGCTTGTAACTAATAAAATGCTTTTATAGTCATTTATAAAATTACTCTGCCCAGCCCTTCTCTCCATCATTTACTTCTACTGACACCCATACATGAGCTCTACAACCAGCTACATTTGCTCTCTGCCTCTATTTCTTTGAAAGTCTTTTTTAGGACATTTGGGAGTATTGCTCCATTTTGGCCCCACTGGAAGGTCCCCATTTAACAGTTATTTTTTTAGGTATATGGTGTACATATCTCTTAACTAGTCCTGGACCCCTCTAATCCTTTAATGCATCTATAGTCTCATTAAGGTGGATGTAACTTCCAATGACACAGATCTCAACTGACCCATGTCTACCAGTTCTGTCTAACTCTTGTCCATGTCTTTTCATAAATTTATCATAAGAGGAGCAACCAATGGGATGGTTAGCATGAGGGTGTGTGAGGTAGGTCTCTATAACATTATTTTAATATTGTTTGTATACCAATGGAGCACAGGAAAGTGGGCTGTTCAATGGCTATCACTCACTCATGCTATATGACCAACCCATACATTTTCTGATGATATAATGATTCATAAAAAAAAAAAAAAGTTTTGAAGATTGATCATTGGTCTTCTGGTACCAAGATGGTGGAGTGATAAAGGAACCCTCTGGAGCCCTCCCAAATTCCCCTCCAACCAATTGGAAAAGTGCCTCAGAATTGATCTAGGAACAGGGAAGCAGCTTACCAGACAGGTAAGCCTGGGGTGGAAGGGGAGGGAGGTCTAAGAGCAACAACAGCAGCCAGCCTAACAGCAGGGGGCCTACAGCAAGACTCCAAGGCTGGGGCAATCTACCAGCAAGACCCCACCTTCCTGTAGACCAGCGGCCCACTAGGCAAGTGAGAAGTCTGTGCAGCACAGCAAGGCTCCACCCCATCAACCCCATCCCTCAAATAAACCACAAGTGAGACCTTGATCCCACTGCTGACCAGTAGCGAAGTCCTGCCCCAGAGCTAGCCCAACTCTGGGGCCTACCAGAAGTGAAACCCTGTTTCCAAAGCAACCCAGAAGCCAGGTCCCACCCCTGGAGCAGACCAGTAGCTAAACCCCACACCCAGGGGAGACCAACAGGGAGGGAGCCCCACCCCCCCAATACGAGTCAAAAGGGAAACCTCACCTCCAGTGAAAGCAAGCAGTTAAACCCTAAAACCTAGTGAAAGCTAACAGAAAGACCCAGAGACCCAAGACAAAAGGCTTGGGACAGTGCAGGACCAGATCCCAACTCTCACATAAAACTACCAAGTCACAAAAAAAAGGCAGAAAAAATGAGGAAAAAAATTTTAAAAGAGCTTGACTATAGGAAGTTACTATGGTGATAGGGAGGATCAAGGCATAAATTTTTAAGAGGACAGTAGTGTCAAAATAGCTACATGTGCAGCCTCAAAGAAAAATAAAATTTGTTCTCATATCCAAAAAGAATTCCTGGAAAAGCTTAAAAAGGATTTTAAAAAGCAAATTGGAGAAGTAGAAGAAAAATTGGGAAAAGAAATGAGTAATGGAAGAGAATCATGAAAAAAAAGAGTATGGGAAAAGATATTTTAAAATGTATTGAGAAAAATAACTCCCTAAAAAACAGAATTGGCTAAATGGAAAAGGAAGTAGAAAAGTTCAGTGAAGAAAATAATCCCTTAAAAGCTAAAATTGAACATAAAGAAAGTAATAACTCTGTGAGACATAAAGATAAAAGACATTTTTAAAAGTTTAAAAAAAATTTTTAAAATGTGAAATTTATCATTTTGGAAAAACAACTGACCTAGAAAATAGATCCAGGAGAGATAAATATATAAACATTATTAGATTACCTGAAAGCCATTATCAAAAGAAAAGAAAAAAAAAAGAAAAGAAAAGCCTAGACAATATCTTTCAAGAAACTGTCAAAAAAAATAACTTCCTTGATAAATTAGAATCAGAGGGTAAAATAGAAATTGAAAGAATCCACTGATCACCACCTAAAAGAGATCCCAAAATGAAAACTCCCAAGAATATCATAAACAAATTCCAGATCTTACAGGTCAAGGAGAAAGTATTGCAAACAGAGAAAAAGAAATAATTCAAATATCATGGAGCTACAGTCATTTGGCAACTTACACATTAAAGAATTGGAGGACTTGGAATGTGATATACTAGAAGGCAAAGGAGTTAGGATAACAACCACGAATCACCTACCCAGCAAAACTGAATATAATCTTTCAGGGGTAAAAACAGATGTTTGATGAAATAGAAGCCTTTCAAGCATTTCTAGTTAAAAAATCAAAGCTAAATAAAAAAATTGACCTCCAAATACAAGACTCAAGAGAAATATGAAAAGCCAAAAAAAGAAACAAGAAAGAGAAAACATAGGAAATTCAATAAGGTTACAATTTGGATTTCTATATGGCAAGATAATATTTGTAACTCTTAACAACTTTATTACCATAAGAGCGGTTACTATTATATGAAGACAGAGGTGTGGATATAAGGTAAATTTGATGGGATGATCCCCCCCCCAAAAAAAACCCAAAAACAAAATAAAGGGGTGAGAAAAAAATTGTATGGAAAAAGGAAGGGGGAAATTGAATAGGGTATATTATCCAACATAAGAGAGGCATGAAAGAACTATTATAATGGAGAAGAAGATGGTGGCGGGGGTGGGGGGAAGGGCAGGTGTCAGGAAAAATTTAAACCTTACTCTTATCTAAATTGTCTCAGAGAGGGAATAACATACATACTCATTTGAATACAGAAATCTATCCTTACCCTATAAGGAAGTAAAAAGGAACAGGAATAACAGAAGGGGGAGGAGGGACTAATAAAAGGGAGGGTAGATTGGGGAAGACAGTGATCAAAAGTAAAACACTTCTGAGGAGGGAAAATGTGGGGGTTAAGAGAGACAGGTTGATAAATAAGGGGGAAATAGCTCGGATGGAAAGGCACAGTTATCATAACTATAAATATGAAAGATATGAACTCACCCATAAAGTGTAAGCAGATAACAAGAAACACATTTGAAGCAGAGATACACACAGGGAAAAAAGCAAGAGGTTGGAGCAGAATCTATTATGGTTCAGCCAAAGCAAAGAAAGCAGGAGTAGCAATTGTGATTCTCAGACAAGGTAAAAGAAAAATAGGTCTAATTAAAAGATATAAATAAGGCAACCACATATTGCTGAAAGTTACCATAGATAATGAAGTCATATCAATATTAACCATACATGCACCAAATAGTATGGCATCTAAATTTCTGAAGAAGTTGAATGAGTTACGGAGGAAATAGATAATGAAAGTGTACTAGTAGGGGACTTCAACTTTCCCCTCTCAGAACTAGTCAGTGAGAAAACAAAGCTACCACTCTTTGCAGATGACACAATATTCTACTTAGAAAATCCTAGAGAATCAACTAAAAAACTACTTGAAATTATCAACAACTTTAACAAAGTCAAAAGACATGAAATAAACTCACGCAAATCATCATTTCTATATATTACCAACAAAGTTTAGCAGCAAGAACTGGAAAGAGAAATTCCATTTAGAATAGCTCTAGATAATATAAAATAGTTAGGAGTCTACCTGCCAAGACAAACTCAAACTATATGAACACAACTATAAAAATGCTTTCTAAACAATTGGAAAAAATATTAATTGCTCATGGGTAGGCCAAAGCAAAATAATAAAAATGACAACTCTACATGAATTAATCCATTTATTCAGTGCTATACCAATCAAACTATCAAAAATATATTTTATAGAGCTAGAAAAAATAATAACAAAATTCATCTGGAAGAACAAAAGCTCAAGAATATCAAGGGAGTCAATGAAAAAAGTTGCAAAAGAAGATGGTCTAAACAGACATACCAAATGTCAAACTATATTATCGAGTAGTAATTATCAAAACAATCTGGTACTGGCTAAGAAACAGAGTGGTGAATCAATGGAATAGAGTAGGTATAAATTAAATTATAGAAAATAACCATAGTAAT
>WOXC01011988.1:0-28896 GCA_011680675.1 Gymnobelideus leadbeateri
CACATCCTCTCCATCATTTGTCACTTTCTTGTTTTTCATCTTAGCCAATCTGACTGGAGAGATGTGGTATCTCAGAGTTGTTTTGATTTACATTTCTTTAATCAATAGTGATTTAGAGCATTTCTTCATATGTTTATAGATATCTTTAATTCTTTCTCTGAAAACTGCCTGTTCATATCCTATGACCATTTATCAATTGGGGAATGACTCGTATTCATATAGATTTGGCTCAATTCTCTATAAATTTTAGAAATGAGTCCTTTATCAGAGACACAAGTTGTAAAAATTCTTTCCCAGTTTCCCACCTCCCTCTTGATCTTGGTTACATTGGCTTTGTTTGTACAGAAGCTTTTCAATTTAATGTAATCAAAATTATCCATTTTGCATTTTATAATGCTCTCTAATTCTTGTTTGTCCTAAAGTCTTCCCCTCTCCACAGATCTGTCAGGTAAACTATTCCTTGCTTTCCCAAATTGCTTACAGTATCATCCTTTACACCTAGATCATGCACCCATTTGGACTTGATTTTGGTATATGGTGTTAGATAATGGTCTATGCCCAGTTTCTGCCATACTGTATTCCAGTTTTCCAGCAGTTTTTGTCAAATAGTGCATTCTTATCCCCAAAACTGGGGTCTTTGGGTTTATTGAACAATAGATTGCTATATTCATTAACTGCTGGGTCTCCTGCACCTAATCTATTCCATTGATCCACTACTCTACACCTCTGCCAGTACCATGCAGTTTTGATGACTGCTGCTGTATAATACAGATTAAGATCTGGCATAGCTAGTCCACCTTCCCTAGCATTTATTTTCATTAATTCCCTTGATATTCTAGACCTTTTGTTTTTCCAAATAAATTTTGTTATTATTTTGTCTAACTCTACAAAGTAGTTTTTTGGTAAATTGATTGGAATGGCACTAAATATATAATTTAGTTTGGGTAAAATTGTCATTTTTATTATATTAGCTCGACCCAGCCACAAGGAATTTATATTTTTCCAACTATTTAGATCTGATTTTATTTGTGTGAGAAGTGTTTTGTAGTTGTGATCATATAGATTCTGGGTTTGTTTTGGCAAGTAAATTCCCAAATATTTTATAATGTCTACAGTGACTTTAAATGGGATTTCTCTTTCTATCTCTTGTTGTTGAGTTTCATTAGAGATGTACAGGAATGCTGAGGATTTATGTGGGTTTATTTTATATTCTGCAACTTTGCCAAATTTATTTGTTGTCTCAAGTAGTTTTTTACTTGATTCTCTAAATATATCATCATATCATCTGCAAAGAGTGATAGCTTGGTCACTTCTTTGCCTAATTTGATTCCTTTGATTTCTTTTTCTTCTCTAATTGCTACTGCTAGTGTTTCTAGTACCAGATTGAATAAGAGGGGTGATAGTGGACACCCTTGTTTCACTCCTGATCTTATTGGAAAGGCTTCTAGTTTATCCCCATTGCATATAATACTTGCTGATGGTTTTAAATAGATGCTATCAACTATTTTAAGGAAGGCTCCATTTTTTCCTATACTTTCTAGTGTTTTTAATAAGAATGGATGTTGTACTTTGTCAAAAGCCTTTTCTGAATCTATTGAGATGATCATGTGGTTTCTGCTAGTTTTATTGTTGATATGCTCAATTATACTAATGGTTTTCCTAATATTAAACCATCCTTGCATTCCTGGAATGAATCCTACCTGATCAAAGAGTATTATTTTTGTGATAAGTTGTTGGAGTCTTTTGGCTAATATTTTATTTAGAATTTTTGCATCTAAATTCATGAGGGAAATTGGTCTATAATTTTCTTTCTCTGTCTTATCTCTTCCTGATTTAGGAATCAGTACCATATTTGTGTCATAGAATTTGGTAGGACTCCTTCTTCACTAATTTTCCTAAATATTTTGTAGAGTATTAGAATCAATTGTTCTTTAAATGTTTGATAGAATTCACTAGTGAACCCATCTGGCCCTGGAGATTTTTTCCTAGGTAGTTCATTGATGGCTTGTTTGATTTCTTTTTCTGAGATGGGATTATTTAGGTAATTCACTTCCTCTTCAGTTAATCTGGGCAACTTGTGATTTTTTAAATATTCATCCATTTCACTAAGATTGTCATATTTATATGCATACAATTGAGAAAAATAATTCCTCATTATTTTTTTTTTATTTCCTCTTCATTAGAGATAGATTCACCCTTTTTATTTTTGATACTCATAATTTGGTTTTCTTCTTTCTTCTTTTTATCATATTGACTAAGGGACTATCAATTTTGTTGATTTTTTCATAAAACCAGCTCTTAGTTTTATTTATTAATTCAATAGTTTTCTTAATTTCAATTTTATTAATCTCTCCTTTGGTTTTCAATATTTCTAATTTAGTACTAAATTGGGGATTTTCAATTTATTCTTTTTCTAGCTTTTTCAATTGCATGTCCAACTCATTGACCTCCCTTTTCTCTAATTTATTCATGTATACACTCAGGGATATAAAATTTCCCCTGAGAACTGCCTTTAGTGCATCCCACAAATTTTGGTATGTTGTCTCATTATTATCATTCTCTTGAATGAAATTATTGATTGTTTCTATAATTTCTTCTTTGACCCATCCATTCTTTAGGATTAAATTGTTTAATTTCCAATTAGTTTTTGGTCTATCTTTCCCTGGACCTTTATTGCATATAATTTTTATTGCATCATGATCTGAGAATGATGCATTTGATATTTCTGCCTTTTTGCACTGGATTGTGAGGTTTTTATGCCCTAGTACATGGTCTGTTTTTGAGTATGTACCATGCACTGCTGAGAAGAAAGTAAATTCCTTTTTATCCCCATTCAGTTTTCTCCAGAGATCCATCATATCTAGTCTCCCTAAGATTCTATTCACCTCCTTAACTTCTTTCTTGTTTATTTTGAGGTTAGTTTTATCCAGTTCAGAGAGGGGGAGATTGAGGTCCCCCACTAGTAGAGTTTTGCTATCTATTTCTTCCTCTAATTCGTTTAACTTCTCCTCTAGGAATTTGGATGCTATACCACTTGGTGCATATATATTAAGTAGTGATATTGCTTCATTCTTTATGGTGCCTTTTAGTAGGATGTAGTTTCCTTCCTTATCTCTTTTAATTATATCTCTTTTTTCTTTTGCTTTATCTGAGATAAATATTGCTACCCCTGCTTTTTTTACTTTAGCTGAGGCATAATAAATTTTACTCCAACCTTTTACCTTTTCCCTGTGGATATCCCTTTGTTTAAAATGTGTTTCTTGTAGACAGCATATTGTAGGATTATGGTTTTTAATCCATTCTGCTATCCGCCTCTGTTTTATGGGAGAGTTCATCCCATTCACATTCACAGTAATGATGACTATCTGTCTCTTTCCCTCCATCCTATTCCCTCCCTTGTTTATGTTTTTGTTTCTTCCTTCTCCCTTCCCCTCCTTGAAATTTTCCCTTTTGACCTCCCCCTCCCTCAGTGTTCCCACCCAGTGACCCCCCTTCTTAACCTAGACTTTCCCCTTACTACTATCTCCCTCCCTTCTAATCCCCCCTTTAGTCTCCTCCTTTTCATGCCCCCTTACCCTTCCACTATCTATAGGACACAATAAATTTTTATACTTATCAGAGTAAATTGCTCCCTGTTTAATTCCAGACCAATGAGAGTAAATTTCAAACAGTGCTCTTCTCCTTCCCTCCTTTTCCTCTATTTAATGAATTTATGTGTCTATTCACATTAGTATCTTAAACTTCACTGATTAATTTGATCCCTCTTTGGACCAGAACCAGTGAGAATAGTGTTTAAATGATGTTCTTCTCCCTCTTTCTTTCCCCTCTTCTATAGTGTGTTTTGATGCCTCTTCAGATGGCATATTTTACCTTTTCCTAGCTCATCCTTTCCTTTTTCCCATTACAGTCTCTTTGATCCCCTTAATAGTATTTTTTTTTTAGACTTCATGTTAGTGCATTCATACCCACACCCTCTAAGTATAACCCTTTAAAAGGTCATGATAATCATAAAGATTTTGAATATTGACAGTTATCAGCTCCACATATAGGGATGTGAACATTTTGCTCTTGTTGCATCCCAAGTAATGAGCGTGTGTTTGTGGGTGTGGGTGTGTGCACTTATGCATGTGTGAGTCTGTGTTTCCCTTGTTTACCTTTTTATATCTTTCTGGAGTCTTGTAATTGGAGATCAAATTTTCCATTGAGCTCTGGCTTTTTCATCAGGAACATCTGGAAGTCCCTTATTTCATTAAACGACCATCTCCTTGCCTGGAAGATTATGCTCAGTATTGCTGGGTAGTTAATCCTTGGTTGTAGTCCTAGCTCTCTTGCCCTATGAAATATCAGATTCCAGTCCCTCCGCTCTTTTAATGTAGAAGCTGCTAGGTCCTGTGTGATCCCAACTGTAGTTCCTCTATGTTTGAATTGTTTCTTTTTGGCTGCTTATAGAACTTTTTCTTTAATCTTGTAATTCTGGAATTTGGCTACTATATTTCTTGGAGTTTTCAATTTGGGATCTTTCTCAGGAGAAGTCTGGTGAATTCTGTTGATAGCTATTTTATCTTCTGATTCCAGGACCTCAGGACAGTTTTCTTTGACAATCTCTTGGAGGATGTTGTCTAGACTGCTTTTTTTTTGTCGTGGCTTTCTGGTAGACCAATAATTCTTAAGTTGTCTCTCCTGGATCTGTTCTCTAGGTCAGTTATTTTTCCAGTGAGATATTTTACATTTTCTTCCAATTTTTCGATCGTTTTTTTTTTTTTATTGACTCCTGCTGCATCATAGAGTTCTGAGTTTCAGTTTGATTGTATCTGATTTTTAGCGAATTATGGTCTTCAGGTAGTTTTTGAAGTTCCTTTTTTAGGAAGGCATTTTCTCCAATTACTTCACTAATTTTACTTTTTAAGGATTTGTTTTCTTCACTGAGACTTTTTTCCAAGTTGGTCACTGCTTCCCTGATTTGGTCTTTAAAATTTTTCTTAAGCTCCTCCAGGAATGCTATTTGGGCTTGAGACCAGATCATGTTTCCTTCTGTGGTCTCAGGTGTGGGTAGAGAGTCTATATTGTCCTGTGTATTTAGTTGTTCTTCCCCTACATAGTAAGCTCGAATAGACTTTCTTGCCTTCCCCTTCTCCTTTTCAGCTTCCTTCCTTCCCATTTTGACTTCCTGTTTCTTAGTTTCTCAGGCTATGAGTTTAGGGCCTGATCCTTGACTTTGAATACCTCTGGGTGGCTAGTTTATGGCTAAGTCAGGGAAATCAGTGAGGAAAGTAGATGTGTAGGTGGGGGTGAGTCTGACCACTTCAGATTTCTGCCTCTATACCCCTGGGCTATAAGTAGGCTTTTGTTGGTGAGGTAAGGTGGGGCTTATTGTGACCCCTCCCTCTCTTCTCTTCAGACTCCTGGCTGTCTCAGTTACACCCCTTCTTGTAGACTCTCAAGCCTGAGGCTATTTCCATTAACTTGGGATTTCAATCTGGGTGGGAGACTTTTAGTTCTGGCCTCACTCAGGAATGTTGCAACTATGATATCTTTGCTCTAAAATGGTGTTGTTGGTCTCTATTTCATTTTATATGACATATAAAACAAATGTTTACTACACAAGATATTTTTAGAGCTCTTTTACTCTCCTTGTTATGCAAATGATTAGTTTTTATTAAACTTCTATTTCAAATTATTATAATCTATACTGATATTTCAACTTTTCATTACTCGTTTTCATTATTAATTACTTGTTTAAATAGTTCAAGATAGAGTTGTTTCAGTTGTGTGCCAGATCATTTTCTCATATTTTTCCTAGCATTTTGTTAATTCTTATCTTTCCTCTAACAAGTCAGTACTCAGTCTGATTTATTCAGACAATTGATTCAAGGATGATGTCCTCAATAATGAACCCTTTCTTGGCAAAATATAATCTCTTTTCTTTTTCTTTGGGAGGGCAACTGGGGTTAAGTGACTTGCCCAAGGTCACATAGATAGTTTTTGTGTTATATGTCTGAGGTCAGATTTGAACTCAGGTCCTTCTGACTCCAGGGCCAGTGCTCTATTCACTGCACCACCTAGTGCCCCTGATATAATCTCCTTTCAAAAATATTATTTGGTGCTCACCATTTTCACTTCCTACCAATTCTTTTCCAAATGAAGTATTCATGATGCAAAAATGTGAGGTTTCTGTTTGGTTGATAAGACATTGGCTTCTCTCATTCCTTCTCCTTGACCCATGTTTCCAATATGTATTTTTTCCTCCTCTCATTCCTGGATTATCATTGAACCCATTAGTTATCAAATTATATGTTGATTTAATTTGGAGAGTCATGTTGAATTCTCTAAGATTTCTCTGCTATTTCACCCGAGACAAATATTAGAACACATGCTACAATTATTTTCATGGTGGTCCTTTTTGGAAATACTTATGCCAAGAACTGTAATATGAGATAACCAAATGTCCCATTAAGTAATGTTTCTTGTTTTCTTTGGGTGTACAATAAAACTAACTCTGCAAGTCCCATCTTTGACTCTTTAAGGAGTACCATTGAGCTGGAACTTTTGCTTTATTTATACTTTAATTTATAGTGAGAATTCAACACTGACATGATTATGCCTCATTGGATGCCTAGAGAATAGTGTATCTAACTGCATGAAGGAGAAAGTATATTGATTTCTGGAAATTAGCTGGTTATCCAGTTTGGATGGAATGTATAGTATGTCAATGTCATAGGAAGATGCTTACAATGTGCCAAGCACTGAGCTAGGGATATAAATAAAAGCAAAAAAGAAGGACATACCCTTCCCTCAAGGAGATTATATTCTAAAGGAGGGAAAAAACACAAAAAAGGGAGTTGAAAACGGAAGGCAGCTGGAAAGGAGTAGAAGTATTTGGAATGGGGGCATGATGATAAATTCCTAAAAAGAGTACAAAAGCAGTATAGCTTGTGGGAAATAGGTAGAAGACTATATTGATGCCCCTTTTCACATAGAAGTCTTGTAACATGTGGCCCTGCCCTTCAGTCATAGGGTACAATCAGAGGGATCTAGGGTGCTGACAAGATGTGAATGCCAGGGAGATTCAATTTTGAAGGATAATAAGATTTTCCAAAGCTTAAGGGATAAGTGTATATCCCAGAATAAGGAATTCCCAGGTGCTGATGGAAGAATCCATGTGAGACAAAAGCTAAGGCATGGTAGCAAAAGCCAGAGCCTTTAGGGGAATAATATGAAATTCAAATAGAGAGGTGAACTAATACTAGATTGTAGAGAGAATAAAATGCCAACTAGAAAAGTTTGCATTTTTTATTAAAGATACCAGAATTTTTTGAGCAACATGGTCTTACCTCTTCCTTCAAAAAGATTATTTTGGTCACTGTGAGGAGGATTGATTGAAAAAAGAGATACTAGAAGTTGGAATGATAGTTATTGAAACAGACCAGGCAGCAGTTGATGGAGAACTGAACTAAGATAGTAGTCGTGCAAGAAGAGGAAAGAGGATGGATATGAGAAGGTAGAATGTTGTGAAGGTAGAGTTTATAATACTTGGCAATGGGGTGGCTAAGTGGCAAAGTGAATAGAGCACAAGTCCTGGAGTCAGAAGGATCTGAGTTCAAATCCAGCCTCAGACACTTAACACAAAAAACTAGTCATATAACCTTGGGCTAGTCACTTAACCCAATTACCCTACCTCCCCCCCTCCAAAAAGCAAAAATAAAAATAAAAATATTTGGCAATTTCTTGGATAAGGAAGGGAGAGGGGAAAGTCAAAGAGTGACTTGAAGTTGGGACCCTAGGTGATTAGAAAAATGGTGGTTCCTTAAACATAAATATGGAAGTTTGGATCAGGGCACTATGGAGGAAAATAATGAGTTCTAATGGTACATGTGGAATCCTACCAGCAGGATATCCAGCACAAAATGACAGGCTGGTAGTTGATAATGTGGGACTAGGAAAGGCATTAAGATTTCTATATTCCCTCCTCTTATTTGGTTGTAAGGTCTTCGGATATAAAGACTTGGCAGTCATCCACATAGAAATAATGGAATGCATAGAAACATTTGAGATCACCAATGTAAAGAAGGAAAGGGAAAGAATGGAAAGGGAAGACAATGAAAGGCTAGACAAGGCAAGACAATACAAGGCAAGGCAAGGCAAGGCCAGCTGAGAAGATAGCAGACAGAGCAGTAACACCCATGGAAAATGAAAGGTGCAGATGATAATCCAGAAAAGGAGATTAAAAATTTCTGTCAAAAAATAAAGAGGAAATCCAGGGCAGAGAAGTGTCACAGAGCCCAAGGGAAGTCAGTGTATTCAAGAGGAGGGGTTGTAAGCAGTGTGAAAATGTTCAGAAATGTCAATGAAAATGAGAACTATAAAAAGTCAACAATGGTTATATCCTGGCCTTTAAATGCTCTGATGGAAAAATTAGGAGCAAGACTATTGCATTTTCAGTAAATGAACTTGACCAGAGAATTATAAAGAAAGGAACAGTGCTTATGACAACTCATAAATGTCCTATACCATTTGAATCTTCATGAAACTATTTCCCATCTCAGCCACTCTTCTACTCCTCCCTCACCATGATATTATCTATGGCTTCCTCTCTCTTATATTCCACCTGCTTCAAGAAACCTTTTAGGCTTTACACATCAATTTGTCTTTGCTGCATTGAAATCTTTTTTTTTTTTTTTTTTTTTTGCTTTTTGGAGGGCAATTGGGGTTAAGTAACTTGCCCAAGGTCACACGGCTAATTGGTGTGTGTGTGTGTGTGTGTGTGTGTGTGTGTGTGTGTGTGTGTGTTAAGTGAGGCTGGATCTGAACTCAGGTCCTCCTGACTCCAGGGCCAGTGCTCTACTCACTGTGCCACCTATCTGCCCTTACACTGAAATCTTGACTGCAGAAATCTCTGAGACTAGTTCTAAAGTCTGTTTCTGTGTTTATACTTTACCAACTCCAGGACCACTATTACAGAGATTGAAAATCATACTGTTTTCCTTGAAAAACTGGTTTATGCAGCCTGGAATTTGCTCTCACCTATCACTATCCAATTCTGTAAAGGAGCTATTTGTCTCTGTCCTCCAGAAAGTACAATATTTTATATTCTAGAAATTCAATTCCATTAAAAATATTAATTAAGCATTTAATATATGGAAGACTGAACCTCGATCTGAAGGCAACACAAGGACAAATGAAAAAGAACCCCAACTCTTAAGGTACTTATAGTTTTCAAAGCTTTTCCTGATTATGAAAATATAATTGCCACCTATATATTTCTTCCTCAAAAATTCCTGAAAAATAAAACAAACTGCAACTCAATTCCCCAAAGGAAATGGTATATTTGTTTATCTTTTGTATGAGTCATGAGCAAAAACAGTTTGCCCATCAGAAGATAGCATATAAAAACCTAAATTCATAGGATCTCAGAATTGGAAATAAACTTAGTTATCTAACTCAACCTTTACCTGAAACATGAATCTCCTCTAAAACCCTCTCTAATTCTTACAAATGGTTTTAGATATCATTGGAATACTTCTAGTAATGGGAAACACAATACCTCGGGAGACAGGTAGCCTTTTCCATTCAATTGAATAAATTGTACAGGCCATTATTAGAGGAAATTAGGTGATGCAGTAGATAAATCACTAGACAAGAGTCAGGAAGATCTCAGTTCAAATTCCACCTCAGATACTTACAAGATGCATGACCTTGGGCAAATCATTTAATCTCTGTTTGTCTCAGTTTTTTTTACCTATAAAATGATAATACTAGAGCACCTCCCTTCCAGGGATGTTCAAAGGATTAAATGTGATATTTGTAAAGCATTTAGCACAGTGGCTAGTACATAGAGAATGCAATGCAAGAACTGCTTATTATTGTTATTATTGTTATTATTATTATTATTATTATTATTATTATTATTAATATTATGCTTTGATTGTTGTGGGTTTTGGCTATAGTGAGTCAAAATCTGCCTCCCTGTAGCCTTCAACCACTAAAATTAGTTCTGCCCTCTGGAACAGAACTAAACAAGTCTAATCCATTTTTCCACATATAAGTCCTTCAAATATTTGAAGATATTGATTATGACATGCTCCCTCCCTTTCTACCTCTGAGTCTTCTTTCTTGAGGATAAACATCTTATATACTTCAACCAATCCTCTAAGGCATGGTTTCTAATCTTTTCATTATCTTCATCATTTTTCTTTTAATGCCCTCCAACTTTTCAATGTCCTTCCCTAAACAAGGTGTTCCAAAATGAACACAGTCATTCGGATATAGCCTAACTCAGAGACAGGCCAATGGAACCATTGTTTACCTCCATCAGGATACCATATTTGTAGTTGCACAGTCTATGATTTCAGTAACATGTTTAACTGTCTTCTCCCGCCATTGGCTTACAATGAGTTCACTTCCACTAAAACCAACACAACTTTAACTTGTGTTGTTCTGTTCAGAAACGTGAACTGTATCCTTCTTGATGCTGGAAGTAGGAACATTAAAAAAATGAATGGAGGTTATCCTATTTATTTATACCTAAATACATATTTTACACCCATTAAGTCCATTGGCCACTGGGCAAATTCTTACATAATTCATAACTAGAAAACTTTGCATGGGCTAAACATTTCTTCTCATTTAATACTGGTGGTTCTGATCAAGAACAAATCCATTAACATAAATGCAGATAAATACAAGTGGAATAATGATATTCCCAATTGCTTCTGTGTCAACCAACTTGGCCCATCAATCTTGCCTGACTAGTTAAGAATGTACAGAGAGAATTTATAACACAAGATGATTCCTTCTTAAAGCATTTGCACCTAACAGAGGAAAGGAGGGATTAATCATTCTGAGAGGTTGAGTAAACCAAATGAAAGCTGTTCATCTTCTGAGAACCAAATCTCAGGTACAATTTTATTCACTGTTACAATAACTTCTCTTTCTGGGGACACATTAGCCCCAAATAGAACTTTCCTTCAGGGACCCTTTCTGAGTTTCCTAGAAAATGTAGACCATTTTCAAGAGTGTATAAAAAAAAAGCTGGGGTTAGAAGATGTGCCCTCTGTGTACAGTCTAGTGGCTGGTGCCAGGAAGAATTTACCCACTGCTCCAGCATTCTTTTCCTGGTTCTTATATCCTAAGCTTCCTCCCATCACAGTTGTTAGTCAAAGAAGTTCCCATAAGCCTTTGTTAATGGCTAGAAAGGCCTAGCTGTACTACAATTCTTAATAACTGGCAGCAGGAGAATCACAGAATGAACACAGGAGCTAGAATCAAAAGACTTGGTGTCCAGTCCTGGTTATAATATTTTCTAACTGTATAACTCAGGTCATGTCACTACTCCTCTCTGGGCCTTAGATCCTACATATATTGAATGAGGAAAATAGTATTTGCAGTATATATTTCATAGGATTGTTTTGATAAAAATGCATTGTATACTCTGAAGTGTTATAGAAAGTTGTTTTTTTTTTTAAAGCAATTGGGGTTAAGTAACTTGCTCAAGGTTACACAGGTAGTCATTATTTATGTGTGGGTGTTCATTTTCTGAGGCTGGATTTGATCCTGGGTCATTCCAACTCTGAGGCCGGCGCTCTTACTCACTGCACCACCTAGCCACCCCTAGAAAGTTGTTCTTGTTCAGTCATTTCAGTCATGCCCAGCTCTTTGTGACTCTGTCTGGGGTTTTCTTGGCAAGGCTACTAGAGTGATTTGCCATTTCCTTCTCCAGCCTATTTCATAGATGTCGAAACTGAGGCAGACTTGCCCAGAGTTCCACAGCTGGTAAGTGTCTGAGGCCAGATTTGAACTCAAGATGAGTTTTCCTGACTTTATACTCTATCCATGGAGCCACCTAGCTGTCTATAGAAATGGCATATAGACATATGGTGCATTATTATTCTCTCTAATTCAAAGAATAGTAATAGACATTTAAGAAAGCCCACAATATCATTGAGGCAGAGAGGCAGAATAGAAACGCAGAGAGGCAGAGTAGAAATACCTTTATAATTGAGAATCAAGAAATTTGAAACCTAGTTATTATTGATCTGCCATTAACTCTGGCTGAACAGGCAAAAATGATCTACTCTAAATTAACCCTCCATGAAATGAAGGGACAGGACCAAATTACTAATGCTTCTTACAGTTGTGATCTTCTGGATTCCATGACTTAGACTGAGTTTATTTATTCTTAATTTCTACTCCAGTACAAAAACAGTAGTGAGGAAGAAAAAGAGTAGACATCTGAAATTAGCATTGTTCCTCAGAGAGCTCTCGGGTGATCTCAGATTATAAAGAGACACATATAAGAGGTGAAGCAAAGGCAGCAAATTAAAAAAGAGAGAGATTTTAAAGATGGTAGCTAGGTGATACAGTAGATAGAGTGCCAGGCATGGAATAGAGAATCATGTCCCTGAGTTAAAATCTGGCTTCAGATACTTAAAAGCTGTGTGATCCTGCCCAAGTCACTTTACCCTATTTGCCTCAATTTCTTCATCTGTAAAATGAGCTGGAGAAGGAAACAAGCAAACCACTTCAATCTATTTGCCAAGAAAACACCAAATGGGGTCATGAAGAGTCAGACATGATTGAAATGACAGAACAACAACAATATCAGTTGGAAACAAGTAGTGTCAATACAACCAGACATAGAATAATTTGGTTTTAGGGATGGTGAGAGATCATGGTAAGAGCAGGGAGTAGAGTAGGCCTTATGATATCGAATATAGAATTCCCTCCACTACCTGACATGACTTCTTTTATGAATTGGTATTTCTAAGGTCAAAGCAGAATTATAGTACCCCCAAAACAAAACATGAAATAAAATATATCATAAACAAGAAAAGAAATAAATACATACAAGAGGAAGAAAGGATCGAGTAATTAGCACAAATACAATAACAGAACAGAGGTAGTAGAAGATGACACAGAAGAGATTGGGGGAGAGTATAGGAGAGGGACAAATATGAAACTCATCAAGCTTGTATGAATTGAGAGAGGAAAGGTTCAAATGAATTGATGAATGAATGAGGAAGGGAGGGGGTGAATAAATGAATGAGCAAACAAATAGTATCAGGAAGTTTATACAACAAAGAATAAAAAAAAAATTCCTATCCTCAGAGTAGGGGAACTAGAACATGGGCATAATTAATGATAATTAATAAAAATGTACAAATATTCTAGAACCATAGTTGAGGAAGGACATTGAGACTGCCCAAAATATTGTGACTACGATGCTGAGGGAAAATAATTTCAACCATATGTAGCTGTTCTATGTTAAGTATCTTGCTTCTTTAAAAGGGTTTCTAACTTCAGGCCCAAGTAAATAACATTTTAAGAGACTGAAATAACCTGAATAAAATGTTGTAAAACTACCATTACTATTCTTTGGAAACTATAGATAATGGGATAAGTTCCAAAAGACAAATAATTAAAAATTCTGTTGTGATTTTTTTAGAAGAAAAAGTTAACACTGGGCAATATAATGGATGATACTGAAACAGATACCTGGTTAGGGATGGGAAACTTCCACAAAAGATGGTCTGAAACATTTAGAAAAACAAACTGGGAACCAAAATGTGCTCGTTAAGAACTTTACTTGTGCTAAATTTATCCCCACCCCAACTTTTTTTTTTTTTTACAAAGCAGCTAAATTGGTTCATCTGTCCATAGAACAGTCTAAATGGTTAAGCAGAGCACTAGAAGACTTACCCTATTCCACTGGTATTTTTAAGATAATAAAATAACGAGAGAGCAATCTTCAAAACATTGAGCAGATCCTATATAGAAGATAGGGGGAAAATGACTAAAAGGTATGGTTGAGTTATTGCCCAAATCAGTGAAATAGTGGAACCACCAAAATTCTCAAACCACTAGACTGGTAGATGGTGCTGGGGGCGAGGCAGGATTTCGGGAACACACACACACACACACACACACACACACACACACACACACACACACACATATATATTTCAAAGATTATACATATTTGTTCTATACACAAACATATTCTCAATATATTTGTCAAAAATGGAGACAGGTGAGCTACATGATAGTACTACATAGATGGATAACATAGATAGATAAACTTATAAATTGCTAAAGAACTCCATTAGTGTATTTGTTGATTAATAGACTAGTGGTAACCTAAAGTAAGTCTTTGTCTTCAACCATATCTGTCCAGTATTTAAATCAGTGTTTCAATGAAAACACAGACAGATAGTCTGTTTCTCATATCTGTATATGACTAGAGTTAAAAAGATAACTAATCCCTTGGATGGTATAGGAAAAATACCAAAGAAACTTGTATGGCATTATAAAAACCACCACACCCAAGCAACAATAGAAGAAAATAGGAAGATTTGGTCTGAAAAAGAAAATTTAGGGAGGAGATGATCATGTTTCTGAAAATGTGATGTGTTATGGGTGGCAAAAGAGACAGGAACTCAGTCCAACCAATGAATACATAAGGCACAGATTTACTGTAGGCATACTTTGGTTCAATATAAATCAACTTCAAATAAGTTTAAATTGAGTTATGCAGCTCAATATAAGGAAGAATTATTTTACAGTTAGAACTGACTGAAAGTAGAGAAGACTCATTTAGGAGGTAATGAGCTTCTGGAATTGGAGATGTTAATTTAGTGGAAAAAGAAATGGACTGGGAGTTGAGAGTCCCACCAAAGACCTCTCAGAGACCTGTATTAAGTCTAAAGAGGGTGATGTGCTGGAGCTAGCTCTTACCAGCTTAAAAGAACCATGGTTCAACTTCTAATGTGAATATTTTCACCACATTAACTGGCCAACTCTTACAGATCAAGGTTTGACTTATTTCCTTGATTGTCTAGATTTAAGAAAGTGATGGAGAAAACTTTAATAACATTGGTTAAGCTTAAAAGTAGGTTATGGCTTTTTTGGGAGCAGTTGTTAAACTTTTATCAGCACACCATTGGTTACAGAAACCAGGGAAAATTATCTTCTTAAATTTTCTGTTCCATCTGTGTTTCAAAGACAGGCTCCTTTGTCCTAGTGCAGTAAGTACCTTGCAGATGATATACACCATAATAAAATGATGGGATTCAGGGAGGAAGCTGGAGGTTTAAGCAGCCCCCAAAACAAACCCAGAAGTTCTTTCCAGCTTTCGGTCTACGATCTCATGAATCAGAACAGTGAGCTTTCCCACTACACAACTGAAGCTTCCACTCATTCAAATCAGCTTTTACATAGATTTAAATGAATGCCCTAAATAGGTGGGTAGGTGACTCAGTGGATAGAACACTGATCCTGGAATCAGGAAAACCTGAATTCAAATCCAACCTCAGGAACTTGTTAGCTGTATGACCTGGACAATTCACTTAACTTTGCCTCATTTTCCTCATCTGTAAAATGAGCTGAAGAAGGCAATGAGAAACCACTCCAGTATCTTTGCCAAGAAAACCTCAAATGGAGACACAACTGAAAATGACTGAAAAACAACAACAAAGAATTGAAATCTACTATTAAGATAAGTTTGACATAAATTATTCAAGGCAAAATGTTACAATATATTATTAAAGCTGGATGACTTGTTTTGTGGTCATAGTTCTACCATGCCTTAGCTACTTGACCTTGAGCAAGTAATTTCTCTCTGGAACTCAGTTTCCTTATTTGTACATTGAGATCATTAGACAGGAAAATCTCTAATATTCCTTTCATCTCTAACTCTAATGATTCTTCCTGTATCACCTCTAAATCTAAAACACATCATCTTTATCTCCTAAAGAAGATAAACTGATGAGGAACCAGTTCCCTGTGTTATTGATACTGTTATACTTCTGGTGAAGCCATGAGTTTTCCCATGAGGCAGTAGGTGTGACAGACTGGACTTCAGATTTGGGAAGAAGCAAGTTCAAATGCTGCCTTAGATTCTTTTTTTTTATTATTAATTTATTAGTTTAGTTTCAGATAACAAGATTCAAATCCATAGTTCCTTGATTTTCAAATTTCCTTTACTTCCCTCCCCGTTCCCCCCACGACAGCATGTAGTCCAGTATAGGATCTGCAAATACATTCATATTAGACATTAGTCCAATTACAAAGGCGTATTGTACTAGGTGTGATGAAAGATGGTAAAGAAGAAATAAAACCAAACAACGAAAAGAAAAAGATCAATTAGTTTGCTTCCATCAGGATTCAGGCTCAGTTTTTTCTAGTTATATCTCTGGATGGTGCATTTCTCTCTTGAGTCTTTCAGGATTGACATATCACTGCATTGCTGAAAAGAGTACAGTCTGTCATAGTTGGTCATCACACATATGATATGTCTGTGATTGTATACAGATTTCTTCTGATTTTACTCTTCTCGCTCAGCATCAGTTTGTATAAGTCTCTCCAGGTAATTGTGAAATCCATCACCTCCTTGTTTCTTATAGCACAATAATATCCCATTACATTCATATACCACAACTTGTTTAGCCATTCCCCAATTGATGGGCACCTCTTTAGTTTCCAATTCTTTGCAACCACAAAAAGGGCTGCTAAAAATATTTTTGTACATATGGGTCTTCCTCCCACTTCTATGATCTTTTTGGGATATAACCCTAGAAGTGGTATTGTTGGGTCAAAGTGTATGAAATTATTAATAGTCCTTTGGGCATAATTCCAGATTGCTCCCCAGAATGGTTGGATAAGTTCACAACTCCACCAGCAATGTATTAGTGTTCTAATTTGTCCACATCCTCTCCAGCATTTGTCACTTTCTTGTTTTGTCATCTTAGCCAATCTGACTGGAGGGATGTGGTATCTCAGAGTTGTTTTGATTTGCATTTCTCTAATCAATAGTGATTTAGAGCATTTCTTCATATGCTTATAGATAGCTTTAATTTCTTTCTCTGAAAACTGCCTGTTCATATCCTTTGTCCATTTATCAATTGGGGAAGCTGCCTTAGATTCTTATTAGCTGTGATACCAAGGGCAAGTCATTTGATTTCTCAAAGCCTCAGTTTCCTCATCTGTCAAATGGAAAGAGTAATAGAAGTTATATCACAAGATTGTTGTGAGGATCAAATGAAAATATAGATACAATGTTCTCGAGTTAAACCCAATGGCTATTTGATTGTTAAATTTGCATTGTAAGGATTTGCATCTTAGAAATCAGCAAATACTACAAATCAGGGCTAAATTTGTTATTTTGTTGATTATCTAGACTAATAAAGGGATACAGTAGATGCTAATAATTCAGATGGAACACAAAAGTGTGTCTTGTGTACTTTTTTTTTTCTCCAGAGAACCTTAATAATTATTTAGTGCACTTATTTTGATTTAGAGATGAGCTACAGAATAGTGGAAAGGTTATGTGATTACACAAATAATGAATAGCAGAATGGGAGTTAGAACTTCCCTGTTCTGACTTTACACCTAATACTCTTCCCACTACATCATGCTAGTTGGTTCAATGGATAGGGCCAGGTATTAAGTCAAGAAGACCTGAGCTCACATTTGGTCTCAGAAATTGGACTTTCCTATTTGTGATACTGGACAAGTCAATTCATTTTGACCTGCCTCAGTATCCTTATTTACAAAACGGAGATAATAATAGCACCTACCTCCCATTGCTGTACAAATGAGATGTTTGCCAAAGAACTTAGCATATGGCCTGAGACATATTATGCACGCACTACATTAATATTAGTTCTCATCATCATCAGGTTGCTAGAGAGGGGCAGTTAAGGCTCCTAGGATTTAGACATAATATAACAAGGATATAAGTGAGCACTGGTCCTATCTCCTTTTTTCCACAGAAGAGGAAACTGATTCAGAGATGTTATAATACAACGGAAAGACCTCTGGAATGTGGTCTCTAGAAATCCTTGGTTCAAATCATTCCTTTGGAGATTCTCGATACCAGGGAAACGTTGAACAAGACACTTTAACTATCATTGTTCTCTTCATTTTTTTTTCTTTTTGGAGGGCAATTGGGGTTAAGTAACTTGCCCAAGGTCACACGGTTAGGTTTTTTTTTTGTTTGTAGGTGCCTTAAGTGTCTGAGGCCGGATCCAAACTCATGTCCTTCTGACTCCAGGGCCAATGCTCTATTCACTGCACCACCTAGTCACCTCCACCTTTTTTTTTTTTAATCTGTAAAAGGAGTGGGTTAGACCACATAACTTTTAAGGTCCTACCCAGCTCCAAATCCATGATGCCATGGGGTCCAAAAGTCTGTGTAATTCAAGACCATACTATCCAGGGGAAGAAGAACCCAGATCCTCTTGTCTTCTGATCCCAAGTCAAGTTTCCTTCCCATAATCTACATTTATTTTTAATTAATTAATTATTATAACCATTATGGGTTAGCATTATGTTATTATTATTGGTATTGCAAATTATATAACTTCCCATTTCTAGTTTATTGTACATATGCATATTTATATGTATATTGTATTGCATATGCAATATGAAATATATTGCAATGTGCAATATGAAATATATTGCAATATGCAATATGGAATATATTGCATGTATGTTTGCATGTATATATACTATATGTGTATGTATATATGTACACACACATATACCTGCACAACACATATGTATTACATAAATATATAGTGTTTGTCTATAGTTAGATAAGACTGTAAATTACAAATGAGTTACTGATCAATATTGGTGGAGAGAGTTTACTTTACAAAGATATCTGTACATGGATATAATCATGGATCTTGACCTCACCCCTAAGGTCGTATGAGATCACCCCCAAAGCAAAATGTTAAATTAGCCCATTCCCTGCCCCCTTCTTCAGTCTCCACTCCAGTTTGTATCTGATTAGTACTTCTACTTTAGCTATTTATTTTGTCCCTACACGGCATGGCAACAAGAACACAAACCAATAGGAATAAGACTACTGATGTAGCTAGCGGGCCCAGGAAATCATCAAGCCACCACACAACACACAATAGAAAACCAATGAGTTTTTAATTTATGATGTCTATAATACATTTATATTCCTAATAAAGCCAATTATTGTTGAATCCACTATTTCTCAATTTTCCACCTCAGCTCAGACAAAACAAATCTAGAGCCATTCAAAACAAATAAATAAATAAATAAAAGAAATGCCAGTAATTGCAACCACTGCAGCTGTCAAGGAAATTGTCTAATAATTATCTGCTCAACATAACGACCCTCACAGGAGTTTGAGAACATATTGGAAATATGCATCTGTTCCTTATAAGAGGTGATCTAAGGAAAAAAATAGACAAAAAGTATTTTTACCCTGGATTCAAGCAATTTCATTGTATTTTAGATATCTTAAAAAATTCTAGTCATGATCTAAGACCCCATGATATAAGGGAAACAGTGGAAATGAAGAGATTTGGATTCTTGTCCTTATTTGGCCAATCACATGCTGTGTGACCAAATTCCCTCTCTGAAGTTCAGTGTCTAGACCTTTAACATGAACAAATTGAGCTGGCTGGTTTTTAAAGGTCCCTTCTACTCTACGATTCTATATTTTAAAGTTGCATCCAGCACTTGTTTTCTGTTAAAACAAGTACTGTACCTGAGGTCATCTCCACTCATCCTGATCTATATCTTGCCACTGGACCCAGGAAACTCTGGAAGAGAAAGGGAGACTGGTGACTGCACAGGCTTCCCTCACTTAAATCCAATTCACTTGCATGTCATGGCTTTACTTTCCTGATGTCATGGTCCTTATTGGAATGAAGAAAAAACAACAATGTCCCAACCCCTTCCCAGCTCTGACAGTTTGTGTTGTAATATCCCTCCCATCTTTAAAAGCCCATGTTTTAAGGACCTTTTTACTTCTGACATTCTGTTCTTTTAAAAACATCTAAAAATTAAATTTATTTTCCATTAATAAAGATTTATTTTCTCTCCCTCCTATCTATTAAAAAATACTAAAATAAAAACAAAGCCCTTCTAACAAATATTCAGACTGACATTCTATTCTAAGGTCCCTGCCAAATTTTATCTTAAAGGACTCTTCCAGCTTATTGTACTTTCAAAGATCCTTTCCACCCCAGTAATATACATTGATTATCTGAGGGCTCTGACTAGGCTCAAGCATATTGAAATGACTTATTTTCTTGAAGTGACATTGCAAGGAAATTTTGCATCTCTGGATGTTTCATTTTTCTTTATTTCTTACCCACTGCTTAGTCCTTCTGTGCAGACTTCTCAGGGTACAGTTCTTTATTCTAATTTCTTCTTTATCATTTATTGTTTCTATTATGTTTGGCTGATTCCAATCTTGAATGTGTGTGTGTTACAAGTCTACCAATTGTAGTGCTCTGTCTCAGTACTGTATAAATCATTATTATTAAAAACTAGGAAAATTGCAATAATAATAGTAATAACAATGCTGGAATAAAATCTTCTATTATAAAATTTTATTGACTGTTTACCCCTAAGACACTAGTTTTAAAACAACACAAACACAGTCTGCTTCCAGTGATAGCCATTCTTTGGACAAACATATTCAATTTGTCTTGTCCCACTCCTTTCTTCCATTGAAACTTTCAAAAGGATAAGTGTACCTTTGAAGGTTTATATGCTTCCTGGATCACCAAGATTCCCAAATTCATCACTTGATAGCTTATCTTTTGGTAAGAATTCTCTCAACACATAGCTAATTTGGAGTATGGATGACAGATACAAAGTCCATTACCTAAAACCACACTTAAAAACTTCTGCAACCTGTTAATATTTCCAAGAGTTTGGATTTCACAATGGTGAAAACCAATGGTCAGAGCCAATGGTCACCAGACTGTGACAGGGAGGAGTTTGGGAGAAATTTTGTGACTATGGTATTTGAAGTCTGATTGATTGTTTTTTATTGATGGTTTCTCAGCCCTCAGCAAGCCAGAAACCTCTTGGCTGAGGTCACAGGAGCTGGCCTCATTTTCAAATCTTTGTCTTTTAAGTGACTTAATTTGCCCTGGTTTATTGCTCTAGGGTTGCCCATCTTCTCAACCGGGAAGATCTAGGTTCCTCAGTACTCTAATTCTATCCCAGATTAAGATCTTGAAGAATAATTCTATTTTTTGTTCTAACATCTAAAGAATCCTCCCCAGAAGGTCGAGGGCATTAAAAGATACCCTGTGTATGAATAAGAATGAACATGGAAAAGTTTTATTCCTACACAGAGAGAGAATGTTATGCAATAAAAATTATAGAGTGACTACGCTCAGTTAAGAGGTACTCAAGGAACACAAGCCTTATGAAGACCTTTGAAATGGGGCTTTTCACCTATTTGACCTTTCACCTATTTGACCTTTCACCTTCGATGAGTGCAATTTCATTGATGCCAAATTGCTCTTTTATCACAAATTGTTTCTCTCCCTGGAGACAACATTTCCCCCCTCAGCTGGTTGGCCATTGACTCCTTTGCCTCCAAAAGTGGTCCAGCCAATAGCCTAATGCTCCAAGACTCTAGGAGACCATACATCTAATGCTCAGGGTGTCTAGATGTTTCCTCATACTTTATGGCTATAAGGTAGGAAAGACCTGATGACCATGGATTATCTTTTCAGTATATCCATTTTGGTGCCAGATCCATGGTCAACTCAAAGGATCTTCAAGGCAAACAGAAAGCAGTAAGAGGCTAGCAGGATCTGTTCTGAAGTATGTGCTGGGAGTGGAGAGGAGAAGCCCTCCATCATGTACCCCCAAGGATGCATTGCGCTTTAATAAGGAGCAGCAGTGTGCTATAGTGGCAAGTCCAAAGAATCAGGAGACCTGGGTTCAAGTCCTTTTCTTGAGTGTTTGACCCTGGGCAATTTCCATCATGTATCAAAGTCTCAGTTTCCTTATCTGTAAAATTAGTAGAGCCATGTTTTACATTGACTACCTGCCTCACAGGACTGTGATGAGGTTAAAAACAAACAAACAAACAAAAAACCCCAACAATTTTTGGCTTGCTTTTTTTGGGGGGGTGGGAGGTAAGCCAATTGGAGTTAAGTGACTTGCCCAAGGTCCCACGACTATTTTTTTGTGTTAACTATCTGAGGCTGCATTTGAACCCAAGTCCTCCTGACTCCAGGGCCAGTGCTCTATTGACTGTGCCACCTAAGCACCCCTTCAGCTGAGATTCTAGAAGTAAAGTTTGATGAAAATGAGAACTTTTGTTGTAATTATTGACTCATCTGATGAAAGCAGAAATAATAAAAACCTCATGGCTTCTGACAGAAGGCTTTTCATAGTGGATAGAGAGCTTGTCTCAGAGTTAGGAATAGTTAGGTTCAAATTCTGGCTCTGACATATTGGCTGTATCTCATTTAGTTGTTTTCAATCATGTCTGATTCTTTTTGACCCCATTTGGGGTTTTCTTGGCAAAGACACTGAAGTGGTTGGTCATTTCCTTCTCTAGTTCATTTTACAGGAAACTGAGGCAAACATACCAAAGTGACTTGCCCAGAGTCACACAGTATGTGTCTCAGGCTGAATTTGAACTCAGACTTTCCTGACTCCAGGCCTGATACTTTAGCTATTGATTGGCTCTATGATACTGGAAAAACCCGATATTTAACCTCTTAATTTCTCAGGAAAACATCTATTACTATAAGATGCAGAACAAATGACCATCTGGTGTGATAAAGGGAGTTTCCTCAACAGGAATTCTCTACTACAATCAAATGACAGATCTGAACAATAATGTTCACAAGCATCTGCTAAGTGTTTGGTATTGTACTATGTGCTGGGGATACAAAAAAATGGTTTCTTTTTTAAACAGTCACTTTTCTCAAGGAATTCAAGATCTAATGGAGAAGATAAATTTCAAACAAGCATATATAAAGAAGATATTTATAATAGTTATTTATTGGAGGTAATATACAGAAAGACAAAAATTAAGGGAGATCAGGAGATACTTTCTGAAGAAGATATTTTAGTTGGGTCTTAAAGTAAAACATGGAAGTCAAGAGATAGAGATAAGGAGTGAGAAAATTCTAGATGAATGAAACAGCCAACAAAAATTATCACTTAGGAGATGGAAGTAAAAGAAAGGAAGCCAGTGTCATGGATTGACAGAATATATGGAGGGGAGTATGGCTATACCTTATTCTGATGCCCAGAAAAAGAGAAAGGGGCCAAGTTGTGATGGGCTTTTTTGCTTTTGCATTTGATTCTGAAGGTAATAAGGAATCATTGGAGTATACTGAATAAAGAGGTAACATGAAAAATCACTTTGGCAACTGAATGGATGTATTGTAGTTGGGAGATACTTGAGGCAACAAGGCCAACTAACTGGCTATTATAGTAGTCGCAGTAGTAGGAAATGAAGTCCTGCACCCTTGCAGAGTGGTGATAATTTCAGAAGTTAAATGAGGCACGCACAAGAGATGTTAAGAATGTAGAATTGTTTGGACTTGGCAACACGTAGAGAGAGTGAGTTGAGGCTGATACTTAGGTTGGAGACCTGGGTGATTGGGAAGATAGTGTTGCCCTCAATTATAATAGCAAAGTTAGGAAGAGGGAAAAGTTTGGAGAGAATGACAAATCATTCATTTTGGACATGTGTAATGGAAACGCAGATTTGAAGATCTTCCCTGCCCCTAGGCCCTTTGATTGGCTTAAGAGACTTTGATTGACTTAAGTGACTCTGAGAACCTTCCTTGATTTGAAAATAGACTCTGCCCCCTGATAGGCTGAATGTGGTCACATGGAGCCTGTGGTAGGAGGCTTGGTTTTCAGGAATGACTATACCTTGATGCTGTGTGATTGGGCAGTGGGTCAAGAGGGTGGTTACGTTCTCTGAGCCAGGAGAAGACTATATAATCCCTGATTTGAGGCTTTGCTTTGGGGCTCACTTTGAGAAGTCTTGTGTGATTTGACCAGATGGGACTCTGGGCAGCTGTTGAGAGCCCCCCCGGCTTTGAAAACCCAGATGTTGATGCTTCCCTCTCTGGTAACTGTGATTTGGTATTGATATAATGGTTGGACAGTTTGGAAGCCTGTCTGTTTGATCTGTCTGTATACTCTGAAATTTGGGGTGCTAATCTTTTCCCCCTGAACTAGGTAATAATATTTTTGTTTGATTAAAGTAAGCTTGTTAACCCATTTTGATTTGCTTTCCTTTTGAAAAGCAGATCTAAGAACCTGTGTTGGCAGCCACTCTGGGGATGCTGGGGTGCTTGCTGCTACAACATGTTGATTTGAAGATACTTATAGGACATCTAAGATGTATATTAGGCAGTTGGAGATGTGAGATTGGATGTCCAGGATTTGGATGGGGAAAATAGATCTGAGAAGTGTCTACAGAGAGATGCTAATTGAAGCCATGGCAGCTAATAAGATGACTAAGGGAAATAACATATAGAGGGAGAAGAAATGAGAGCCAGGACAGAACTCTGAGGGGCACTCATGGTTAATAAGCATGACCTAGACCAGGGGTGAAGAGCCTGCAACCTTGAGGACACACAGGGCCCTCTGGGTCCTCAAGCACAGCCCTTCAATTGAATCTAAACTTCACAGAACAAATCTCCTTAGTAAAAGGATTTGTTCTGTAAAATTTGGACTCAGTCAAAAGGCCTCACCCAAGGACCTAGAAGGCCATAAGTGACCTTGAGGTCACAGATTCCCTACCCCTGACCTGATGAAGATTCATCAAAGGAGACAGAAAAAGCAATCACATGGGTAGGAGGAGAACCAGGAGAGAGAGCGATTCCCTGAAAACCTAGAGACAGTAACTATAGAAGACAAAGTATTGAATATGACACAAAGAACCAAGGAATAAGACCTGTTTCTGTCACCATGTCGTCTCTGTGACCCACTCTGGGCCTCAGCTGTCTCCTAAGTCATAAGAAGATCTTAATTCCTGTCGTGCTTCTCCTATGAAATTGGAAAGAGATTAAAACAAGATAAGTTAATAAAAGTGTTATAAACTATAAAGTGATCTATTAGTATAGGCTGTTACTATTAGCAGTGAAGTATAAACACAATTCAATGTAGACAGAATACAGATCACCCTTATTTGGTTCTTAAGAACATGTTGTGTAATGGAAAGAAAACGGCCTGGTATCAGAGTGCCTAGTTTTGAATCCTGTCCCTGGTACTTATAGTTTCATCCAATTTAACACTTATTTATTAAGTTCCTACTGTTATAGCTACAGGTAACACAAAGACAAAATCAAATAGGCCCCTCACTTCAGGTACTATGGGTGACATGAACAGAGATAATTTAATACAACATATAGAATAAAAGCTGAAATTTTTGGAGGGGGGAGAGAAGAGGGCAGGTGAATTTGCATTTGCAACTAGGGAATCAGAAAAGGCCTCATAGGAATGAACCTTAGTGTAAGTTTTGAAGAACGGTCAAGATTCCTCCACTAGGAGGTGGAGATCGACATGCTAGGCATCTGGGACAGCATTTTCAAAGTCAAAGAGGTAGGGGGTACAATGTGCTTTGCTGAAAACATAAATAAAGCATGTTTGACTGAATACTTGAAGCAGACTAATGTAAGAACTGTCTGAAAAGATAAAATAGATGAAGAATGAGAATTCCTGTGTCAGACTTTATAACTATATGCATTCATACATGAATGCATAGCTACATACATATAGAGGGTATGCCAAAAAATCTTAATGAAGTTTTAAGTTTTAATAGTTTAAAACTATGCTGATATATGTAAAACACCCAGTATATGAGTATGTGGAAGTGTGTATATGTGAAAGTGTGTATGAATACATATAAGTATACTATAAATATGCACATACACATACAATATACATACTCATACCTATAACCTATCCCTATACCCATCCACATCCACAGCCATATCTATGTCTATATCCATGTTGTTTCTATCCAGTACTTTCTGTTGTGTCTGACTCTTTGTGACTCCATTTGGCAAAGATACTAGAGTGGTTTGCCATTTCCTTGAGGAAACTGAAACAAAAAGGGTTAGGTGACTTGCCCAGGGTCACATGGAAAGTAAATATCTAAGGCCAGAATTGAGTTCAGGATGATGAGTTTTCTTGACTCAAGGTCCAGTGCTCTATCCACTATACCATCTAGCTGCCCTATTTATATCCATATCTATATTCCTCTGCCTATACCATCCACATCTATATCTACATTCATTTATACACACAAATGTGTCTACAAATACACACATACATATATAATGCATATACATACACACATATACATACATATAAATATGTGCATATGTGTGTATATGTATTCTGTATACATATATGTTTGTTAGAGGTAACTGCTACTTAAGGCAAAAGATAGAAAAAATACAAAATTTGCTCATTGTAACTTGGCACCATATTTGCTCTACAGAATGGACAATGGTGATTGAAATTCCCAAAGGAAGTCTCTCTAGCTTTTACATTGATCTTGTGGAATTGGAAGATATTATCTCCTCCAATTCCTAGTTTACCTGAGGCACAGATGGGGAGAGAGACCTGGCCAAGGTCCCATAAAATGCCCAAGATTAACCTTCAATGTTGATTGTCTTCCTTCTTACCCCTTCAGGTTGTTTCCCCACTCCCATTCCTTTCATGTCCAATTTCTCCTTTACCAAAGGGTCCTCACCTCTAATCAACCCCCAACAAGATAATTTCACAAGAATGAATAAACAGAATTTCATAGAGGGCAGTAACTTGTCTGAAATGAGTCAATGTCTGGAAAAGTCTGAATTTGAATTCATGCTTCCTATAAGCACTCTTATGTTTTATCCTCTCTTCCATTAATTTTTTTCCCTGCTTCTTCTCAAGAAAAATGAGGGGTGTATTCACTAAATGAGAAGCTTTTGGAATTCGGAAATTTCAGATGAACCATTAAAGATTAGTTTAGCAATGATTTATGTGTCTAAATTGTTAATAAGTTCAACAGGATTTTAATACATGAGGGTTCTAATTAATATTTATAGGCTCTAAGAGATGAGAAATGACCCCAAAGAAAGCATATTGGGCTGGCTTAAAGGGTTGCAAGTGTCTGAGAACAGTAAAGAAGATTAGTTAAAAGGCAAATATCAGTAAGCATTCAGAAAAGCCTCAAGTCAGAGACAGTGAAGTATAATGGAAAGAGCCTGGATTTCTAAACTAGAAGAAGTTCATCTACAACTTGGCTTATTCACTTACTGGCTGTGTCAGCTTGGTTGAGTCACTTCCCCTCTGGAGAATCAACTCCCACATTTATAAAAGGAGGGTAATAATCAAATAAATTTTAGGGGGTTTGTGAAAAGGACAAACCGGTTTTGGAGTCAGAATGGTTCAGAATCCTGTGTCAGGTTACTTCATAGCTGTATGACCTTAGACAAGTAACTCCCCCTTCTCTGGGCCTCAGTTTCTTCCTCTGTAAAGCAAAGTGTTTGAACAAGATGAATTCTGTTGAGATCTGGCTCTATAACCCCCTGATCCCTGTACTACTTCCCCCCTAGGCTTCTTGTGAGAATCCAGGAAGATGATGTGTGTCAAGTGCTTTGTAAACTGAGGTAATGGAGAATAAAGCATTAAACAAATGTTAACTATTAATAGAATGCAAAGAGAATTCAAAGCAGGAGCTACTGGGCGATATTTACCTTGCTTTGTGGCACAAGGATCAGAAAAGCAGTTTCCAGGTTTACTGAACTTGTTTCACAAAAGGAGCTCTAATTTTGGTTATAACTGTGGTAGTAAATTGAAGGAGGAAGACTGAGAGTAATCAACACGTCAACTAGTCAGCAGTTTTAAAAGTTTGGAGACAGACTCAAATTGTTCTCCAGGAAGGTGGAGTTTTCCATAATGCATGAATAGGACCATAAAGCCACATGGCAATAGTGTTATGGAATCTGCCAAGGGAGACAAGATTTGAGTTGTCTCCAATAAGAACAGAATTAGACAATGGAAATGACTATCATAATAAAAGGTAACAGAGTTATATAGAAAACAGTTTTGTAAACCTTAAAGTGATCTATAAATATATCATAACAATATTAAAGTATAAATAATAATAATAGCATTTACACAATATTATAAGGTTTGCAAAGAGTTTTCTGTGTATGATCTAATTTGATCTTTAAAATGACATCATAATGACTTCATGAAACAGGTGCTATTATTCACATTTTATAGGTGAAGGAAGTCAGGCTGAGAGGGCAAGTGATTTATTCAGGGTCACACAGCTAGTCAGGATATGAATTAGGATTCTAAAGCAGGTCTTACTGATTCTCTGTCCAACACCCTACCCACCATGCTAACTACCACCCTAATGCTGTCTAATCATTCAAATTGGTAACAATACTTTGTCATATAAGGTTATATTACATTTTTTCATGTATTCTATCACTGTATTACATCTCATAAGAGTCCTTTGAGGTAGTTGAGAAATTGTTATAAAGTCAGGATTGAACAAGGAAATGGGCTAATTTTGTAAAGTAGCAAGTTCCCTATTGCTTGAGATATTCAAAAAGTTATTGGATGTGTTATAGAAGGAATTTATCCTTTGGGCATTGAGTTGGATTACATGAATTCTACTTATGCTTCCAGGGCAGCTAGATGGAACAATGAATAGAGTGTTGGGTCTGGAGTCAGAAAGACTCATCTTCCTGAGTTCAAATTTGACCTCAGACACTTACTAGTTGTGTGACCCTGGGCAAGTAATTTAACCCTGTTTGCCTCAGTTTCTTTATTTGCAAAATGAGTTGAATAAGGAAGTGACAATTTACTTCAGTATCTTTGTCAGGAAAACTCTACCTGGGATCACAAAGAGTAGGGCGTAACTGAAATAAGAGAAAAACAATTAACCTTTGCAGATGTTATACCTTATCATGCCTTCAAGATATCATCCTATAGCTCTCCATCTTTACACCGGAAAACTTCTACAAAAAGCACCCTCCAGTCAGTCACTGCCTCTTCTTTCTTTTCTCTCACCCCTCTGTGCTTTGCAATCTGGCTTCTAAAACTCCTCACTTTCATCTCTCAAGC
>WOXC01011989.1:0-90007 GCA_011680675.1 Gymnobelideus leadbeateri
CAAACTATGTAAAAAAGGATTCTGAAAATCTTCTGGAGCCCCAGCACCCACAGAACGACACAGAGAAGCTAACCTCCCGCTGAGGACAGCCCAGCACCCTGCAGGAAGGACCAGCGCAGTGGTCTGGGAGCTGGCAGCACGCAGAGCGCAGGAGCCGAGCCGAGCCCAGGTCCACGTGAGCCGAGGTCTTAGCCCCAGGGCGGCAGGGCCAGCAGCCGGCTGGAGGAACCCCAGAACACCAGGAACTGTGGAGACGCCAGAATTATCAACATAGACTTGCCTAGGACAAAGTAAGAGGTTAGTGTCCTATGGACTTTGGGAACTGTATTTGGGGAATGCGTCAGCTCCCTCCCCTGGGGGCTAGAAGCTGCTGAGGAGACACGCCACTGTGTAGTTTTCAGAGGCATTTCCAGCTCCCAGCCTACAAATCGTGGGGAGATCCAGCGATCAGTCTTGGGGGGTAATCGCTCTTGCTTTAACCTCCTGGATCTGGATTGTGATCTAGGGTGGAAGTTGTGGGTGGGTTTACAGCTTGCCAGAAACGGAAGTTGCCCCCACACGTTTGGGACGAAAATTCCTCTATCTGGCCTTAAAGCCATAGTGTGGCAACAAGCCCAAAAGTCAAGCAATTAAGTGGCAACATGCCAAGGCAAAGGAAACAGAAAAATGCAACCCCAGACTCCTATTTTGGGGGCATAGAGAGGGAAAAGGACTGTGAGGTCAGAAGTCCTGCTCCAAAAGCCCCAGGGGAAAACATGAGCGGGTTGCAGGCCATAGAGGCCCTTAAGAAGGACTTTAAAAATCAAATAAGAGAAGTGGAGGAAAAATTGGAAAGAGAAATGAGAAGGATTCAGGAAAAGTATGAAATGAGGGTCAACAGCCTGACTGAGGAAAACAACACCTTAAAAAATAGACTAGCTCAAATGGCAAAGGAGGCCCAAAAGGGCATTGAGGAGAAGAATGCCTTAAAAAGTCGAATTTGCCAGATGGAAAAGAATCTCAAAAGTTCACTGAGGAGATTCATTCCTTCAGAGTTAGACTGGAGCAATGGAAGCTAGTGACTTTATGAGAAATCAAGATGCTGTTAAGCAGATCCAAACAAACGAAAGATTAGAAGGCAATGTGAAATATCTCATGGGAAAAACCACTGACCTGGAGAATAGATCCAGGAGAGACAATTTAAAAAATTATTGGACTACCTGAAAGCCATGATCAAGGAAAGAACCTAGAAATCACCCTTCAAGAAATTCTCAAGGAAAACTGCCCTGATGTTTTAGATCCAGAGGGCAAAATAGAGGTTGAAAGAACCCACAGATCACCTCCTGAAAAAGATCCCAAAAAGAAAACTCCCAGGAATATTATAGCCAGGTTCCAGAATCCCAGATCAAGGAGAAAATACTACAAGCAGCCAGGAAGAAACAATTTCAATATTGTGGAAACACAATCAGAATAGCACAGGACCTGGCAGCTTCTACACTGAGGGATTGAAGGGCATGGAATATGATATTCCAGAGGGCAAAAGAGCTGGGAATGAACCCAAGGGTCACCTACCCAGCAAAACTGAGTATTTTGTTTCAGGGGAAAATATGGTCATTCAGTGGAATAGAGACTTTCAAGCATTCTTGAGGAAAAAACCAGAATTGAATAGAAAATTTGACATCCAGACACAAGAAGGAAGAGATGCCTGAGAAGGTAATTAGGGAAAAGAAATCAAAAGGAACTTATCAAAGTTGAACTATTTACATTCCTATATGGAAAAGCAATAACTGTGACTGATGATATCTTTCTCACTATGAAAATAATGGAAGAAGGGGTGTGGTCATATGAATACATATGTGAATGTGTGTGTATATGGTTACAGTTATATATGGATAGAGGGCATAGGTTGATATTGTTGGGAAGGGAGAGTACTCAAGGGATGAAATTATGAGGTGAGAGAGGAAAAGTGGCAAGAGGAGATGGGGAGAGACATGGTAGGGTAAACTATCTCATGTAGGGAAGTGGGTGCAAAGGAGGGGGAGAATAAGGAAGGCTAAAAAGGCAAAACCACATTCACATTGAATTTGGTTCAGGGAGAAAATGACATACATACTAAATGGGATATCTCAACCTGCAGCAGGATAGGGGGAAGGGGGATGAGAGGAGGGATGATGGATGGGAGGGCATCCTTGGGGGGAGGGGAGGTTGGAAGTACCCACCATAGAAGAGGGACAGGATCATGTAGGGAATGGACCAGGTGGGGGGTGGGATGAGTGGGAGGGAATTATAAGCAGCCTTGCACAATATATCTACTATGATAATGTTTTGTATAGCTAGACATGTACAACATATACTGAATTACTTATATCCCAAGAAGGAATGGGTAGCAAGGGAGGAAGGAAATGGATCTGAAATTCAAGGTCGTAACATTAAATGTTTCAAATATATATATAAATACTATTATTAATACTCTTTTGCCTATAATTGGGAGATAAGATGTGCAGGCATTGGGACACAAAAGATTCATCTTCCTCTAATGGAAAAGTCGATGGGGGTATGGGAGAAGGTATGGGAGAGAGCAGATTGGAGGAAGCGATATCTTGTGGGACTGCTATTCTGGGAGGTTGGGTAGGGGAATAATGGGGGGAAAATGATTGTAACTCAATATCTGGCGGAAATGAATGTGTAAAACAGAAGTTAATAAAGTATTTGTTTAAAAAAAAAGAGAGAGAAAAAAAAATAAATTGGAGTTACTCAAAAAAAAAAAAAAAATACCAATGATTTCTTAATCACCATATCTAATAACCTTTTCTGACTCACCAACCTTCCTGAGCTCTCCATGGCCTTCAACACTGTTCATCATGCTCCTTTCCTTAACGTTCTCTTCTTTCTAGCTGTTTTATAACACCATTTTCTCCTAGTTCTCCTGTCTGACTGCTCCTTCTCAGTCTTCTTTTAAAGAGTTCATTGTCTCTGTTGTCTATTTGTAATGGGAAGCATACATGAAGTTTTGTGAACTATGGTTTTACAAAGGCAATGCACAAGGTATTTTCTTGAAGTCTGAAAATAACCATTCCCCTGGGTACCCAACCAGCAAAACTCTGAGTGCTGTGCTGTGGGAGCTCTCCCAGTGATGTTGTGTGATTGTGACCCTTGGAATACCACAATCTCCAGAATCAAATATCAATGGAGAGTTGCATGATGAATGGAAGAAGGCTTTAGCATATTCCCAAAAATTGCCTATGTTCAAAAACTATCATGAGATAAGTCAATTACAATACTGAGGATCAGAAAAGAGAGTAGGCCAGTCATGTTCCAAAAGCAAGGACTACCAGATGGACAACCAAATGTTACACTGGTACCATGAAGAAAAAAAAAGTTGAAAGCCTCCAAGGCAGGAATAGACACAAATGACATGGAGTAAGAAAACATCATATGGGTTGACAACTGCACCAATGGAGGATATAACCATAATAATAATCCAACAAGTATTCAAACATGTGTACACATTTCAAATACCATAAAATTGCACTTTCTTTATTATATCACTATTTATTCTGTAGTAAGTCAATAAGTGGTAGATCTGGAACCAGAACATTGGTTTTCTGAATTAGCCCAATGTTCTTTCTATTAATTGTGATTCACATCTGGAGCCGAGGCAAGGAATTTTTCCACCCTAAGTTAGATGTTAGTCAGTCATAGAGCAGTTCAGAAACAAAGTAGATAGAGTGCCAGGCCTAGAGTTGAGTACATCTGAGTTCAAATTCAGTCTCAGATATTTACTAGCTGTGTAATCCTGGGCTAGACGTTTAACCCTGTTTATCTCAGTTGTTATATCTGAAAATGAGCTGGAAAAAGAAATGGCAAATCACTCCAGTATCTTTGCCAAGAAACCCCCAAATGGAATCACAAACAGTCCAATGAACAACAAAAGTCAGTCACATGAGGTACAATGATTATTAAAAGTCTATGGGAGACAATAAAGCAATTAAAACATCTAACTTAGAGTGTAAAAATTCCTTGCTTAGGTTCCAGATGTGAATCATAATTAGTGGAAAAAAAACATTGGACTAATTCAGAAAACTTGGTGTTTTAATCCCAGCTCTACTATTTACCAGCTGTGTACTAATGGACAAATTGCTTAACCTTCATTAGCTGCATGTTCCTCATCTATAAAATGGGGATAATCATACCTGTTATGCCTCCCTGACATCTCATGACTGTCAGAAAATGTATACGTAAAATATTATATAAATGTAAGTACTATCAAAGTGTTCCTGGGAGTCTTTAGTATCCTTCTTATATGGTCCTCAAGCTGATATATGACATCAATGTTACTGAACAGCTAGTGCTACTCAGTACATTATAAAAATCTACATTTTTAATCTTTGTCAACAGTGTGAACAATGCTGTTTTCATGTTCTAAATACAGAGACTCTATTTTGTGAGCTCAAGTTTCTTTTCATTTTCAAGTTCTTTATACAGTGTTGCTATGTTACCAACTATTCCTGAGCTGGAAAATAGTAACCATTTTTCATGCTTCCAGCCTGAATGACATTTACCATCAGACCAGATCAATGTTGTTACATAATTACAATGGCATTTAATTCCAACAAAATGGAGGTAAAAAAATAATGGTATCTTCAACTTCATGGTAACAGTTTAATAATATGAATGTGAAATTTTATTCTGTTTATAAAATAAGGATGGAGTGACAGGCTTAATTCTGATGAGTTCATAGATTAAAAAAAAATTAAATTTTAATGAAAACTCCAGGAGTTCCACATTTAAAGAGTCACAATGTGAAATGAATCAGATTGATTAATTTGAAGGACTTCCTATCAAAGATTTCAAAAGACAATACAATTAAATTATCCCTCTGGTCAAATACTTGATGACTTTATCTTTCCTACACAGAAATTGCTTACAGTCACACCAGAAATCTACAGATATGAAGATTTAGCAATGAAAATATTCCATCATCTTTGTTGTAGTATTTCTCTATTCATTAACTGATAAACATTATATCTAGTCCACAAAAGCTTTTGGTTGTTTTTGTTTGATGAGGATAATAAGAATTAGCTGCATTTCTTTATACAGTGGACAAACTGGATTCATAGAGCAGACAGATAAACAAACCTACCACAATTAGTCAGAGATTCTAGTTTTCCCCAGTATTATGAAATACTCCTCAAAGCATCTTTATTCTCTTCAGGCTTTAAGCTCTATGACAGCAGGGACTATGTCATTTAAAATTTTTGTTTATTCCCACATTTAAATAGTATGTAGAGACACATATTCAGAAATTAAATATCTGTTGCTTCAACAGGTAGGGAGTTTTCTCTTTGTGAGGAAAAACAGTCCTGAAGATAAAGTAAGACTTCTACAAATAATAGGATCTGATCTGACTCCCCCATGCTATCTTTAGTAACCTAGGTCAAGAAGACACCTATAGTTTATGAAGAAATTATACTTTCCCAAAATCTATGCAATAAGAACATGGTGCAAACTGCTAAATTTAGTTTAAATTTAGATCAAACTAAAATATTGAGAGTGGCACTGATTACACACAGCCTTTGTTAGCTATATTTAGTCTTAGCTAACTTTTTATTCTTGGAACATCTTCCTGGGACCAATAATTAAGATCAAGATAAAATAATGAATCTGTCCCAAAGACACCTAAGTCACTAAAATGTTCATCACATAACATTTGCTTTTAACAATCATGTGATCCAATAATTTGGGCATACTCTGAAATGTAAATGCACTCCATGTCATGGTTAGCAGTGAAAGTGATTAGTTTTATCAAAGGTAGTAGGAATGAATCTTTCATTCTTGTAGACTTACCTGTTGCTATTGTGGTTGCTGTTTTAACACATAACTTACTAGCAAGATTTCAGGAAGGCTAATCCATAAATGGCTTTTGCTTTTTTCGAGAAATGTATTAATTAGTCTTGATAATATAGATGAAGACAATGAAAAATACTTTTAGGTCTGGTAGTTCAGCAGGTCACAGGGAAGATGACAAATAGATGTGGAAGAAAAAAATAATTGGTGAAAAAGCCTACAACAGTGGTTATAAAAAATGTTTAAAGGATTTTCCAGACTTCTGGGTCATATGACTACAAGATAGAAGGCTAGACATTTTCTTCAATCAACAAACATTCTCAAATCTCTCAGAAATAAGAATTACATACAGGAGATAAAGCATTTGCAGTTTTCTCCACAATTTAAAACATTAAGAACGTTGGCAAAGAAACAATATAATGAATTAATAACACAGAAGGCTAATTCTTAATCCTAAAACACTCACTATGTACAACCTCTGCCACCAGCCCCTATTTTCATCAGGGCTGAATAGCTAGATCCATGAACATAATATATTCTGGCTATCCATTTAACAATTCTCTTGCTGTTGCTGTAGTCTCTGAAAGCACAGCTCCCTGCCCCTGCCCTTACCCATACCATCCTGTGGCAACAAGAACCAAAACTTAACTCTTCCCCTTCCCTGGGCCCCCATGATCTGCACAAACTGTCTACACGGCCTTAGATGGGCCCAGAGGCCCTGCAGGAGCTGTGCCCATTTCTGGGATCCCTGTCAGCCACTCCCTCAGTCTTCCTCCCACTGCCCTCCAGAAATTTTTTTTGTCACCTGACCTGAATCTGCCAATCCTCCCTTCTGGGCCCATCCACTCCCTCCCCATCCCAGCTTTTTCCCTTTTGAAAACACTAAGAATAATGTCCTTGCATCAATTTTTACTAGAGCCAATCACCTGCCATGCTTGGAACAGACACCATACTCAGATTGGCCTTAGCCCTAATGAATCATGAAGTGCACATTTACAAGAATGGGAACCAGTGGGTGAAAGTCTACGAACTGAAGGAACACAATGGACACATCACGGCTCCCAAGAGCAATCAAATTGTAACTTGTAGTGCAGACCGTAATGCCTATTTCTGGAGTTAGAAAGATGGCATCTGGAAACCAACCCTGGTGATCCTAAGGATTAACTGTGCAGCCACCTTTGTGAAATGGTCTCCCCTGGAAAATAAATTTGCTCTAGGTAGTGCAGCTCAACTGATATCTGTGTGCTACTTTGAGTGTGAAAATGACTGATGGGTGAGCAAACACATAAAAAAGCCAATTCGTTCTACTGTCCTGAGTTTGGACTGGCACCTCAACAACGGTTTTTTGGCTGCTGGATCTTGTGACTCCAAATGCAGAGTTTTTTCTGCCTATGTTAAAGAAGTTGATGAAAAGCCAGTCAGTACTCCATGGAGTACCAAGATGCCTTTTGGTCAACTGATGTCAGAGTTTGGTGGTACTGGAAGTGGTGGTTGGATACAGGGAGTTAGTTTCTCTGCCAGTGGAAACCGCCTGGCTTGGGTCAGCCACAATAGTACTGTATCAGTTGCTGATGTCTCCAATAACATGACGGTTTCACAGCTGAAAATAGAGTTCCCCCCACTCCTGAGAGTGTCTTTTGTCTCTGAGAATAGTGTGGTGGCAGCTGGCTATTACTGCTGCCCAATGCTGCTTAATTATGATGATCATGGCTCCTTAAACCTTCTTCTCCAAATTAGACATTCCAAAACAGAGCATCCAGCACAACATTTCTGCCATGGAACAGCTTCCGCAAAACGGACAAGGAGAGCCACTACTGAGGATCGCAACAATCCTCTAGACAAGCTACAGTAAAACAGTATCACCCAAGTGTCTATAAAGTAGACAAGCAAGACTATAGGAAATTTTGTACCACTGGCATTGATAGAGCAGTGACAATTTGGGATTTAAAGACTTTATAGAGTCTTTGATCCAGGGGCTACGAATCATGTGAAGTTGTATTTCCTTTCTCTAGTATGACACTTGACAGAACATTGCTCCAGCATGTTCCATCATGGGGAAGACCCTACCACAAGTTCAAACTGAGAAAATATCCCTTGCAGATGTTTTTTTGTTTTTTTAATATAATTGGTGAATGTATTGGTTTGAAAAGAAATCAGCAATGATGTCTTTTTGATAGACTATTTCATTCCAATCTTAACCAAAGCTGCTCTTTAAGTAGAATACCATGGGAAGTTGTCACACTAAATTACAAAGGGGATTTTATGTAAATTGTCTGCTAGAAAATAAAAAAAAAACAATTCTTTCCTCCTATCCTTATCCCATGAAGAGAATGTGTAGATAAAGAAAAATGAAATCATTCTATGACTGAAGTTGCATCCCACAAGATACTCTGCAGCAATTCGAAGTCTGAGAACTAAAGAAATGAGGCAAGGCACTATCATGTATGTGTGTTCAGGGTAAAATGGAAGTCCCTGAAGGAAATGAAGTTGGCATTGAGTTGGGGCCAGTTATATTCACCAAGAAGTCACTTCTGATGGAAGACCTAGAACTCCAGAGAAAGACTCAGAAAGTAATACATGAATATAAGCAAAGAAGATTGAAATTACCAAATATCTCAGGACAAAGGATCCTTGAGTACAATCATATAAACTAAAAAACAAAAAAGAAGATATTAATTAACAGAAGGGAAGATGGTCTCCTGAGCCCAAACATCTCTTTCATTTCAAGATGAAAGAAAATGGAGCTGAATGTGGTTCTTGTTATTAGGGATTGGGGTAGTCCTTGCTCTTTGGGAATGGTGAAACTTGGGCTCAGGACATCTGACTGGTAGTACACACATTAAGTTCAGCAATAATTTGGTGAGCCCTCAGAAGTAGAGACACTGCCAGGCAGGTTGCCAAGAAGAGATGAATAGGCCCAGGTAGAAATGGATCAAAGATTCCATATACATTAAATTAGACTAAGCAAAAATAACTGGAGACAAAGTATTATATTTGAAGAGATACAGAAGTAACCACAAAAAATCCTGATTCAGGAAAGAAAAACAATATTTAAAAAAAAATGAAAGAGTGTTATATTGAATAAGAAAACAAAATTCCATAATCCATTGCTTTTCAGAGACACACCCCTAAAGATATATATGAATGTTTATGTATACATGTGTGTATAATAAAAATTAATATCTGAAACAAAATTTACTTCATTTTAGGTGAATCCAAAAAAGCACAGGGTGTTGTAATTTGCCTAAGGCATTTTCTGCCTCAGATTAGCTGTGACTGAGATAATCACATGGTTTTAGTGTATGGTTTTGGTTATATATGTACAATGGAAACTGAAGAAAAAAATCAACATACTGTTAATTATTTATTGGAGTTGGGGGAAAGTTGAAATGTACAATAAAATGAAGCCAGACTTTTAAAAGATGAAATATATCAACTATATATACAAATCAAATAGTACTGACTTAATAATATGTTTAGTAAAACCAGACATGGAAAGCTGCTTTTGATTTAATGAAATTAGATTTCTTTGTATCAGTATAATACTGGTAGTTCAGTGAATAGAGCTCTGGACATGTCAGGAAGACCTGAGATCAAATCTGACTTCAGATGCTATCTATGTGACCCTGAGCAAGTCACTTAAACTTAATCTATTTGCCTCAGTTTCCCCAAATTCAAAATGAGTATAATAATAACATCTCCTTACTAACTTATTATAAGGATCAAATGATCTATAAAAAAAATTCTTAACATAGTAGATGCTATATAACATTTATTCCTCTTCCCTTTTCAACATAGTAATAAATAAGACTTTTAAGAAACGCAGCTAGTGAGAAGTTAGATGGATTGCTTCCTTTTCCCCTGAGATTCTCATGTTGTGCTCTCTGTCTCTCTTTCCCTTGGACTCATGTAGTCTCTCATTACTTTCCTAATTTCCTTCCCTATTTTTATCACTTGGGCAGTAAGGTTTCATATTTGCCCACTGTGCACTTGCCCCCTTGACATGAAGTCTTCCTTTGACTTCAGTTTCTTTTATCCCCTTAATTTCAAAGAATTTCTCTGTTATAATAATATAACCATGTCAGTTTTTGTTGTTTACATTTTTATATTCTTTTTTTTTTTTTTGCTTTTTGGAGGGCAATTGGGGTTAAGTGACTTTCCCAAGGTCACACAGCTAGTGTGTGTGTGTGTGTGTGTGTGTGTGTGTGTGTGTGTGTGTGTTGTGTCTGATACTGGATTTGAACTCAGGTCCTCCTGACTCCAGGGCCAGTGCTCTATTCACTGTGCCACCTAGCCACCTCTACCCTTTTATATTCTTAAAGAATTAAGATGATCTTCATATGTGATGAAATGTAGGTCTGTGCTCTTCACACATGTGTAAAGTTAAAGATAACAGGATGCTAAATTTTGAGAATGATGGTATATCATTGCCATACCAGTCTTATACTGGAAAGAAACAGACAGAGATTTGGAGCTAGAGAATCAGATACAGATTAGCTAACGATATGAGAAGAGAGACAGAGAAAGAGGGTGAGAGAAGGAGAAAGGAAGAGAAAGAGAGAGTGTGTGTTGTACATTAATGGAAAGAGCAATGAGACAGAAATCAGGAGACCAGTCTTCTACTCCCAGCTCCATCAAATATAATCTTGAAGAAGTCACTTAATCTCTCTTATCACTAGATTTTTCATCTCTACAAAGGCAAAAACTTTCCTTAGCAATTTCATAGGATCATCTTTATTTGATGAGATAATGTGTGCAAAGGGCTTGAAGAGTTCTAAAATACTGTTCTGGAATTTTCAAAGTTAGATTTCAGTGCTTTCTGAAGGTTTCAAGGTTACTCACAGTAGAAATCAACACCAGGTTATTGTTGTTATTTTTTGTTTGTTTGTTTGTTTTTGTTTTTTGAGGGCAATTGGGGTTAAGTAACTTGCCCAAGGTCACACAGCTAGGTTTTTGTTTGTGTGTACGTTAAGTGTCTGAGGCCGGATCCGAACTCAGGTCCTTCTGACTCCAGGGCCGACACTCTACTCACTGCGCCACCTAGCCGCCCCTATTGTTGTTATTTTAACAGTTGTTCTGTTTAAGAGTTTATTACAAAGGAAAAAAAATAATCTCCCTTCATTATGATAAATATACAGAAAATATTCATATCTTTTGCCACAGCTTCTCTAAAATTAGACTTTTAATTTAATCAACATAAAAAGCTTGTAATTCAGAACAATTAAGCCCTCTGCATAGGTACTGTCAACCTCAAGACCTCAGTCTGAGAAAGACAAATAAAATTAGGTTGTATGTGTGTTTTATTTTCTCTCAAAGTGGCAGGCATGCATGCATGGGAGCTGTAGTCACAACTGAGCTCTCTTTGGAGCTGGGTTGCACAACATATACCCTTCCAACAGAGGCTGATGTCACTCCATCATCATTTCACCCCTGGACAGAGAAAATTTCTCTATACCAGAACACTCACAGCTACACCAGACCACTCCTGGTCTTGCTGCTACTAGACAAAAGAATCTATATTCCATTTAGTAGAACACAATGGACTTCCTTACTTTAAATTCCTTGCAAGCTTGGGTGGGAGAGTTGTTCTGAAGAGAAACTGAACTTAAAGTCAGGAGGAAGGGTGCAAAAGGAAGCTCTTAACCTCCCCAAGATACTGGCCATTAATAATCAGTTTGTTATAGTACTTTGGAGGGATTTCTGGGTTCAGTAAGAGAATTTGCAAGGATTCCAAGTATGTCAAGCTTGAGGGATTCTCAATATGCAGCCTGATTGGTTGATTCTCATTCCCAAGTCAGTTCAGCCTCCTCTGGATGGTAAGGAAGCTCAAGGAGATCAAGGTGTTTAGTAGTCATTAACCATTCTATTTTCACAGTTTTTATAGTGCAGACCCTGTAATTTTTGTACTAGGAATTGGAATGGTAATCATTTACAAAAACCTCAGTCCTTCCAGTGAAGCATATCAGAAGAATATTATGAATTCAGTGTCTTGTTCCTTTGAAACTGTATTCAACAAGATTGATTTGATGCTTCATTAATTATCTTTATTGTCATAAAAACTGAAGATAGCTGGACATCTTATAACTTTAAGTGAATAAAGAAAAAAAGGGAATTGGGAGTGAAAGAATTTTTTGCCAGATTTAAGACTTTCTCCTGTGTTTTAGATTTGGATTCCACTTAAGGGAACAAAAATTTTAAGTCTTTGTAAAGGCTGTTAAAATAAGAGCTGTCACTGGTTATAGGTTGTAGAAATGGCTAAGAATTTTAAATGGAACAAATCAGAGACACAGGTAAATATATGAGAAATGAGTTAATCAGAACCTTGCTCTTTTAGAATTAACTCTTGGAAAAGGGCTGACTCATTTCCTACATGGATATGGTGTTTTCCAGGATAGCATTTTGCACATAGCAAATTTGCAGTCATAAAAGAGCTAATTCCTCCCTGGTCTGTTTATTAATAGTTACTGATACTTGGCACAATAATTATATATGGAAAATGAGATATGAAGGAGGCCTAGAAGTTGTCATCATAGTCATGAAATAGTAGACTTGGAATGTCTCATTCAACCTCTCATTTTATAGTTGTAGGCAGACAGGGCAGTTTTTTGTGGGTCAAGATAAAAAAAAATAAAGAAGTTTTGTTTCATATACATATACGTAATAAAGGAAGGACATGTCCAGTGCAGAAATAGGCTTTACTTTAATGTGTGTATGTGTGTTTGTGTTTGTGCGCGCGTGCTCCTGTGTGTGTGTGTGTGTGTGTGTGTGTGTGTGTGTGTGTGTGTGTGTGTGTGTGTGTTTGGGGTTGGGCTAGGTGAACAAGAAAATAAATGCTTATTAACAGAGAAAAAGGGAAAATCAGAGTAAATAAATGCAGGCATAAAAGAAGTTAACATAGGCAAAGAACTTTGCTTTCTTCTCTTAACTTTTTTTTCTGACTCAAATTCATTTGCATGATAGGCCAGAGAGGAGTTTGCACTCTCTAAATCTAAATCAAATGATTATCTGGTACAAAGGTCATCTCAGCTTTAGACTCAAGTCAAGTGAAAAGACCTATACTAAGTCTAGGGCATTCTGCTAGGTTATCATTAGTTCATAGCTTCTGGCTTTAAATAAGGAGCTGGCCTAATCAGAAAGGGATACCCTCGCAGAAAGAACTAAACTAGCTGGGAAGTAACCGAAGAAATGAAGTCCAAAATCTTATGGTGAGGGTCAACCATAAGACCAGAGGACAGATGTACCCAACAGAGAATAGAGAAGCCACACAAAGTAAAAGATACAGTATACACAGCCAGAGAACAGCAACCCTCAATATAATGCAGGCCAAGCAGAGGGCACTGCCAATCAGGGAGCAAGCCCAGAGATAGCAATGTGATAACATAACCAAAAATATCAAGGACCCCACAAAAATTATTGGAGATGAATTGCTCCTCCACATTTGTAAGGGATGATTGAATTTTGTTTCCAATTATATGAAACCTAAGAAGTCAAACTGATTGCAAATCCCTTGTAGTGGAAGGGGAGTGGGGAATATTAACCAGTATATCTAAAAGCAGACTCCTTTTTGGCCCAAGGCCTTTTTCTGGTTTTTATCATGGATATCCAGGGTTCAAATCTTCAACTCACAGTTTTTGTCAAATCTCTTAGCAAATGAGAAAATTCTTTTCTTGTGTTCTCTGATGCAGACAAATGGGGAAGAGACTAAAAGTATTTTTTGGCTTGGCATTTCCTTTATTAAATAAAGGGAAAAGTGTATGAGGATGAAAAGAGAAGGGGGAATTGAAATGTGAGAGACTATGTGTGTAACACATTTCTATGTGTGTAAAACATCCAAACATGTTTAGATGTTTTCAGGCTGTGAATGCTGGAACACCGACCAATGGGACGTGGGGTCAAAAATTTGAATCACTATAAGTAAAAAAGAGTTTTATAATTGTCTTGAGGTGTGCTTGCATCTACGAAGTGACCCTTTTTCACAAGTTAAAGGCCAGGTTACCCATCAGAAATGACATGAAATATTTTTTTCTAAATTCACTCGTGGTCAAGTGGAATTCTTGGTAAGATGATTATTTCTCACACACCCTCAGTCAAATGCATTCCCCACATGGGTCTTTGTGAGTGGGGTGTACTCTCTCTGCACCCTCTGTGAAGACTCCTCAGAATGAGGAGAAGGAGAGAAAGTTTCTTGAAACCAGAGACAGACTTTTGTAAGACTGGGCAGACGTGAGTACTGGGTTTCCTAAGTAGGTAGGACGCTTCCCTCCTTCCCTTGCAGTCAGCCAGTTTTTCCACTCTTCAGTAATTTTAGGAATCTCTTAGAGCTCTTCCCTTCTTCACTTTGGCATTTACCACATAAGGATAAGTACATTTGGACTGGCTATCGCCTATTTCCTTTTTCTTGGTAAGCAAGCCTCCCAGCCACTGACGGGGGAGGGGGGGGATCGGAGGACACACCACAATGAGGACTTCTTTTTTCCTTATCATTGGAGGATCATAAGCCCACCTCCCAGCCAATGGGAGAAGGGACAGCAGCGGGAGGGGGCTTGACCACATTAGGGTGTAAATTCTTGTTAATCTACTGGTTCATACTGGTGAAAGGGATGCCCTCTTCTCTCCAGAATCGAATAAAACTTCCTGTTCTTTCCCCAAGAGGCCTCTGACTTTTAATTTTTTGGCCTAGGGGATTTTTGAGGTCCCTGTACCCCACACATTTGTCACACGTTTCATTTGTCTTTGCTTTCACACCTATTGATAGCATGTGAATCTGTTTAATTTTTTTAGCTGGGTAGGACAAAGAATTTCCTATCTGTATTTGTCTTACAATTTTCCCAGACCATTTTCCAAACCTTTTCATCCTTCCTCAAATCTCCCATGGTTCTCTCTTGCTATCCTCTCAGTTGAAGAGTTCAACCCATATTTCACCAGGAAAAGTGGTCATTCACCTAGATTCTCTTCTTCCTCACTCATATCACTCACATGTGCTATCTCACTATTTCTTTCTCTAGCCTTGCCTCTGATAAGGATCTGGTGATGCTCCTTTCCAAAGCAAACATCCACAAATATATCCATCGTTCCTTCCTTTCCTGTCTTTGCTAGAAGATTGTCCCTTCAATTATTCATACTCTCACCCTAATCATTAATATATTCCTCTCTGTTATCTATTTCCCAGTTGCCAACAAACATGCTCAAGTCTCCCCTATCCTTAAAAACTCCCACTTGACTCTACTATCCCTATGATCTATGCTATGTCTCTCCTCCCATTCTACACTAAACTTCCAGAGAAAGCCATTCACAATGGTTACCCCCACCTCTTCTCACTTCATTCTAAACCCTCTCTTTTCTAGCTTAATATCTTTTCATTTGATGAAAATGCTCTCTCTAAAGTCATTAAAGATTTCTAGTTTGTCCAATCTAAGGCTTTCTTCAGTCCTCATTCTTCTTAACCTTTGCATCCTTTGACACTGTTTTCCATTCTCCTCTCCTGCATATTCTCTCCTTTCTCAGTTTTTACATTGCTCTCTCCACATTTTTCTCCCATGTGTCTTCAACCAGGTTATGCCTACTCACTGTGGGCGTCCCCAAACTACATACTGAGTCCCCTTTTCTTATCTCTCCATATTGGCTCATTTGGTGATCTCATCAGTTCCCATGCATTCAACTGTCATCTCTATGCAAGTGATTTCCAGAGCTATATATCCAGGTTCTCCTTAGTTTCAAAAAATGCCTCTTGGACTTCTCAGACTGTAAGTCCCATGGGTATCTTAAATACAACATGTCCAAAGCAGAGCTGGTTATTTTGCCTCTGAATCCCTCCTCTTTTCTGGATTTTCCTTTTTTTCTTTATTCAACACCACCATTCTGCCATTCACTTAGTTTTACAGTCTTATCATCTTTGACTCCTCTCGAAAACTTACTCAACATATCAAATCTGTTGCCAACTCTTGCCATTTCTATCCCTTCACAAGATCTCTCATAAATGTCTTCTTCCCATTCAGCCACCATCCTGTTTTAGGCAAAAATAATGCAGTGTGTAGGGGGAGGGAGTAGCTCAGATTAAGACCAGCAGGGCTACAAAGGAATGGCAGTTAATCGAATTTTATTGCTACCTACAAGGGTAAGAGAACAGATGCCAACAGGAATCAGTCTTAATGTGTGGTCTCTATTGCCTTTAGTTCAAGAGCATTACAAACCCAGGGACCTAGAGTATCCTGATTACTGAGGACTTCAAATAACACATTATATAGTCAACCAGAGCCATACTTTATATTCATTGCATCATGCTATATTTTCTTGCCGTATGCACTGCCACCTTCCTCCCTGTATCTCCCTTATGATTTACAGCTATAGAACTGTGAAGGGAATTATTATTTTCATGTTAATTGATACATGTGTAATGAAATGTATTAACAATTTAGTTTTTCAGAATTGCCTCTTCTAGCCTGTGAGACAGACTTATATGTGAAGCTTGAAATGATCAATCAAAACCTTGACAGGGTTTTCACAATTACTGCATTCTTGGGCGTCTATACTTTAAGTGAAGCAAATCAAAGATTATAAAACTTGCTCCCATCACAGAGCTCTGGTCTTGCACCCCCTAAGTAATAACCCCCAAAGACCTGAACAATATTGTTCCCACAGGACTCCAGAATTGTATTGGCTTCTACTTGTGGGCTTGTGTAGCGCCAATGTTTGTATAGCACCAATGCAATATTTATAGCACCCACAATCATGATAAAGACCATGACTATACGTATCACATGACATAAGATTGTAAAATATGCCAGATTCTCCAGGCAGAGAACAGAATTGGAACATTTATTTAGATACCAGAAAATTGAATCCCAATACCAGTAAGTTGATTCCATCATAGTACCAAAGCTATTCAGAAGCCATAATAATGCTGAGAACCACAGCATCCTTTACCCTTCCCACAAACCAATACAAGATCAATATTTACTCACAAACCTCTCTATCTCCTTAAGGAGGGTCCTATCTCCCCAAGAGTCTGCCTAGCTCTGAACCAGCTTCCTGGGGGCTCTGCTTCCCTTCAGCAAACTCCTCCTACCATAGGGTCCATGAGACCACATTCAGCCTATCAGAGGGCAGAGTTTATCTTCACAGCAGGGAAGCTTCCTGTGGGCTCTGCTTCCCTTCAGCAAACTCCTCCCATCACAGGCTCCGTGTGACCACATTCAGCCTATCAGAGGGCAGAGTTTATCTTCACAGCAGGGAAGCTTCCTGTGGGCTCTGCTTCCCTTCAGCAAACTCCTCCCGTCACAGGCTCCATGTGACCACATTCAGCCTATCAGAGGGCAGAGTTTCTCTTCACAGCAGGGAAACTTCCTGTGGGTTCTGCTTCCCCGTCAGCAAATTCCCTCCTACCACAGGCTCCCTATGATCACATTCAGCTTATTAGAGGGCAGTTTACTTTCAAAGCAGGGGAGGTCTTCAGACTCCCACCAGTTCTGTTAAGGGGCAGGGAAAGGTTTCAAATTCCCATTCCCATTACAGCTTGCCATGGGAAACCACTCAGGTCCTGTAATCCACCTTCTCCCCTCCCTTCCCACTTGTGATTTATGTAATCTCTGCCTTCACTACAGGAAGGTGGAATTCTGATCAGGAGAATTCCCTATTTGTAAATCTGTTCCTCACAATGAAACGAATTAATTAAACCTCTACTTGATCACTGGCACTTTTTCTCTGGTCTGCTGGCTTGTCATTCTCAGGTTACAGACTGGCTCAGTAAAATCCTGTCAACAGAACCATAATTTAAAAATACTTCCTTTGCTACTAGAAAGGGCATGGCAACCATCTCTTCTATGAACTCTCCCACCACCCCTGTGACCTCCTAAATAAAAACACCTCTCCCTGGCTACCACTCCTCTATATGTGTTTCTTCCTTTGGAATATGAACTCCTTGAGGGCAGGTAGTATCATACTTTTATATGTGTATCCCTAGCATTTAGTACAGCGCTAGGCATGTAGTAAGTGCATAATAAATGCTTTTCAATTAATTCATTCAGAGTATGAGAATCTTATTCCCAAATATTGTATCATGTTACCCCATAATTTTTTCAATAAATGAAAATGTTCTCTCCATCTTCAGATGAAAGTGACTGACTCATCATAGTCTCTTTTTTTTTCTTTCTGGAGGGTGGAGGGCAGGGCAATTTGGGGTTAAGTGACTTGCCCAAGGCCACATGGCTAGTATGTGTTAAGTGTCTGAGGCCAGATTTGAACTCAGGTCCTCCTGACTCCATGGCTGGTGTTCTATTCACTGTGCCACTCATCATATACTTAGTGGAATACCCAATCAGTTACCATACTTGCCCTAAGGGAAGCAAACTCATAGCTGCTATATCCCTATTCCCTTTGATTCAGAGCATTGTAGGTCAAAGCAAAAGCTCTTCTATATTCAAACTGTCTCTACAGTCTCATTCCTAAATAGCTTGGCCCAATCCGATTGTGTTTCCACTAGGCACTGCAGATCTCTCCTTTTGTCTTTAATGAATTCCCATTCAACCTCTTAACCTTTATCTGAAAGTCTCCACCTTCTTGGATTCAAAGAAGCCTCCATTTCTCTAGATTAGAATCTGTCCCTGATCATCATCTTTAGCAGCTGAAACTCCTTTTCTCATGTTCCCCAAATCAAGCCATATGCTTTCCCTCCTCTTTTTCATTTCCAGGATCCTGCTACTGTCACCCAGCAAATCCTCTTTTTTTTTTTTTTGAGGTTCACTTCAGTCAGCTATATCACTTATCTAGATTTTTGTTACTCTTATCTAGCAGTCCCTATTTCACTTGTCCTCCTTTCTTAAAGAATTCAATACCTCTGATTTCCTCACCCATCCCAAGTCCTATTCATATACTTTAAAATGTCAAAGTTTTTAATTATTTAGCTGATCCTTCATATACATTCATCAGTCTCAGCTCCCATGACCTATATCTTTACTCTACCTCAGTCATCAACAAAAGTGGTCACATCTTCACCCTTATTATCAAAACTTAGTTCCACCTTCACAATTTTGTACTCTGAAATTCTCTTTAATTAGAATTTTCCTTCTCTCTTTATGTCTCACTGCATCTCAACCTAGTCTCTGTTCCAGCCATAACCTCCTATGCTTATATACCTCATAATTATCATCATCATCATCACCATCACTATTACTACCTTCTCTGACTTAATTTTCTCTGTTACATCCTTAAGTCTATAGTTAACAAGTTCAACCATACCCTTAAATTCTTTGCCATCCTTCATTATATCTTCATGTTTGGCCAATAATCAGCCATATGCTATTTTTATTCTTAGGAGCTTGCTTTCTCAGCTAACTTTGGCAATTTCATAATTAGCAGCCAGCACTGTTACTTTCTAGTTATTTGGGATTGGAATGGGGAAATAATAGTCCACTCTTCTTTAACTGATTTCTAACAAAAAGAAAAAAAATAGGCATCAGCTAAATATTCTTAGTTAAGTGGAAATAGGTCTTAATTGTATCCTAACATGGCATGACTTTCTCTGTCTCTGTGTCTGTCTCTGTCTGTCTCTGTCTCTCTCTCTCTCTCTCTCTCTGTCTCTCTGTGTCTCTCTCTCTGTCTCTGTCTCTCTGTCTCTCTCTGTCTCTCTGTCTCTGTCTCTGTCTCTGTCTCTCTCTCTCTCTGTCTCTCTCTGTCTGTCTCTCTGTCTCTGTCTCTGTCTCTCTTTTCTGTCTATGGGTCTTTTTTTTTTTTTGGCAAGGACACAGGAATAATTTGCCATTTCTTTCTCTAGTGGATTAAGGCAAACAAAGGTTAAGCAAATTGCTCAGGGTCACACAGTTAGTAAATTAATCTGAGGTCAAATTTGAACTCAGATCTTCTTGACTCCAGGCCCAGTATCCACTGAGCCACTTAACTGCCCCATAGACAAACAAGGGTTTAGTTACTTGCTCAAGATCAGGCAGCTAGTAAGGGAGTGAAGTGAGATTTGAATTCAGGTCTCTGTGACTCCAGGCCTAGAGTTTTAACCACTAAGCCATCTAGCTGCCAATGAAAGGTTAGCAAAGACCAGCTTCTGAATTCCTGTTATTTCTGTTACTATAGCTAAAGAATGCCAAAATACAAAAGGCACACGAGTTGAGAAGAAAGAAAAAAATTGTTGGTATTTTGAATTCTTCAAGGACTGGTTTCCAAGAAAATCACAGAACCAGAATTCCTTCGAATTCCTGGCACATAATGGTCACTTCCTAGGAATTATAGCCATAAAATTATTCCACTGACAAACTTTGTGATCTGTTTCTGAGAATCTCATTGGTTCTCCCTCCTTAAGAAGTATTTTATCTGAAATTTACTCAAATGAACCCATATTTTGAAAGAAAAATCTAGTATTATTGAGATGAAAAGCAATCACAGCAGTGAGAAACTTCAATATTTGAAAAATTCAAATTTAATGAACATTTCAACTACTCTGTGGGGGTCTAAAGTGAAATATATGGTTGTCTAGACATGAATTCCACTCACTCCAAGCTTGTTTGGGTTGTTTTTTTTTTTAAACATATTGTTCCAATTATAGCAAAACAATAATAAACACTTTTCCATACGTATATGATTAGGGGTCTTGTGAATTTTTACTAAAATTCTATCATTATTTTTAGATCACTTAAGAGAGAAAATTCAGCAGGTTAACCAGCTGCTGATTTACTTCCTCCTCTGGATTCTTATGATGCTCTTAAAATATAATATACAGGAAATTAATAAAGCTACCAATGTGTTCATCTCAACAAAGACATGTCTGCAGTGACACAGGTCATTTTCGGTATTATTTCTGGGAAACTATTTTTTCTTGTACAATTTGACCTTTTATTCCACTCATGAAATATCCACCACTGCACTTTGACTAACAAAATAATCCATTTTCATATATACTTATATATTTACCTGTGATCTGAGATCACACATAGTAGGAATGTCTCCCCAGTGGGGCACATCACAACCTCAATATGCTTTCTTGTTTGACATGATTCTCATATGTGTCTTTCTAGATATTTACCATAAATAATTTTTTTTTATCTAGACTAAAGCACCCAGTAAAGCACCTAATTCATCTATTACCTCTTAATCCCACTATATCATGCTTATACCTCCTTTTAAATTCATGTTCTTGATCATTTCTCTCACAATTCTTATCTAATAATTAGGCCACTTCTAATAATGATAAATCTACTTGGATCTACTGTGAATCCTTCCATTGCTCTTTTTAGTTAGCAGATTTTTATATTAATCTGTATATGTTTTTGTTAGTTTACAAAGAGTAGACATTTAGTAAATGCTTACTCCCTTCCTTTTTCCCTTCTTTTCTTCTTCCTTCCTTCCTTGGCAAGATAAATTTTCTATCCTTTATGTTTTGGCAGTGGTCCATCAAATTATCTGAATGACTTTGGATTTCCCTAAAGAGGCCTTATAGCATTTTAAGGCTTTATATACAATGCATATTAATTAGTGCAATGTTTCAGGAAATCACTGAAGATTGAAACCCGTTTACTCACTCTAATTCTGTTCATTTCTTGTCCATGATTTTGTGCAAATCCTTCATTCGCTATTTCATCTAACACATTTAAGGCCTGTTTCTCATTATTTTAATTTTTATACATGCCTATGGATACAGCACCAATGTACATGGATCAATCCCAGTAGGTGAACTATGTTGACTAGCTCTTGGTCAGATTTATCCTCATACCACAAAGATATATAGTGAGGGCCATCTTCTCAACCTACCCCATAAATCTCATAAATAAATGACAACTTTGAGTTGTCATTCCTGATTGTCAAGGACAATGTTGAAGCCTTTGGAGACCTGCATCCAGAAATTTGTGACTTTTTGTGGAGAGACTTGAACTATGAAATGATCCTTTCTTACCTTAAAGCCAGAAGATCTGATACCTTAGTGAATTTATGAAAGAGAACATCCCATTCTCTCAGCTCTCTTTCTTACCCCCTACAAATCATCTCATAATTATCTCCATCTGCTTACTACAAGGAAAAGAGAAGCTGGGCCCATTCCCCACTCTGGCCACCATGTGCCTGTCAGGACCTAACAGCTAAAGCACTGAAGTAGTAAGCCTTGACATTTCACTGGCTTACGAGGGGCCCATCTTTGTATCCTGAATTCCTGGAACCCAGTGTGCCCCCAGCACCTGCATGATATCTTGCCTGACTGAAGTAGTAAGCCTTGACATTTCACCCCTTACGAGGGGCCCATCTTTGTACCCTGAATTCCTGGAACTCAAGAATCCTCCCCTCGGCTTGATCAGTCATGAACAGCCTGCCCCAGCCCACATCCTGCACTTGAATGATATCTGCCTGACCAGTCTGCCCCATTACTGTTACTCCTGATACGATGGTGGTCTTTGACTATTTAAACTGTGTGTCTACTGGGGTTCGGTGCAGCTCCTGGGACTCTATCCCTAGGACTGCCGCTGGCCAGCTAATAAACGCTTCCTGAATTCAATTACTGATGGTCTTGGCCTGTTGATTCTGTCCGAGTGTCCATTTCAGCACATGTCCTACATAGACAAGCCTGAGCCTGGGTTTGGAATACATTTTTGTGGTTGTTTTTTCCTGACATTTGGTAAGTGAGTTCCTAACCTGAGATGATTCACCCTAGTGTAGAGGTAACCCTGTGATTTTGAGAGATTATAGATTCAGGGACAGAAGGAATACTGGGAATCTTCGGGTGTAAACCCTTCATTTTACAGATGAGGAGTCTGAGGCACAGAAAGATTACATGAAAAGCTCAAGGTTATACAATTAGCAAGTATCTAAGGTAAGAGCTTGAACCCATGTCTTCCTGAGTCCAGGACCCTCTTCAGTAAATCATATTGCCTTTTGTGTCCAATAGGGAAAGCAATGGTAGTAGCAATGGCAGGAGAAAAACCTATATTGGTGAAAAACAACCAACAAGAGAATAAACTGAAACCTAGTTATTTTGGGTGGCTAGGGGATAGAGTGGATTGGAAGACTCGCCTTCCTGATTCAAATCTGGCCTCAGATTACCTAGCTGTGTGACCCTGGGCAAGTCACTTAACCCTATTTGCCTCAGTTCCCCATCTGTAAAATGAGCTGGAAAAAGACAGGGCAAACTGCTTCAATATTTTTGCCAAGAAAACCCCAAATGGGATCACAAAGACTCAGACACAAATAAAACAGGGCTGAGTTTTGGATAGCACCAAAATACTGATGAAGTCTGAATTGCACCCTCCCAACAGATTGTAACAGAAATAATAAACTATCGGATCAAGTTTTAAGTCTCTTTGTCAAAAACATTCTCATGAGTATCTTGTTTTATTGTTGTTTTATATTTCAATTTTATTTATTTTATTCTGAACTTAAGAAATAAAACAAACATTACCATAACAGAATAGAGTCAGGAAAAGAAAGGTAATTGCACATGAAACTACAAATCTATTGTGAACGACTTGCTATTCCCCTTAAATATATAACAAAGTTATAATATAACTTCATTTTCTTCCTTTTTTCTCCCTCCCACCCTTTAGTGTTCTTTTTGTGTGTCACAATAATTTACTTATCCCATATATTATTCCTATTGAACATTGAATTCCTTTTTTTAGTTTATTTTTTCAGTTTTGAGAAGGTCTGAATATATGTCATAAATAAAATAATTTCCAGGGTGATGGGGCAAAGTGGAGACTGGGAGAAAAAGGACCTCCTTCTCCTTAGAAGCAGAGTCCTTTATGATTTAAATTAATCAAACTACTTGCCTGGTTATTGAACATGAAATGGGCTCAGTAACCTTGTTGAGCACAAGTCCACCCTTCCCTTCCCCTAATTGATCTGTAAGCAGACAACTCCACTCTTCCCTCCCACAACTGATCAGTGAGCAGGAATTTCAGGCTAGCGTAAATTCTCCATCATCCCTAGTCCCCCTCCACCCCTCCTAATAACCTGATCCGGATGTCTCCTCACTTAACGTCTCCATCCCTCGTCCCCTGGCCCCTCCTAATCACCCCATCCTAGGCTTCCTGTCCCTCAGCCTAGGGTGAACTTCATGCTGGTGGGAAATCAAATGTTCACTGACCAGTCACTGATTATAGTTTAGGCTTATGTAACCTGGCTATTGAATCTCTTTAAAAACCCGGCACACTGTCTGATTTGGGTAACCATGTTACCCTGACAGTCATGCAGTAATAAAATCCACTTCAAATTTAGTGTCAGGGATCTTCTGCCTCACTCCTTTAAATTCAACAACCTCAATCCTGTGGTGATGCTGAAGCAGTTCCTCAAGTTGAGATATTAATTATCATCTCTGATCTTCCAGGGTATCTCCATAAGGAATAAACTAGACAAGCTAAAAATTAAATTTATGATCTTCGCAAAAAAATCTTATCCTTTCCAACTGACCTTTTCCTTCTGGGCTCTATGCCTCATAGTCATGATTGACTGTTTCCTCTACTTCAACCTCTCATTAAATCAGTTTCCATATCCATCATGTTCCATTTACAATACTTCTCATACCCCTCTTTATCTCTCTACTTCCATAGCCACCACCATTGTTAAGGCCCTCATCAAATATTACTTAAACCATATTAATAGTCAACTTGTCTCTAGTCTCTACTTTTCTCCAATCATTCTTCATATAGCTACAATAATTATTTTAATGTACTTATAGTGCCATATTATTCTGAAGCTTCAAAATCTTTAATAGTTCCCTATTATCTAAAAATGTTTAATATACTTGGCCTATTGTAGCAGCAAGCACCCTAACACACCCAGGGTAGCTGCCAACACAGGTTCTTAGATCTGCTTTGCTAAAGGAAAGCAACTCAAAATGGGTTAACAAGCTTACTTTAATCAATCAAACATATATCATTTACCTAGTTCAGGGGAAAAAGGTCAGCACCCTGAACTTCAGAGTATACAGACAGAAGTTACAAGACAGAGAAACAGATCAAGCAGACAGGCTTCCAAACTGTCTGACCATTATATATATCCATACCTAATCACAGTTACCAGAGAGGGAAGCATCAACATCTGGGTTTTCAAAGGCGGGGGATGGGGGGGAGCTCTCAATGGCTGCCCAGAATTTCATCTGGTCAAATCACATAACACTTTTCAAAGTGAGCCCCAAAGCAAAGCCTCACATCAGGGATTATATAGTCTTCTCCAGGCTTAGAGAATGTAACAACCCTCTTGACCCACTGCCCAATCACAAAGTATCTCTTGAAAAACAAGCCTCCCACCACAGGCTTCAGATGTACTTAAGCCTAGGGGCAGGGAAGATCTTAAAAATTTACATTTCTTAAAGTTTTCTACAACCTGGCTCTTACCTTTGTTTCTAGCCTCATTTCATGTAGACTACATTCCAGAGAAATTTAATTTGGCATGTTATTTCTTGTCTCCATATATTTATACAAGATAGTCTCCTTAACAGGAATTCACAATCTTTACCTATCATGAAAATCTTCTTTCATTGCTCAGCTCAAGATTCTTCTCTTTTATGGTTTGATTGCCCTTTCAATGAAACCCTCCTTGATCTCACCAGTTGGAAGCGTTCTTCTCCTAAATTGCCTTACAATACTTCATCTGGCTCTCTCCTCCTCTCATCCCACTCTGTTCTGTATTATATCAAGAGTTCATGTCATTTCTCCATTAATAAGATCCTTAGCATAAAGGTTACATGATTTATATTTGTCATTGAACCCCCCAGCCTAGTATAGTGCTTAGCTCATTGTAGGCTGTCAATAAATGTTTACAGAATTGAATCCAAATGTGAATCATTTATCTTCCCCCCTAATATGTCAGAAATGAGTTAGGTTTCAATTATTACTGATTTTGAATGTATTTGACTCTCTTTGGCAAGGAAAATAAGCATTTGCTGGCTGAGATGACTTCTAGACTTTTTGGTTTCCTCATTATGATATTTTTTTGTTTTATTTCCCTGAGGAATAAGAATAGTTGTAATAATTTTTTGAAAATCTTTTGTCCTTTTCTCATTTTATGGAGTCAACTACAAGTCAAGTCACAAAGCATTTATTAAGAACTTACTGTATGCTAAGCATTGTGCTAAATGCTGAGGCTATAAAGGCAAAACCAGTCCCTTCACTCAAGGACTTTACATTCTAATGGGAGGAGATAATATTTAAACAACTATGTACAAAGAAGATATAAATATAATGTATATTGGAGCTAATCTCAGGGAATACAATAAGGGAAATTTAGATAGGTCACATAAAGAAGGTGGGGTTTGGGGGTAGCTAGGTGGTGCAGTGAGTAGAGTGTCGGCCCTGGAGTCAGAAGGACCTGAGTTCGGATCCGGCCTCAGACACAAACAAAAACCTAGCCATGTGACCTTGGGCAAGTTACTTAACCCCAATTGCCCTCCAAAAAAAACAAAGGTGGGGTTTTAGCTGAGATTGAAGGAAGCCCAGGAAGTAGAGACAAGAATGGTGAGCATGCTGGTCAGCCAATAAAAATGCCTGGAGTTGAGAATTGGAATGTCTTGTGCAAGGAATAGCAAAGAGGCTAGTATCACTGTCCTGTAGAGCATATATGTAAGAGAGTAAAGTGTGAGATGACTGGAATGGTCGGGAGGGGCCAAGTTATGAAAAGCTCTTAAAGTCAAACAGAGAAATTTATATTTTATCATGGAGGTAATAGGCACTTTACTTATTGAATAGGGGTAGATACGGTCAAACTTGTCCCTTAGGAAGATCACTTTGATAGGTAAGAGGGGGATAGACTCAAAAGAGGGAGTCCTGAAGGAGGAAAATCAGAAGCAAGTTGATAAGGGCCTGAACCTTGGCGGTGGTAGTGTCAGTGGAAAGAAGGGAACATATGCAGGAGATATTTGAAAGGCAAGATCTACTGAATTTGGCAACAGATTGGATATAGAAGGGAGAAAGAAAGTGAAGAGTTCAGGATAGCAACAAGGTTGTGAATGTAGGTAACCAGGAGGATAGAGATGCCTTTGGGAGTAAGAAGAAAGTTATAAAGAGGGATACTTCATTGAGATGATAACTGAATCCACAGGAGCTGATGAGTTCACTAAATGAAACACTATAGAAGGAGAAAAGAAGTCCCAGGACAAAGCCTTGAGGCACACCAAAAATAAGCAGGAATGACTTGGATGAGGAAGAAGTGGTCAGATAGATTGTCTTGAAGCTGTTGTAATGATATCTATATTGTCTACCCCTCACATTTATCCTTTATCCTAGTTTAATATTAATTTTGCAAAGGTCTAACTGCAAAAGGACAGCTAATTTTGTAATTGCATTGGTAACCAATTGTTTCCTGTCATTTTAACCTGTCAATTTCATTTTTTTTGGTGTTTGATGCTTACTAAATCTAGTACCTTCTGACTCTTCTTGAAAAATAGGATGCCTGATAGAAAAGCATGAGTCTTCTGACTAGTTCATAAGCCTTTGGCTGCCTCCTTCTCCCATGTTGACCTTATTAAAGATAAAACTCTCAAGCTAAAGATTGACTGATTGTCAAGTTTTTTGTAAATTTATTTCTTTATCTTCTCTTACGGATGTTGCTACTTTTATATTGCTGTAATTATGTATTAAAAATAAATAATTAACATTTATATAGCACCTATCTGTGCCAGGCATTGGGCTAAGTGCTTTATAAATATTACCTCATTTAATCATCTCAACAATCTTGAGAATTAGATGCTATTATTATCTCCAGTTTACAGATGAACAAACTGATGCAAACAGAGATTAAGTGACCTGTCCAGAGTCACATAACTAATAAATATCTAAGGCCAAATTTGAACTCGGGCCTTCCTAATTACCTTACCACCTTACCCTAGCTGAGAATGGTCTATTTGTTTCTACTAATAATAAGCATTAGAAGGTAAAAATAATCAAGTATTATATTAAAAGATGCATCTTCACATTATAAAGATGATAAAGCCAGTCTTTTGACTTCATTATTTGCCTTTCCAAAGAAACCCTATTAATCATCCTTTAACTTAACTACAATTTCTTTCCATCTTTTGATTTCACTTATGGTCAAAAGGTCAATATAGAATGTAAAGTAGTTCATCCAACAGAGTATTTGCCAGCTGAGCTTTAATTGGATAAAGATTTATATCAGAGTACCTGCAAGTAAACTAATGTCTATAGTCAGTCTAAAAATTGTGTGATTTTTTTTTTAGCTCCCTTTGCCTTCTTTTCATCAATGCTGTCACTATCATTGTAGAAAATCAAAAGTCGCTATAATAAAACCAAGAGCCTTTCTTTATTTTTATTTCTTTCATATGTCTTTGTGACCAAATTATTCATCTTCTGATGTCAACCTCCTACACAAGAACTTAGCTAGGAAGTGTTGCGGTGGGTTTTTTTTTAACGCTTTGAGGGCTTTTTCTTTTTTGTTATGAATGGGAAAAATAAACAAAAGAGCGTTTTAATGTGTAAAGAATAGAAAATAATTGTATATAAAATTGTGAAATTCTATTATGTAGCTTTGTTTTTTTAAAAAATGGGTGTACTTAATTTTACACAGCAGCAACAAAGCTTTGCTGCTTACCTATGTCCCCTTCTTAATTTCCTTCTGTACTTTTAAAATGTTTTATTCACATTTTCTTTTTTCCCTTTTTGTTTTTTGCCTCACTATCATTCCCCACCAAGATCTCTGCCACAATTCCCCCCTCAAAGATAGAAGGATCTCTATTCCACTACTATTCTGCCAAGAGGAGGGAAATATACTTCAGTTTTCTAAGATTATGCTTGGTCATTATATTGATAAGATTTCACTCTTTCAAAGTTGTTTTTAATTTTGTTATCACAGTCACAGCATACATTATTCTTTCATTCCTTCTAGTTTAACTGTGGACCAGTGCATTAAAATCTTTCCAGGTTTTTCTGAATCTGTCCCCTTGGTAATCTCTTATAGTGTAATAATATTGCATATATATCATCCACTTTACTTCCAATGCTTTGCTCCAGCAAAAAAGTTTTGTTATAAATTAAATGTGTGTGTATCTCCTTTCTTTTCTGTCTTTGGCCTCTCTGGCATGTATGGCTAATAGTGGCAATCCTGTATCAAAGAGTATACTCAAATGAAGGATTTTCATCCAAACTGGTCCAAATTGCTTTCAGGAATGCCTGGAACAATTCATAGATCTCACCAAAGTACCAGAGACCCACAGCCATCATCATTACCATTCCAGAACCACTATACTTCTTTCTGTTCACTGAATTCCTGAATTAGGACTTGTCATGCTCTATATAGAGACTGGGGAAAGTAGTATGAGGGATTCCAATACACATATCACATCTTTACCAGAAGTCCCTGGTCTGTCCCATAAATTGTAACCACATTATGTCTCTGGATCCATAATCAAAGTCTATATGGCTTGAAAAAAACATTATGTATTGTTTTCCACTGGCATGGCCTTGAAAAACTTGACATCACTTTTGTGCCATTACGAGGTAGGACTTGGACAGTGAATATCATTTGCAATCAGAATCCTTGTATTTGAAATCTAAACAGGGTATTCATGACACCTAGGAAATAGCCTATATAAGTTGATTTGATGTTTTCATTTTAAAAAAAGATTATTAATTTCACTGATGTAGGGAAGTTCCAAAAAAGAAAACTACTTCTATCAATGTAATTCAGCATATACTCTGACATAAATAATTCTTTGAGAGTTGCCAAGGTCACTAAGAGCTTAAATCCCTTATCCAAGGTCACACAACTCATACACAATAGGGAATGGAGTGTAACTCAGACTTTTCTGACCCTGAATTTGGTGGTTCCATATGCTATGCTGCTTTTATGTCCCTGATTGTTAATTTATTTAATGTGAGTTCAGCAGATCACTCAACAACGTTACCTCCATAGTTAAATATGTCATGAAATCTTAAATAATTTCACATGTGAAAAACACGCTTCTTATGAAGCCTTAACAACTGCATTATGTTCCACCAAGTCAAATGTTTGCTTAAAATCAACAAATAATATGCATAGTAGAAGTTTATATTTGTCACCTTCCAGTTATTTGTTTGGCTGGGATGATGCAAACTATTATCAAATTGTTTCTTTAAAAGAAGGTCTTTGCTTATGTTTTCATCAAATGTATTTCATCTTCATGTATTCTAGGCCATTTTAATTTTTATAGATATGGACATATGAGTCAGTATTTGTTAAACTCTTCCAGCCACATTTAATTTTGGCAAATGCATCATCTGTGATCTTCATCACATTTTTAGAGTGGAAAATCTATTGGAGACAGAGAGAGAGAGAGAGAGAGAGAGAGAGAGAGAGAGAGAGAGAGATGGAGAAACAGAGACAATATATACAGATATAGATATCTATACATGTGTATAGATAGATATGTAGATATTTAATCACCAGATGCCTTTAAAATTAAATTATGTCCAACATCTTTTAAATTTTGTATGTATTTGCTTAGGAATCATCATTTTTCCCATTTCATCTTTTTTGAGTGTCGTTAATTTCCACATCAGATGATGAGGTAGTAGAATCCTAATGTGGTGACTCTATTGCAATTCCTGAGAATAATAGCTATTTCTTTACCTTATAATAAAATGCTAGAAATAAAATAAAAATGTAAGCTCAAAATAATACTTTTTTACTCAAAATATTTTCCAGAATAGTTGTACATCAGATGTAGCACAACTTTTATTTTAACTTGGCACTAGTAAACATTTTATGGCGCACAATCTTATGAATAACTGTCAATAATATGTCATCTTTAACCTTTCATTGTTGTTACCAAATTCAAGGCAGCTCAGTTGTCTGTGTGACAGGAAGGCAGCAATTATTTCCTGACATCTTGATGAGGGTAACAGCCTTAATTGCATTTGGAGATTGTCTATGAAAAGTATATAAAAATAGGGAAAACATGGATCTTTTGACTAGTGTTTAGGATATCTCACTAGTTCTCCATCACAGAACTCTGTGTGTTGAAAGGTAAAAGAATAAGAAAAATTCTTCATATTAGAGTGGCTCCAGGGGTCTGATGTTCCTAACTCTTTGCTGATAGTTCCTTATGTGGTGAACTGCTTGGTATTGCATGTTCTCTTATTATATTTTCATGTATAAATCTCATGTGTCAGGCTGGGCAGCAAATTGCCTGAGGTATTAGACAGAAACAAAACCAAGAGTAGGGAATTATCATTACTTCACAAGATCAATGACAGCCTTATCTTTGTCAAAATCTTCCAGTTTATCTCTCCTCTCTTAAAAATACTTGTGTGAGAGGTTTTGGAACAGTGCCCATCAGAGTTGACAGGACCCTAACAATTGTGTGAGGGTGAACCTAGACATTCAAAAGTCATATCATCAAAGTATAAACTCTGTCAGGTCCTACCAAGCTGGAAAGGCTAAAAGAAGATCCTGAAGGTTGTGGAAATGATTTTCTGAAAACTAGACTAGGCAGACTCAGAGAAGTTCATCAACAGGAACCTGTTCATCAGATGATTAAATTTATGGAGTATAATAACAACTTAAAAAGATCATCTCTCACTTCATATTATGTTACATGTACATGTCCACTGGCTTATTACATTGTCAAAGGAAATGTAAACTTCTTGAAATCAGAAATTATTTCTTATTTTTATCTTTGTATCTATGGTGTGTAGTACAGTGTTGGGTTGCTGGTAACAGGCATTTAATCAGTATTTTCAAGTGAAGTGAACTGAATGGGAACTGAATTAAAATGACTGAAGTATGGAGAAGTTGTAATCTACATCAATGAAGTGAATGTCAACATCCATCAGATCAAGGAGTTTTGAATTATTGAAAAGTAAATAATTAAAATATTGATGGATGTAAAATTTCATTCCTGAAAAGGGGATTATATCATAAAAATATTTTTCCTCCAAGCTATTCAATACTTAATGTATTAGTCTTAAAATTATGATAACTGACATATATCCTGAGGTAAAGGTATCACTCAAAGTTCTCATTTGATTAACAGGGCTAGTCAGTGGTACCCAAGGCAATTAATATAAGACTTAAGCTGAACCAAAAGCATGACTTTATTTTCTTTCCATTCTTTTCAAGCTCTCCATCTTTTACCTGCTTTCTCTTGTCCTTTTCTACTTTCCCACTTTCAGATTATTCTCCATTTTTTTTTCCTCCTCCCCTTCCTATAACTGCTACTCAGGAGCTCTACCTCACTGAAAAGCACATCTTAACCCTACTATTAAAATCCAAAAGCAACAAGATTGCTGAGTCCTCTTCTAGGTTATCTTCACAAACAACTGTTATAAAGACAACTATCACCTGCGAAATGAAAGGGTCGAACTGGATGGCATCTGACATTCCTTCCATCTCTAGATATTTGATCGTATGGTGTGCTCATCCCAAATTGCTATATGAAACACCATTCTGCGATTATCATTCTTACTAAACAATAACTCACATTTCAATAGATCTCTGAATGGATATTTTCCTCACAACAATCCTGCAGTGTGAGCAGTGCAAGTATTATCACCTTCATGAATAAGAAATAATTGATGCAAGGTTGTACAGAGGAATCTTGTACTAGTGGAGGAGGGCAGAAATATTTCTGGGGTACAGAAAATTTAAGCAACCATGCAAGAGTGGAGGGGAAAGGATGTCTTCTAGATGGAACCTAGGTATTCCCAATAAGAAAAACCAAACTAAATCAAACTTCATTGTGGTTATAACCTTGAATCAATGCCAAAATAACATGTTACAGAAAGACTGTGTTACTAGGAATTCAATACAAAAATCAACCTCCCTTTATTGTGGAACTAGTAAATTAATAAGTATTGTCCTCCCAGTGTCAAAATGACTAACTGTATTCTTAACATTAATTCATGGAGCCTCCTAGAGAGTCATTCAAATCTGCCTACGTGCATCTAATATTATATACACACACACACAAAAGTTAACATCTGTCATATTAGCACTTTCAAATGACTTAAAAGGCCAAACTGTGATAATCTAGCAAAATATTTCAGAAGCCGAGTAGCTATTTTGGATGTTTTTTTCCTTAAAGAGTCAGAGTATTTAGGCTTTTCTATGACATAAAATTTAACAGTTTGTTATGACAGAGGAATCTGATAAAGATCTCTAGTCTTCAGGCATACACAGTCTCCCCACAACACACACAAACACACACACACACACACACACACACACACACACACACACACACAAGGAGGATGCAAAGCTGTCTTGTGACATCCCTGAAACTTAATGGCACAGCTGCATGCTATCCTGAGGTGCTCCATCTGTCATCATTCCAAGGTGCCTCACTCCCATGTCACAGCTGTTTATAGTTCTCTTCACTACCCTGTTCATTTCAGGGCTGCTATCCCTAAGTTTTATCTAGCAGGCACATACTTTTACTTTGGCAAAGAAAATCTAAATTTTGAGGAACATTCTGCTTAGATGTGTCACCCCTCAGCCAGTATATTATCTGATAATCTTATCTTTACAAAGCAAGAAGGGAAGGAAAAAGCAAAGTATCATTCTGTCCTGTTTCTCAGAGAATCTGTCTTTATGTTGAAGTAAAAGGATCTGTAACCAAAAGTTTAAAATACAAGTCAATAAAAGATGGAGAGACACATGAAAAATAAATAAATAAATAAATAATTTATTTAAATAATGAAATTTTAAAATTGAAAAATAAAATCTGAAGGAAAAGTGTATGTACATCTGTAACTGAAGAAGTAAATAAGAAGGATTATGCTGGAATATGAACTGTCACTATCTATAACGTAGCATGTTCCATATTTGTATAATGTTGGAGAAAGAAATAATAAACAGTTTGAATTAGAATTTCTTTTGACACCTTATAACTTTGTTTGTCACAATGATAAGGACACTGGTGATGATGAGATTTATTACAAAATTCTTGGCTCAGTGGTTTGTCTTTTCAGGAGACCCCAGATTACACTTGCTTCGGGTAGCAGTCACTCAGCATACTCCACTTCATTAGTAATTTGGGTCCATGAGGATAGCTGACTTCTCTCCTCCAAATTCTAGGGGTTATAATCTTGAGAGGTCTGGGGTTTCTAAAGCTATTGCTCACAAGTGTTCCCCTCCATAGATAGCCCAGCTGATATCAATTAGTTTTTACATAGGTTTGTTTTGGTTTAAACCCAGGGATGCTAAAAACTGTTGAGGTGGGGGCTCTGCCCACCCAAAAACTGTTGCAATTTCATGATGTGTTGTGGTGGAACCATCTCAAAGAATTCAGAGTCAGACCACCTCTAATCCAAGTATAGGCATTTATTGAGATTGACACCTCTCATGAAGCAAGCTAAATTCCAAAAGGAACCAGCAACTTTAGAGAAAGCAAGATGGATTTTTATAGAGTAAAAATGCAATTACACAACAGAAATTTATATAGAAGAGGAATATAAAAAGGCAGGAGGGGTTGTTAATGGATTCGATAATGGAGGAGGGGTTTGTTAAGGGATTAGGTAATGGAGGAGGGGTCCCATCTATGGTTCAGTGGTTAAACATTCTGGTTATTCTGCCCTCCAACTAGCTAGCTATTGTAGTCCTGTCTTGGGCTAGATGGATGATGTGATTGTGATTGAAGACAATAACACACCTGTTTCTGTGGGAATGGGTCTGGGGGCAGTGACCAGGTAGAGGCAGTAGCTGGGTTCCCATCACATAGACACACCTGCTGTTTCCATGGGAACTAAGAGTTCAGGGACACACCTCTTGTTCCAGTGAGCAGTGAGGCATAAATTAGAACATTGGCGGGGGCGTAGTTAGGTGCAGTGGGCCTGCTGTTCACTAGGGCCAGGCCTATAATGAAGTTAGAATGTTGGGGCTGGGGGCAGCTTTATTAGGATTCCATCAGGTTGGTGTTTAGCTGATTAAGCATGTCTAACTCTTTGAAACCCCATTTGAAAATTTCTTTAGTCTGATTTTTTTCCTGCTGTTTGCTCATTTTTCCAGCCAATTACTTGACTTTTTAGCTCTTTGTTAAGGTAGGTCTTTGCTTCAAGTGTGGAGATTAAACTGTCCCAAGCTTCAGGGGTTTTGTGAAACTGTTTTCTAAGGTATTTCTAGGGACCTGTAAACTTTCAGTTCTTCCAAGGTTGTATGATGAAAAGAGAGGTATTTACTCCTTTCTTGGCCTGTGCTCTGGTCTGTGAGTGAACACAAGCACTCTTTTCTACCTTGAAACTGTGACAAGACTTCCCTCTCCACCAGCACAAGCTCCACCAGGCCAGCACTCCTACTCAACCCAGGACTGCCACCCAGGACAACGAGCCTGACCTAAGCATGGGCAAAGCAAAAGAATCCTGCCTCAGCACCACCAAAGAGATACTTGCAATCTATCTTTGATCAGCTGCTGGATCCCCCCCACTGTCTATGAGCCAAGAGCTCCAGAACCAGCCACTGGGGCTACCACCTTCACCATTGTTGTGGGGCTGAGGCTGGGCCAGACCTTGCTCATCTCTTACTCAAGTGCAACAGACTTTTCCTACTGACCTTCTAAGTTGTCTTTGGAATTTGTCAGTTGAGAATTCTGGAAACTACCAGTGATTCAATCCCCTGAGATCTGCTCCAGCCCTATCTGTGCCACCATGGCCCAGGTTGGAATGCATTCTTCTCTCAGACTGGTGCAACAGACTTTTCCTGTCAACCTTCCAGGTTGTCTTGGGCTGGAAATTTTCACTCTGTCATTTTATGGGTTCTGCTACTCTAGAATTTGTTTAGTCATTTTTTTGCAGGTTTTTAGAAAATCCCTGCTTTTACTCCACCATCTTCCCATTTGGGGTTTTCTTGGCAAAGGTTTTGGAGTGATTTGCCATTTCCTTCTCCAGCTCATAGGAATGGAGAACTGAGGCAAACAGGGTTAAGTGACTTGCCCAGGTCACAAGCAGTAAGTGTCTGAAGTCGAATTTGAACCCAGGTCCTCCAGATACTTTCTAGCTGTATGACCCTAGGAAAGTAATTTAACTCTGTTTGCCTCAGTTCTTCAAATGTAAAATGAGCTAGAGAAGGAAATGGCAAAGACTCAAGTATATTTTCCAAGAAAACAAAAAATAGGATCACAGAGAGTCAGACATGACAAAAATAACTGAACAACAGCAACATTCTGACTCCGGAGCTGGCATTCTCTCCATTGAAAGGGTAGGTACCTATTAGCTTTTACTGAGAAGGTATAGCAAGGGGAGGTTACAAAGCATCCTCCAAACCTAGAAAACACTTCCTTATCTGAACACAATCCCTGGAAGAAGTGGACTCAAATTTAAAGCATGAAGGTAGTGAAGTACCCGTATTACTGACACAAGTTAAGGGGCTTCTGATGGCCTCTCTGATCTTGTGAACCTCATGAGGTCACACCCTTCTACATTCTATCTCTGGATACTCATTCACCTAAGATCAAGGAAGAATAAATTCAAGAGACAAGAGAAATAGATGACACATGGGATGTAGGTGAGGAGGAGTTTCCTCACCTGGCAGCTTAAAGAAATCATCCTTGCTCAAAAAGTTACTATAAAAGAGATCACAAGATCACAGTCTTAAATCTTTGGGAGGCACTCTCAGTTCTGACTCCTCAATCAGTTATTTTTTTTTATTTTTTATTTTTTTGCTTTTTGGATGGAGGAGGGCAGGGCAATTGGGTTAAGTGACTTGCCCAAGGTCATAAGGCTAGTAAGTGTTAAGTGTCTGAGGCTGGACCTGAACTCAGGTCCTCCTGACTCCAGGGCTGGTGATCTATTCACAGCACCACCTAGCTACTCCCTCCAAATATATTTTTAAGAGAGTAACTTTTAGTCTTGGCAAGTAGGCTATAGAGGCCAAACATAGGAAAATTAATGAGACTTGCTCAGTTTACATTGAAATAGAACTAAAAAGAAGAAAAACACAAGTGCCTCATTTCTTTCTCCTCATGCTTTGAAGCACTATAATATGTGGACTAGAGAGAAGAGATCATTTTTGGCTTCACTTAGGGACAAAAGCAAAAGAGACCAAGAAGTAATTAAAAATACATAACTATGCAAGTTAATACAGACATGTGTCTTCCCAAGGAGTTCTGGCTTGAAATTATCTAGTCACTGCCAGAAGCATGGCCTTAAGTTAGAATTCTGAAGGTTAACTAACATATTTTTCCTTTTATTCATTCTCTTTTCTGGTTTTCCCAAGGCTGCCCTCTGAGTTAGAAAAATTTACCAAAACAATCCTTTTCTGAGACTAGATGTACATGAGATCTCCTTGCCAACTATTTCCTCTGCCCACATTTATTCAGAAGCCAAGACACAAGTATGTACTTATAATCAACCTTAGTCACGCAAATAAATGATGATAAAATTAAACATAAGGTATCTTTGAGCCAGCAGAAAGGGCTAGGCAATCAGGTCAAGTCAGTGGTAAGAGTCAGTGAGCCAACAAATAAATACAACTGTATCTGTATTCACTCTGAACCTATTTTCTGAAGAGTGATGCAATTTCATTTTTTCATTCACACTAGACATCATTTCCCAAGTATTTCAGAACCAACCATTACCTATATTCAATTTGTTCTCTGGAAAGTCCCAGAAATGTCCATTGACTAAATATTTGTGGATTTATGAGTCAGGCTCATATTTCTAAACCAAATACCCTTCTTAAAGAACTGCATTTTAGCACTCAAAAATCTAGTTGGCATAGGATTTGGCATTTATATCAAATCTCAGAAAGTTTTTTCATAACTCTCACTCAGATAACACTTAGTCTAGAACTCACCAACTTTATCATCTAACTCAAAGAGCTGAATTTTTTTTATATCACTACCTCTAGTTACTAACTATTAATAATTTACATGTGGGCTGACACATAAATATTCCCAGTGACCATGTAGAGATAAAAGATAGCAATTATACTATATTTCTTTCAAATAATTCATATAGTGAAAACTAATTGGTAAAATGTATAACCAAATTCTCCACCCAAGAATTTTATTCTGGCCCTGAAATGGTTCATTCTGCTTTATACATTGTTTCAGCTACATTACAGTAGCTCAACTACATTACAGTATCTCACCTATATTACAGTATCTCACCTACATTGAAGTATCTATTATGTGCAAAATCACTTTCCTGCACTTATGCATTTTCAATATTGGTCTGCTTTCTTGAGGCTCACATGTTTAACATTGTTCCAGTCCTGTTCATCTGAATTTGCACAATTATATATCTAGGGGTAAGTATATACCCTATCTATCTTAAAGCAATAGTATTTAAAGGTAAAACTGGAGACAAGAAAACAAAAAGATGAAAAATGTCTGTTAATAATTCCATATCAAATTATTTTCTCCATCAAAGAAAACAAAACTACATCTGGAGTATAACACCACAATACAGGATATTATAATCATGAGAATATGAAAATCACACATACACACACACACAAATTAAGATAGGAAGAATAGATGGATTCGATGGGAATACAAAGAGAATATACTTACTAGAGGCAACTCACTTTTTTTTTTTGCTTTCTTTGGAGGGCAATTGGGGTTAAGTAACTTGCCCAAGTAACTTGCTAGGTTTTTGTTTGTGTGTGAAGTATCTGAGGCCAGATCCGAACTCAGGTCCTTCTGACTCCAGGGCCGACGCTCTACTCACTGTGCCACCTAGCCACCCCTGAGGCAACTCACTTTTGAGAGTGTTGTGAAATTCAGAGAGCTAAACATAAGGAAGATACTGAATGAATGGAAAGAATGATCAAGCAATATTACTAATAAAAATAAAATGATAGAGAGGATATCAATAACTTCTAACCAATATGTATACTTTCTAGTCTCTGTTTAATTTTTTAGGAGTGGTCCAATAGAAAATAAACACTGACTCTGAGTGTACTTGGGTTCAAATTCTGCTTCTGGTGCTTTCTATTTATACAGTAAGTCACATAACCTTCATAGACTTCTGTTTTTTGTTTTGTTTGTTTGTTTTTAATCTGTTGAGTGATGATAGTGGATTACATTACATCTTTGAGGTAATTTTCTGCTGAATATCCTATGATTAAAATTATATATATGTGTGTGTGTGTGTGTATACACATGTATGCATGCATGTATGTGTATGGTTCTTGTTAAAAGCATGAGAAGGAAATTCAAATCAATTCAATAAACATTTATTAAGTATGCCAGGCTCTGTGCTAAGCACTGGAGATACAAATAAAAAAGACAGTTTTTGTCCTCAAGGAAGTTATAGTCTAATGGAGGAAAAGAAAGACAACACAGAAAAGTAAGCTGGAGAGGGGGGAAGGGATAACAAACTTTTTTTTTTTTGGGGGGGGGGGGCAATTAGATGATAACTTGCCCAAGGTCACACGGCTAGGTTTTTGTTTGTGTGTGCATTAAGTGTCTGAGGCCGGATCCGAACTCAGGTCCTTCTGACTCCGGGCCCGACGCTCTACTCACTGCGCCACCTAGCCGCCCCGATAATAAACTTTTGCAAACAATACAGCAGAAAGACATCTTTATAATCATAAAAGTGACAAAATTCCAATGTGTGCTTATTGTTTATTGATTAAAACAAGGTGTTTGACCTAGAAAAGCAAAATGCTCCCTTAAAGGTTTTCTCCCAAAAGGTGTCTAACTTTATATTTAACCCTGTTCTGTTGCTCAGGCACAGAGCTTGACCTCCCCAATCCTAAGGAGTACAGCCTCTAGTGAAAATGAGGCTAGGATCTATATTTTCCCACTTTTTGGTTCATTTAACCTCCAATGTCCCAGGAACAAATTTAGTCATAGCTTGGATAATGACTCATTGTTAGGATTTCCCCAAAAAGAAAGTGTAAAAATATACAAAATGTACATAGGATGTAATCCCTACTCCCACCTCCAAACAGGACATCTGGCATTCTGGACTTCTTTTTTTCCTGCATTGCCTTTCCTTTACTTCAAGGGAGGGGGTGATTCTGATCCATTCTTGACAACTATGGTAAATATTGTAGGCTTTTCTCAGGCTGGTGAAATCACTTGGTTCAGGTTCAGAGTTAGAAGGAAATAAAGTACTCAGAGTCTATCTGACAGTTAAGAAAGAAATTTATTTAGCCATGGCATGGAAAGAATATTCAGCAAAGACATAGTATTGATTCAGTTAAGTATAGGTTCTGCCTTATTGCTCTCAAGAAATTTCTGCCCTGGAATTGTGTTATCCTAAATGGTGACTGCCTCTCAGGAGCCACTATTCCAGGAAATTACAAGCTACCTTGTGTAACTGCATTCACCCTAGCATACCCAGGGTGGCTGTTAGCACATATTCTTTGATTTGCTTTTCTAAAGGAAAGTAACTCAAAAGGGGTTAACAGTCAATCTGACCATTTCATGCCTGCATAATTACCACAGAGAGAAGCACCAAAAACCTGGGTTTAAAAGCTGGGGTGGGGGGAGCCCTTAACAGCTACCCAGAGTCTCATCTGGCTACATCACTCGAACATTCTTCCCATGAGTAAGCCCCAAAGCAAAATGCTAACCTCAGGAAATTCCTAGGAATATTATAGCCAAATTCCAGGGTTCCCAGATCAAGGAGAAAATATTACAAGCAGTCAGGAAGAAATAATTTGAGTATTGTGGAAACATAATCAGGAGAACACAAGATCTAGAAGCTTCTACATTAAGGGATCAAAGGGCTTGGAATATGATATTCCAGAGGTGAAAATAGCTAGTATTAAAACTAAGAATCACCTACCCAGAAAAACTGAGTATAATGCTTCAGGGGAATATATGGTCATTCAATGAAATAGAGGACCTTCAAGCATTCTTGATGAAAAAATCAGAGCCGATCAGAAAATTTGACTTTCAAATACAAGAAGCAAGAGGAGCCTGAAAAGGTATACAGGAAAAAAGAAATCATAAGGAACTTATCAAAGTTGAACTATTTACATTCCTACATGTAAAAATGAGAATTATAACTCATGAGACTTTTCTCAATATTAGGATAGTTGAAGGGAATATGTTTGTGTATATGTATGTATGCATGTATGAAAGTATGTGTATGTATGTATACATACAAATATATATATATATGTATGTATATATAGGAGGGTATATGTGTAATGGTAATGTAATTTCAATTTGAAGATCCCTTTGTGTTGGCAAAGGTAGCAGATACTTAGCACTTAGTAATTGATCAAGCCCCTGTTGGGGGAACAGAAGGTATGAACTCCTACCTGCTGCTGCTGATGTAACAGGAAGTGGTTGGCTGAAACAGGAAGTTGCTAATGCTGTGTATATAAGAAAAGCCCCAGAGAGGCAAAGTCAGAATTTTTTGGGACCAGCAACTAGTGGCAGAGCAGCTATAGAAGAGAGAATGGAGAACTGAGCTAGAATTTCCTGAGAACTTGTGGTGGTGGAGCTTTTCCTGAATAGGAGCCAGAAGCCCAGGAAAAGACTGAGGAAGCAAAAGACTAAGGAAGTGTGCCCAGGATGCTGAGACTTTGTCGGTTTGTGGCTTGGTTGAGCCTTGAATTCCTGGAAGCAGAATTTGTGAAGGATTTGAGATGGACTGGATCCTGTGAACTTCAGTGTGGAGCAGGACCTACCCAGAGAGCTGGACAAGGGACTGGGAGCTGTCATTAGCTTGGATTGAACCCAGGTGACAGTCTGGTGAATCCACGTAGAATTTGGGACCATGGAAGGGGATCTAGGGAATCTGAGAACTGGCCCCAAGTCTAGATGAAAAGACCTCTCTGTGGGTACTGAGTAATGATGAAATGACCTAGGGGTGGGGAGTCTGCATTTTCTATTGTACTTAGGGATTAATGATACTTAGTAATTTATTTGCTGAATAAGTGACTAATTGAGTTAACTTAAGTGTGCTCCATGAGTGGAAGACTTTGACTATTGTACTTTGAGATGATTGTTCTTTGTTCTAAATATTGTGACCATTTTGGTGAAAACTATGTGGCCATTTTAATGATAAGCTGTTGTGAATACTATATTGTGATTTTCTGTGATAAGTTGTAGTATTGTGAATGATGTACCTTGATTTTCTGTGAATGTTTTGCATTGATTTGTTATGGAATAAATAGAGTGTTCACTATACTGTGTAATCAGAACCTTAAAAGCTATTCACAGTAGCATTCTTCTGGAAAGTTTCTGTGCATGGCATTACAATATGTGTGTATAAATATATATGTGAGTGTGTGTATATGTGTGTACATGTATACATAGGGCACAGGTTCAGTTGAATATGAAGGGATGATATCTAAAAAATAAAATTAAGAAGTGAGAAAGGAATATATTGGGAGAAGGAGAAATGGAGAGATAGAATGGGGTGAATTATTTCATATAAAAGAGGTAAGAGAAAACTGTTACAGTGGAGGGGAAGAGCAGGAAGGTGAAAGGGAATAGGTCAACCTTACTCTCATAGAATTTGGCTTAAGGAGGGAATAATATACACACCTAATTGGGTATTTTATCTTACAGGAAAGTAGGGGGAAGGGGATAAGAGGGGGGGATCATAGAAGGGAAGGCAGATTGGAGAAAGGGGTATTCAGTAGGCCTGTTATCTTGGTGTGGGGGGAAGGGAAAGTGAGAAAATTTGTAAATCAAAATTTTGTGGAAATGAATATTGAAAACTAAAACTTAATTAGTTAACTAATTAATTAATTTTAAAAACCACTAACCTCAGAGTATATATATAATTCTTCAGAGTCAGAGGGTGTCACAACCCTTAAGACCTACAGCCTAATTACAAAGTAAGAAAAGGTGTGGGCCTTCCTGAAAAACAAGCCTCCCCTAATTAAGCTTCTCTTGTTGGGCTCCACATGAGGCCTATTAATGGGTGGGGAAGATCTTCAACTCCCATTAATATTACACCATGCTTCACTTAACTCTGTTCTCTGGCCATCTCCTTCTCTCCAATATCCCTATCACTATGTGCTCATTGCCTTTCTTATCTCTATTTCTGCCCCAATTCTGGAACAAAGATCAAATCAATTCTGCCTTTTATTCCTGGGTGGAGTGTTGTCTGCTGTGGCATTGCTCAGTCTCTTTGCTATGGCCTCACTCTCTTTGCTGGAGCAAAATATACACTGTACATCATTGTTCTTCATGTTTAGTGTCTCCTGCTAAAATGTAGATTTCTTGGAGCAAAATGTCAATTACAGGGACTATCTTTGCTTTTGTATTTGTATCCCAAGTATTTAGCACAGTGTTTGGCACTTAGTAAATGCTTAAAAAATTCTTTTTGTTTTCATTTGCTTATTCAGAAACATATGTGAAGCCTGAGGATAGAGTTCCTGAACCCTTATGCGATGTTTTGGGGTTTTTTATTGTTTTCTTGTTTTTCTAACTTAGACCACCAGGAAGCTATTGTCAATGGTCCAAATTTTATTTCTATAAAACCAGATGAGTCTTAAAAGATAGTTTCACTGTCTTTTTAGAAAATACTAAACAGGGACATTCATATACATTATAGCTGCCACATAAGGACATGTACTTTAAGATAAGCTCCAGATATGAATGTGATCTATTATTTATGATTTTATCACTGTCACAATGTTTCTGACAAGTAATTCAGTGCAAATCACTCTAGTATGGAGATATTCACTCCTCAAACTTTGCTTTTTGAAAACCAGACTAATCCAGGATAAATACAGCTGCTAGGAGTTAAGCAAAATAGACAACATAAACTCAGAGAGACCTAAGGAGAAACTGCTATTTTTCTTTAAAAGAAGAAAGCTTATTCTTCACATTTATAAAACAGAGTAAAACTGCCCTTTGGAGGCAGGGTGTGACCATCACAAATATACAGGAAGTAGTTGTATAAGGATTCTTTGTTGGGGAGAGATTTCTGGGATAATAAGATACACAGAAATGTAGAAACCAGCCAATAGGGGCGGCTAGGTGGCGCAGTGAATAGAGCGCCGGCCCTGGAATCAGAAGGACCTGAGTTCGGAGCCGGCCTCCGACACCTAATCCGCACAAACAAAAAAACCTAGCCGTGTAACCTTGGGCAAGTTACTTAACCCCAATTGCTTTTTAAAAAAAAAAAGAAACCAGCCAATAAGGCCAAGACCTAAAAAAGAAAATTCTAAGCTATTAACCACCCACATAGTATACGAAAAACAATCTTGATTCTTCTAAAGTGCTTGATACCTAGATTATTTTTTTCTTAATTAAAAAATTTGTGTATTTTTTCCTTTTCAAAGAAACATGGCTCATAATAGTCTGTATAAGTCTGTGAGTTTTCTTTGCATCCAAAACTGTACCAGATAAAGATAGATAAAAGAATTACTATTTATTTATCATAGAAGTGCATATGTGTATATATATTATGTGTGTATTTTTAAAACTTTGATCTTTTATCTCTTGCAAGCAATATTTTCCAGTGGGGGAATAGAGATCCATTATGTTATTGTTACTTTATTATGAGTGTAGGACAAATAAACTCTGGGACTAAAAGTTCTTCAACCACACTATCAGTCTGGTCCCCCAGAATATGGCTACATTTCCTTGTTAAGGCACTAGGGGTAACACTTAGGTCTTGAGTCTACTTACATGTGCTTTCTACCATGAAATCAGTTGATATCAATTGGTCATTAGAGTCATTTTAGAAAGATGTATTTACAGAGTGGCTAAAGTAAGAAAATTTGGTACAAATCATCTCCCCAAAAGTCTCTGTCCTACAAATATATACATTGCCACACATTCTTCCACAAGTATATAGAGTCCAGGAGAAAGTGGGCTTAAGCTTAAAGAACATGTGGATGAGTGAGAAACACAGCAAAAGGAATAACTTACAGCTCCTAGAAGAATTGTTGGTAGCCTTAAGTTCAACTTTTCACTCTCTCTCATTTCCTATGTCCAGTAAGATACGAGGTACTGTCTCCTTCTCTCTACTGACATGGTCATCAGCATAATGATCATCATCTTTTCCAAGAAATATTGCAATAGATTTCTAATTGGTCTTTCTGTTTCCAGTCTCTCTCTCATCTAATCTGACCAACACACAGCAATAAAATTGATATTCTTAAAGCATGGTTCTGCCTATGTCATTCCCCTGCTCAAAAAGTTTCATTTTTTTGTTGCCTCTAGGATAAAACACAAACTTCAGTTTAGTATTTAAAGCCCTTAATAGTCTGGTTCTAGACACCCTTTCCAAATCTATTAAATACGACTCTCCTTCATTGTTTGTATCATAGAACATCTAGTTTCCCTTAAGGCTCAGCTCAAGATCAAGGCCCATCAATGCCAAGTGCTGCAGATAGATTACCAAAGCCAAATCTGATTCATCAAGTATTTGTTTTATATTTTAATATGTTTTTTTTATTTTACTGATTTGTATACATATTGTTCCTCACTTCCTAATATATTTTTCCTCACTTCCCAAGCATATAAGTTCCTTGAAGGCAGGGACTGTGTCATTCTTGTCTTTGTAGCCCACTGTACCTAACATGGTGCCTGTCACATAACATATGCTTAAATAAACACTTACAGACTGAGTACTTGCCAAATATTAGATATAATTACACCATTCCTATGATCTACTAGTTTAGTGGCCCCATGAAATAAAGCAAACCAAGAAAGAAATGTCAATGATTTAAACAAAACCAAGTTTTATCAGAAATGTCAAGTTCAGTATAAAGACCAAGGATGAGAATTTAAAGAAAAACCATTAGATTTGGTAAATCAGAGATCATTACTGATCTTTGAAACCATCTCAGTAGAGTAATAAGGACAAAAGCCAAACTACACTAAAGGGAGTTGAGGAATGATTAGCTCATGTTGGCAATGATGTGGGAAAGGAATAGAATGATAATTGAAAATACTCAAGGGTCAAAGAAAGGGTTGTTGTAGTTGTTGTTCAACATGTAGAGATTAAAGGTACAAGAGAGAATGGGAATGAATGATCAATGGGCTAAAGTCTTAGAGAAGGAAGGGTTAGGATCCAGGACAAAAGTGAAAAACTTAACCTTGATACTTCAAATTCTGATATTAGAGGGGATTAGAGAGAATATAGGTTAAAATAAAGAGAGTGGTTTTTGAGATTTAGGGTAAGAAGATTGAGGGTATTTAGGGTCTTAATCTGCTCCTTATTAGATAAAGTCATTTGTTGCATGGGGTCAGGAAAGGAACTTGAAGCTGGAAACCTGAAGGAAACTCAGAGAATTTAAGTGACTTATACAAGGTCCAGATCTCCTGACTGCCATTGTAACTTTTATACATGTATGTATTTATGTACGTATGTGTGCCTGTGTATGTATATAGATGTAGATATAGGTATATGCATGTAGATATATGTTCTGTGCTCTCCCATATGCATATGTCATGAGTGTGTGTGTATATGTGTGTGAATACATATATACACACATGCACACATGGGATCTAGGTGGCTCAGTGGGTAGAGTGCCAGGCTGAGATTGGGAGGAGTCATCTTCCTGAGTTCAAATCCGGCCTCAGACACTTATTACCTGTGTGACTTTGGGCCAGTCACTTAACTCTGTTTGCCTCAGTTCCTCATTTGTAAAATGATCTAGAGAATGAATGGTAAACCACTCGAGTATCTGTCAAATAAGACCACTAAGAGTCAGACATGACCAAACAATAACAAATATACATATGCAAATACATATATACATAAACACACTCATATAGACATATACACATGCATAAATGCATGTACCTTCATGTATTTGTGTATATGTAAACACACATATATTTGTATGCACATGTTACTGTGTATCTATACATACATGACTGTGGATATATGTACATGCATATATACAGTTATATATTTTACGTATCCTCAATTTTATTATATTTTCTATATACATGTATTTTATATTAAAAATATATACAAAATTAAAGTGAGGTTATATATGCATATTGTATATAGATGCATTATGTATACATACATAAAAGCCACTAAGGTGTAATAGAAAAAAGCTAAACTGGTGATCAGAAGACCTAGCCTTTATAGAAGTCACTTAAATTCTCTGAATCTTAGTTTCTTTTGAGCTCTCAGTTTCAAATTTCTTTCCCTGACTCCTCTGACAGATGACATTGTCTCATAATTCAAGATGAAGGTTGTGGTATATGGACTCCCTCAGTCTTGCTACTCCAAATATCTATTTTTACCTATTATCTCCTTCCTTCTATTCTCAGAAGTTGAGGTATCAAGGTTAAGGATTTGTATACATACATGTATGGAGTAATGTTTATACATATATATGCCTTGCATTATATATGTATGTATGTATGCATATATAATACACACATACAAACATATGTATGTACATCTACTTATATTCCTTGAATTAATTCCAGAAACATTTGTTAAACATCTTCTATGTGCTAGGCATGGTGCTAGATGCTAAGGGTAAAAAAAATAAATTATTCTTCCTTTCAAGGATCTTGAAATACATAGATAAGTTGGTAGATAGAGAAATATAGATGATATATAGACAAAAAGTATTCTAAGTAGGGAGAAGAGTTAACATTGGGGGGATCAGGAAAACCCTCCAAAAGGATGAAAATTCTTACGCTGATGTTAAATCAGGATTCTGAGAAGCAAAAGTGAAGGGGGAAAATATTCCAAACACTAAGGATAGAGGTGCAAGATGGAGTGCTGCAGAAGAAGAAGTAGGAAGCCTCAGACACTTAACACTTACTAGCCATGTGACTTTGGGCAAGTCACTTAACCCCAATTGCCTTGCCTTTTCCCCTCCAAAAAGAAAAAAAAAAGAAATAAAAATTTTAAAAAGACATTTTAAAAAAAGGAGAAGTAGGCCAGTTTGGCTAAAACATGAAGGGGAATAATTTGAAATGAGCCTGGAAGGAAAAATTGGAACCACATCAATTCAGAGGGCACAATACAGAGACAGTTTACTCCAGAGTGTTGAGAACAAATTAAATGGGACCTGATTTAAGTCCCATTTATAATAGTACCTGATTTAGGTACTATTATTTTACCCCCAAGCATTTCCTACATAATATAACTATTGAAATGTTACTTTTTAAAACTGACCTCAAAGTTTCAAAATTACAATATAATACTAATACCAACCATCAGTCAAGGTAGCCTGTAGGTGGGGCTACTTGTCACACATGGTCCATAATCAAAGTCAGGATGTCTAGCATGATTTGTCACAACATTAAGCAGAAAAGATTATGGTTTACTTTTATCCTAAGCCCTGCTTTTTGAAATTTTCTTTCTGATAGGGTAATACATTTAGTAACAGTTCACAGCCAAGCTGTCAAAATGGATATGGCTTTGGGGTTGATATCTAGAAAAAGCAAGAGGGTTAGTTGCTAAATTCTATGTACCCATCAGTGCCAAAAGTGTTTTTTGTGTCAGTGATGCTAATGGAGCACTGCACTATGCTTTCTGAGTATAGGTAGTGACTTAAATCATAAATGATGCTTGTCATTTTGAGTTACTTTGTCTGCCCTAGGATTCCACAGCACTGCTGAGCCCTCCATCTCCTGAAATTCCCTCTTGACTTGAAGGGCATGTGTGGTTTTACAGTTCCAAATAGCTCTGTAGGCCATGTGAAAGAGATAGATCTCACTATTTTACAAGAAGCAATTCCCATGATTTAAACAAAACAATAAGAATATCCTGTGAGTATTCTTTTACTATACTAAAGCAAAACTGGAATGACATCCATTGAAATTTAGTGATATTTAAAGTTTATAAGGTATTTTCATCATCTCTCCTATAGAGCTTTTGGTCAAAACAAGATTCATTATAGATCCAAGAGGGTATATTAGCTATATAATTAGAAATAGGGGAAGTATTATTAATAATAATAGTAATAACAATAACTAGCACTTATTTAGCTCTTTAAGGGTTACAAAATGCTTTATAAATATCTCATTTGATTCTCATAATTTTGGGAAATAGGCACTATTATGATCACCATTTTACAGATGAGGAAATTGAGGCAGATAGGCTGATTTGCCCAGAGACATACATTTCTGAGTTATTTGGAGGAGGAAGAAATAGACTAATTTGTGAAAGTATCCATATTATAATGAAAGAACATAGGATCTGGGAATCGGAAGATCTGGGCTCAAATTCCCACTGATCATTTATATGACCATGGGCCATTCACTTAACTTCTCTGAATTTCAGTTTCCTTTTCTTTCAAAATAATTTCACTCTCTCCATCACGCCCTTACCTGCCAGTGCTCTGCCCAAAGGGAATGTACATTTTAATCTCTGAACTTTTTTTGTTTTGTTTTTTTTCTCTTAAAGGCATCCTTAACCCCAAATCACTCCGGTCCCAGACCATGCCCTATTTGGTCACTGTTTGGGTCCTGATTGGCTCCAAATGAATGTAAATAACAATTGTTTCTGTTTTGGCCAGAAATCTGAGATCTTCCCCTCCCAGATTCTGTTTTGTTGTTGTTGTTGTTGTTGTTGTTGTGTTTTAAGAGGCCATTCTTTGCCTCGTTTTTTTTTTTTTATTAAGCTTTAATCACTGAAATGGGCACTGCCTCTGTCAAACAGAAGCCTATTAAAGACCTTAGCTTGAAATGGCCAAGGTCCCCCACTGCATCCTGGGCCATTTCCAGTCGTCCTAACCCATATCTGGCCACTGGACACAAATGTCTCAGGAGGAGAAAGTGAAGCTGGTGACTTTGAACAGCCCTCCCTCACTTAAATCCAATTCTTTTGCATGTCCTAGCCTCACCTCCCTGATGTCATGGCCCTCTTCAAGAATGAAGAACAAAACAGCAGCAACAGTCTATTTCACTATAATATTGCTATCTTTCAAACAATAATTAAAGTATCTACCTCACAAGATCATTAATGGGAGTCATTTTAATTCAGTAAACATAGCTTACAATATGCAAAACACCATAATAGGCATTTTGGCATGTTGAATGGAGGGCTGATGTTGAAATAAGAAAGACCTTTCTTGCCCCTGACACACACTGGCCATGTCATCCTGAGCAAATCATGTAACCTCTCTGTTCTAGGCAAATCTCTCATATTATAAGTTGCAAAGAAAGTGACAAAATATGAGCAGGGGAAGTATACTTCCTGTATAAATAAAATTACAGATCCAATCCCTCTCGCTTCCTTGCCCCATATGTAAAGCATTGTGCTAAGAAATTGAAATACAAAAACAAAAATGAAAAAAGTCCCTGCCTTCAAAACACTGACTTTACAACATGTAAACAAATTAAACAAAGTCTAGAAATTCTGTGGGAAAATAGGTAAAATATTTGGTGAAGCGAAAAATATTACTCCTCCTTGTCTGTCTCATCATTCAGATAGGTGGCACCTTTTCTTACCAACTCCTTTAAGGCTTGGCATTTGTTAACATTAGCTCCAAAGGAATTCCCTTAAAACTGCTGTGAGAGGTTCAAAGTCACCTACCTCCAGGTGAAATGAGTCTACCCTCTTTCCTTTCCCCTAATACAGGCTATTTAGGATAACTTGAATTTATTTAACTTTTGGACTGAATTCTATTGGCCTTTCTTTTTGCTGTGGGAAACTTTAAAAATATGAATCAATACAACTCTTTTCTTTATCTCAAGCTCCCAGTTGGTGTTTCCAGTGATTGGGCAGATAATCTATCTCTGTCTTTCTGGCAAGTATATATTTCAATGTGAAACATATTATACCTCCTTCCTTTATTCTTTAGTATGCCCTCCTTCGAGCTGTATTTACACCTTTTCCTCAAGGGCACATGCTCAAAATCAGTACTACTATGAATGACCTTGGGGTTTTAGTGAAACTAATTTCTTTAAAACAAATAGAAAAACAAACTCCTTAAGACATGAGGATTATGGATGCAGTGAAAGTGAGGAGAAATTTAGATATTACTAGCTTTATTCCTGTTTACAGGGACAGCTTGGTAAATGTTCTCTAGTTCAGCTACAGATGCCCTTTTGGCTCAGTACTGTCTGTTCTGCCAGTTTAAGGTGACAGAAGAGGGAACAACAGAAGTCAGCATAACCTCTCTCTGTCACCTCCTTACCAGCAAGTTATGATGTCATCACTCTTGCTCTGTTCTTTCTATTCATTACTTAGAGATGGAAAGAGTTAAGTCAGTAGACAAGTAAAGAAGAGGGAATGGAAGAGGGATGGATCTGCGGAAAAGATAATAAGCTGATTTTGTCATGTTGAACTTGATATATCTTGGGGATATCCATTATGAATTGCACAATAGAAATCTGGTGATGTGGGATTAGATCTCAGGAGAAAGAATAGGGTTGGCTATGTAGATCTGTGAATCATCCACATAGAGATGATAATGAGGACATGAGAGCTCCCTATAAGAACCCTCAGTGAGAGAGCATAGAAATAAAATACAAAGGAACGTATGACTCATCCTTGGGAAACAGCCACAGCTTGGCATAAATGAAGATCCAGAAAAGGAGACTAAGTAGGAACAGGCAGGCAAGTAGGAAGAAAACTAAGAAAGAATAGAATAAAAAACCCATAAAGGAGATCATATGAAAGAAAAGATGATGGTCAGCCACTACAGTCAAATGTTCAGAGAGGGCAAGAAGGAAGAGGGCTAAGAAAAGATAGTACATACTTAATATATAGATCATTGGCAATTTTGGAAAAAGTAAGGTTTTTGTATATTATATTGTTCATTGTCATATAAAATCCTAAATGCCAAAAAAGAGCACTTCCATATATAAAGTAGAAAAGGAAAAAAAACAATTAATTTCACATGAAACCACAAATTTGTATTTCTCCACAGTTTGCATTTTAAAGGCATATAGTAAACTATGTTATTTTCAAACATGTTTCCTACTTTTATGTTTTCTCCTAAACTTGCTTATGTGTATTTTCTTTCTCTCTCTCTCTTTTTTAAATTTTTTAGTTTACATCATTTCTTTCTGGAAACCACCACAGCTGCTGGTCATTTGAATGCCCTCCAGCCCACAGCTGCTCAGGCCACCCTGGGGCTAAGACCTCTGGCTTGACCAGGGCTAGGGTCAGCTCCCAGAGCACTGCCCTAGCTGCTTGCTGCTGGCCTGCCAGGCTGTCCTCACTGGGAGTTTAGCTTCCCTGTGTCATTTTGTGGGTTCTGTAGCCCCAAAGCTTGTCTATCGTCTTTTTTTCACATGAATGTGGGAGGTGGGAGTCAGAGCTTCGAGGAAGTCCTGTTTCTATTCCACCATCTTGACTCTGCCCCCTGTATTTTCTTTTAAATACTTGCAAAACAAATACACATATTGGTCATATCTGAAAATGTATACCTTACCTTGAATATGTCACCTCTCCTCCAGGAAGTAGGTTGCTAGTTTCATCATCAGTCTTCTGATGTGGTAGTTAACCATTGCATCCATAAGAATTTTTAAGTATTTCAAAATTATTTTTCATTGTAATGTTGTTATTGTATAAATTATTCTTCTTCTCCTTACTTACTTCTGTTAGCCTTCCCAAAATTCTTTGAAAGCATCCTTTTTGTATTTTCATTTGTCAATAATATTCTGTTTAATGAATATATTAAAAATTCTTCAACCATTCCCCAATTGATAAGCAGGCCATTTGTTTATAAGGCTTTTATATACACACTGGATCCATTTTTGAAACAATGTCAACCCCAACTGATAAACATGTACACTACTTTCTATTTTTCATTCTGTAATCTCCAGGGAAGCATTGCTCCTAAAATACAAGGAAAAATACCAAGGCTAATATAAGAACGAAATGAGATAACACTTGTACTACCAGTAGGTGCTTACTAAATCCTTAACCAACTTTTCTAAAATTCTATAAGAGATCAATGGTAATCTGGGTTGTTTCAGTTGAATGATGGGGTCATAGGTCAGATTGCAAAAAGTCTAAAAGAGAATGAAAGGAGAAGATGTGGCAGCAATTAGTTTAGAGTGTTTTTTCCTAGGAGTTCAGAAAGGAAGATAAAAGAGTGATTGCTAGAGAGCATGGTAAAATCTAGTAAGAATTTTGTAAGGATGGAGATGAACATCAAAATTGTAATTTTGGAGATGAACAACAAAATTATAATTTTGTTAGGATAGAGGAAGCAGAGAAAGAACCCATAGTTAGGGAGAATTTGCAGATTAAATAGAGTGAAAATAATGCTGAAGGTAATCTGCTAGAGAAGATGGAAAGTGATATGATCAAAGGTACATTCCCATGACCTACATCTCCAAGTCCACCTCAGCTACACACAGAGATGATCAATTACTTTTGATCTTGTCATTACCTACAAATATTCTGTTTCTCAATTTAGGAACTTTAAAATTAATTTATCTTATCATATTTTATCATTATAATGGGAATCTTGAAATAAGATGAAGGGTTTCTCACTTGACCACATTTTTCAGACAGCCTGATGATTTTAGTATTATCTCTCCTCAACCCATTTTCCAAATCAGTTGGTATTGATAGATTATATATTTTTCTCAAGTATCAGGAGCAACCTACTCCTAAGTAAATCATAGGTTCACTCCATAACCATTTAATTAATTCCTTTTCTTAATATACATTTCCCTGTATTATGTTTCACTTGAGTTTGATAATCAGAGGATCATTTAAACAACTTAGCTCTGTGGCTCCATCTATCAAGGCACCTTGCAAATACGGAAGATATTTTGTTAGATCAGCCTTTAAGGCTGCTCCACTGAATCAAATGTAGAATCAACAAACAATATATAAAATAGGACTTGTATTTTCTGTGGTAAGGATTGACATAGTCACATATTCAAACTTTCTGTTACTAGATTTCTTTGTTCTCTCCAAGTGCTCTCCTTTCCCTGGATAAGATCACAGAGGACTCAGAGCTGCTAATCAGGAATCTCACATCTGCCAAGATTCTGTCGTCTCACCTCCCGAAATACCGATTACCACTGGAATCAAGACTATACTTCTCTTTAGAAAGTTACACAGATAGGATATCTATAATTACCTTGTCCTAGGACTCAATCTGCCTTCATACCCAGCACTTAAAACCCATTCACTCTAATCCTATAATCAGTATAGAGGGTCAAAGACTTGGAGACCAAAAGTGGACTTCAAATTGCCTAGGGATCTATACCTAAAGACATTTACACCTAGACACTCTGTCTTTAACTCACCTTGCTACCTACTATCCTGACACCAAAATTGTCTTCTGCAATCTTATGTCTGGAAGTGAAAACTAATATCTCTGTTGCCACACAATCATTTAATCAAACAAAATATTAACTTTTGGTGCTCTGCACAATCAAATGCCACTCTACCACAAAGACAGTTTTGAACACATCTGCTGCACCACTTAGCAGAATCATGAGGTGTTTCCTTTACTCCCTCATAGCCCAGGGAGTTAATTCATAACTACAGGCAGTTGAGCTCCTTCTTCAGGTCTTCAAAATACTCTAAACCTCCCTATCACTTTATTTGTCTGAAGATTTGGTCTGCTAAGCCTTTTATTGCCCTCCATGATGCTTTGTGAATAAACTTCTATTTTAAAAATATCTTTGGTTCTTATGTATCTCTTTGGCAAAAAGATTAAATATTTTTCATTGAGACTGTTTCTATAACTTTTGACTTCCTCATTGTAGCAATTATATTCTATAAGTTAAACTTCCCTTAAAAATGAGAATAATGAATATTGCTTTTAACCACTATCCATTGTAAAACCACTATCAATAGCATGGTTAGATAAGTTAGATCAGAGATATTATCTTCTTGTATAATCTTTTCTTTTCTTTTGCAAGACAGCCTTCTCTGGTTTTAATAAACTGTAATCTCAATATGAATCAGCAGAATTTTTTTTAATTCTGAACATATGGTTTCTTTCATTGGAATAAAGTATTCCATGTAAGGTGAGGCAACCACTTCTATCAATATACATCAACAAGTGCTCTGCAATAATGGTCTTACAAAGCTGCCTACAGCACTTGTGGAAGATTAAAGCAACCGAATGTTTCAAAGGTATGACTTTTTTTGTATTATAAATTTATTTTATTTTCAATTCACAGAACAAAAGAAGCATTTCTACAGCACAGTGCCATAAAAAAGATGATTGCACCTGAAATTGCAAATCTATCAAGTACAACTTGGTATTCCCTTCAAATATACAACAAAGTTATCATGAAAATTTCTTTTTTTCTCACCTCTCTCAAGCTTTTGACAACTCTTCCCTTCACACAAGCATGAAGCATTGAATAATCAATCTCTAAGAAAGGAGAAAGTACAATGTAAATGGACTTTGATGTGCAGGTAACACAAATAAGAACCACTGAGTCAGGCAGAACTGCATCAGCATGCCTGGCAGCTCATAGCAGGAATTAAGAAGCATGTTTTTCTTTGTGTTTAACTTTTCCCTATTAACTATGAGAAAGAAAATGCTATATTTCATTGACTAGAAGAATCCTGGACTCTATTAATGTATCATTCAGAGTGCCAATTTTCAGTTCATAGACTTATGATATAAACATTTCATTAGGAAAATCCAGTAACTAGATAATTATAAATAGTTATTTGCCTTGAACCCAACTCAGACTTTTCTCTAAAATGAGATCATGTCTGTTCTCTCATGTGAGAAATTTTTAGAGAATTCTCTGTGACAATAAAAGACTCTCATTTAGAGCATTTTTATGTTCTAGTTAGCTCAGAATTGAAACAAGTGGCAAAATCTAAAATATGTAATTAACTCAAGGTCTTTTCACCTGCAACACCAAGAAAATGCAATAGAGCAGTCTTTTTCAAATTACAAGTCTTAAAAAATAATTAAATCCAGGCTGCTAATTATGGCTGTGTGATTTTGTCTGATAGAAAAGTTACCAATACTGTGAAACTTATTAAAAATATATATAACATCAGGGCGGCTAGGTGGCGCAGTGAGTAGAGCGCTGGCCCTGGAGTCAGAAGGACCTGAGTTCGGACCCGGCCTCAGACACTTAATCCACACAAACAAAAACCTAGCCGTGTGACCTTGGGCAAGTTACTTAACCCCAATTGCCCTAAAAAGGGGCGGCTAGGTGGGGCAGTGAGTAAGAGCGCCGGCCTCGGAGTTGGGATGACCCGAGATTGAATCCGGCCTTGAAAATGAGCACCCACACACAAATAATGACTAGTCGTGTAACCTTGAGCAAGTTACTTAACCCCAATTGCTTAAAAATATATATATATATGATATATATACATATATATCATATATATATATATATATAAAACATCAAAGAATGTATTCACTAAATAGCCAAGAAATCAGTTTGTGAAAATGATACAACTTGAAATAACAAGAAAAATTTACTTCTGAACCTTCACATAACAAATTATATTCTTGATTCTTTTTTTTTTTTTGCTTTTTGGAGGGCAATTGGGGTTAAGTAACTTGCCCAAGGTCACACAGCTAGGTTTTTCTGTTTGTTTTTTTGTGTGTGCATTAAGTGTCTGAGGCCGGATTTGAACTCAGGTCCTTCTGACTCCAGGGCCGATGCTCTACTCACTGTACCACCTAGCTACCCCTTGATTCTTCTTAATACTCAGAATATACAATAAGAATTGTATTATCCCTCACTTTACTATTTTGCAAAATTGTTCAAATGCAAAAACCAGAGCAAAAATTATTGTGTCAGTTGTCTTGATTTTAAAAGATGCTCAGATTCAACTTATAGAACAAGGTTCTTAACCTGGATTCTCGAGCCTGCTTTTAAAATATATTGATAATTATATTTCAATGTAATTCATTTATTTTGTAATGCCGTATATTTTTTGCATTTAAAAACATTGTTCTAAGAAGGGCCTAAAGCTTCACAGACTGTCAAAAGGGGTTCAGATTTAATTATGTGTGTATGTGCATAATTAAATCTGAGTCACCCTCCTCTAGACAGGTTCAAAATATATCAAGGCACATTATTCAAAACTACAATTTTTTTCACAATCTAATTCATTATCTAATTTTTCTAATGTCTCACATATTTACAAACATGTATATGCATATACATTTATATTACAAAAGTCATTTGTGTGTGTAAACACCTGCACACACACACACATACACACATACACAACCTTGAGACTAGAGAATATCTGTGCTTTGGGGCTTCTTGTCTTCAGTAAATCGTTGTTGTCATTCATCTGTTTAGTTGTGTCCAGCTCTTCATGAGGGGTTTTCTTGGCAAAAAATATGAGTGGTTTACCATTTCATTCTCCAGGGGATTAAGGCAAACAAAGTGAAATGACTTGCCGAGGGTCACACAGCTAGTAAGTGTCTGGGGCCAGATTTGGACTCAGTTCTTCCTGACTTCAGGCCCAGAACTCTATCCATTGAGCCACCTAGTTACCTGTTTAATAATAGGAAATACCTAATAAAGAAATGAATAGCTTCAAAAATATATCAAGGCATATTCTTTAAAACAATATTTTTGTACAATCTAACTCATTATTTAATCATCTAACTTCTTAAATGTTATAAATGAATTAAAAGATAATTTATTGGTTTCAATATTCATGAGTGGAAATAAGTAAAGCAATTGATACAGAGAAAAATTTATGTACTGTGGAACATAAAATGAACAAATTTTAATTTAGCTCAGTCTTCAAACATTCTAGAAAAATTATCCAGTAGTTTTATAGTCTAATAAACTTACCTATTATCTGTAAATGACATAATTTTCACTCACTACTTACTAATGCCATTAGTTGGAATTTCATAGTAAATAATTTAATCACAGAGGATGGAATAAAATGCATTAAAATATTAAACAATTAAAATAGGTTCATGTTCATGTTCATTTTAATTAGGCACTGCTTTTTTTAAGCAAACTTTTAAAAGCTTTGTTAATATGCTTATCTCTTAATTAAAATCAATGTTCAAGCAGCCATTATCACATTTTTTTTAATTACAATACCTGTACAAAACTGTGTATCATCCTCTGTAGTCAACCATGTATATTCATGCATAGTGATAGCATTTGAAGAGAGAGGACAAAAGAGGAGCAGAATATAAAAAGTAAGCTATTATTTTAAAAGTTCAAGTAAAAGAAAGGAATTATAAGACAAAAAGAGAAATAAAGTAGAACTATATGAAGCAATTCTGATATTCAGGATAAACACACAGAAAATATACATAGAAATGAACTCGTTTTTAAATTTATTTTTATTATTAAATTTTATTTTTAATTTATGGAATAAAACAAGCATTTCCATAATGCAGAACAATAAAAAGATGATTACACAAGAATCTGCAAACCTGCTATGAACATCTTGCTATTTCTTTCAAATATCCAACAAAATTATCATGTAAGTTTATTTTTTTCTCTTTTTCTCTATTCTCTTCCCTACCCTATATAGAAACAAAGTCTTTTAAAGACCAAATAAAAACAGTAAAAGACAAAATCAGTTGGTGGATGGAAACTCAGATCATAGGACACAAGGTTTCATGGATATAGAGTCTCTAGGTAGAAAATCTAGGCTACTTACTGTGAGCTATATGCTAGTGTTGTGACATGAAGGGACTCAACTGGGATACCACTACCAAGAGAAAGCAAGCATATGATCTGATATATTCTTATTTTTAGTCTTCTTCCTACTTGTTGGGATGCATTGCTTCTACAAGCTAAGTGGCACAGTAGACAGAATAGGGGGCCTAGAGTCAGAAAGACTCATAGTCCTGAGTTCAAATTTGACCTCAGACACTTACTAGCTTTAAGTAGACCCTGGGCAAATCACTTAATGCTGTTTGCATCAGTTCCTCACCTGTAAAATGAGCTGGAGTAAACCATTCCAGTATCTTTGCCAAGAAAACCCCAAATGGGGTGACAAAGAGTTGGACACAAATGAAAAATGACTGAACAACAAATTGTTTCTACATGGTGACAAAGTATACATGATGCTATAGCACCATCTAAATTTCAGTACCTTGGTACAAACTCCCATACACCCTGCCCTAAAGTTCCAAAACATTGGTATACAAATTAAAATTATCAATATCGGGGGCAACTAGGTGGTGCAGTGAATAGAGCACCAGTTCTGGAGTCAGGAGGACCTGAGTTCAAATGCAGCCTCAGACACTTAATACAAAAACTAGCTGTGTGATCTTGGGCAAGTCACTTAACTCCAATTGCCCTACCTTCTCCCCTCCAAAAAGCAAAAAAAAAAAAAAAAAATTAACACTATCCACCCAGCAAGACTTTGGCATCTTGAAAAGATATTTGTGCCTCATACTCTTGCTTATATATCAATAGTGGTTCCTTATGCATCAATTTCTGCAGATAATTCTCCTCCCAAGTTCATTTGATATATTTATGATCACCTAATACATATTTGTAATAGGAAACAGTTCTGTTTCTCTGACAGCGGAAGATTCTAGCTTGGGTCCTAGAAGAGCCTGGTCATGTTTAATCCTGGAGGGTCCAAGTTCAGGATCATGGGAAACACCATGGCAAGGAAAGCCACAATGTAGTAGCAAAAATAATTTTAATAAATTAATAGAAAAGTGAAGTTAAGTTTAGACTTCTAACAGCAGGAGGAAGCCCCAATAACAGCCCTAAAGAGCAGGCCCATCAACTTGTAAGTGTCCAGAATCATGTTTTTCATATGGGCAAAACCCTTACTGATCCAGACCAAGCCCAGAACAGTACATTTGAAAAAAATAATAATAATAAATAATAACTGAGGAGCAGTTTTAATTCTTCATTAAACTCATGCTAAGGAATTTTTGAATGGCAGTAGCAAAATGGTAACATGAACTAAATAAACTGTCTTAATTAAGGCATTCAAATCAACAGTTCTGAAGAAGCCTTAAGAGGAAATTTTGCCTATATCCTTTGAGCTAAGGCTCATGTAAATGAGCAAAAATGCCATGTTTCATTACTTATATATATTTTATCATTTCTTCCATAATAAACCACTGAATATAACAATGAATTTTTAAATTTGTATTTGGCCTGTATTTATTTGTCTTTTTTCAATCATGCCATGTAGACAATTATGATCTGGTTCACTATATCAGTCATTCAGCCAATCAACTTTTATTTAGTACTTACTTGATACCAGGCACTGTGCTAAATTCTGGGAAAGCAAATATATGGGAAAAAGAAAGTATCTGCTTTTAAAGAGCCTATAGGCTAATAAGGGAAGATAACAAATAAATGGGATTTGAAAAGGATACAAGGAAGGGAAGGTACCCAGCATGGGAGCGTGATGGAGATATCTGGGAATGCAGCCTGGTGAAAAATTAATAAAATAACATAAAAATGCCTAAACAGCATCTGCTTTCATCAAAGCAAGTGCCACAGAACCAAAACTTTGCCTTTGACTTATTCTTAATAGTGTCCAAGAATTTTAAATATATAAAAACAATTTTATTGATATATTTTTACATTGGCTCCTAGTTTGCCAACCTCTTGTTCTATAAAGAGAAGAATGCATCCTACTCCTTCAAGAAAGATGAATATAATCCACAGAGTTCCTGCTCAGCCTGCTACTTTAATCTCAAAGCTCCCAAGGTTCTCAGCTGAGCCAGAAGTTGAATTAAATGGGGAATTAAAACCAAGGAGTGTGCAGGAGCAATCAGTGGAACAGAATCCAACAGATTTCATGAGGTCCAGGTCAGAAGGAAGGGTACATGAGCATCAGAGGTCTGCGTTGCCCCTACATATGCCTTAGCTATATATGTTCCTTACTTTAACAATACCTGGAAGTGTCTCTTGGGGTTTATTCATAGCATTATCAAGACTTTGTAACAAGAATAAAGGGGAAAGAAGGTAACAGTAGGTATTTACCCACAGTACTCTTATTTACTTAAATTAACAACCAGTTGTTTGTTAGAATGGATGGTACATGCCAATATTTCCATAATTTCTATTTACAAAATAGATTTTCCATTGAATATTTTATTCCAGTTTGATAAACAATTATTAAGTATCGACTAGGTGAAAACTACTGGGATAACAAAGAAGAAAAATGGCGTGATACCTATCCTCAGACTTCCTGTATTTTAATAAGGTGTTGGAATGGAGGAATCACAGATAACCACAAATGAGTATGGGAGACAGCAAAGGAAGTCTAGGCAAAGTTCAGGGATGGAGAGATTACAGACTTAGAGGATATTGGTACCAGCAGGTATCTTAAAGATTCTGGCCTCTATTTTAGAGTATAGAGAGTGCTAAACTTACAGTCACAAAGATCTAGATTTAGATCTTGCCTCTGAATACTACTAGCCTTGTAACCATAAGATAGTCACTGAATGACTCTGAGCCTTAGCAGACCCACCTGCAAAGTGACCTACCTACCTACTGCGCCTATAATATCTACCTGAGAAGTGATGTGCAATATGTTAAACACTTCAAATATACCAATTATTAATGTCTAGTACAGAGGTGGGGAACCTGAGGCCTCAAGGCCACATGTGGCCCTCTAGGTCCTCAAGTGTGGCCCTTTGACTTAAATCCAAATTTCACAGAACAAAGCCCTCTTGTCCAATCTGACTCTCTTAATATCTTTCTAAAAATAAATGATTTATTACATTTTAACATTGCTGCCACATACCAATGACCCACCCTCCCCATGGAAATCTTATTTCTATCAAATACATATAATTTAGCAAAACAAGCCAAAACATCAGTTATATGGGATTTGACAATACTTGTCTCACTCCACACCTTTGGTCCCACCACACTGCTGAAAGGAGAGAAACACTCAGCATTAGTCTTCTGAAGTCATAATTATCTACAATGTTAACTACAGTTCTTCAGTATCTCAATGTTGCTTTCCTTTACGTTACTATATTCCTCATATAAATCATTCTTTTGGTTTTGCTTACTTAACTCTGCATCAGTTCATACTGTACAAATTTTTTCCAAGTTTCTCTAAATGTTGGGTTTTTTTTTTTTTGGTTTCTTGTTCTCTAATACCTTTTTAATAGCCATAATTAGATAAATTCTAATTTCAACATATTTCCAGTTATTGCCTCCCAGGAGACCATAGAATATTAATGTGATAAATTTTCTTCAGTAATTTTGAACATGAAATTATAAAACTGACAATGTGTAAAACAGCACGTACCATCATTTGCATGGTCCCTCTCCAGAACAATGGTTAAATAGGCTCCATAGAGTGTAATTATGTACTGAGCTGTCCAAAAAAACAAAAAAGAAAGAAAAGGGAAAGAAAGATCTCCCACAACAGTGAAAGGTAACAATGGTAGCTTAACTTCTGGCTCTACACTTTTATTTGATTTTGTAATACTCTAAAAATAATCTAGCCAGCTAGGTTTGGGGCTAACATTCCCTGTAGATAATTAATAAAGAAGATGGCTACATGCCAGGGTAGTTTCAGGAAAGTCCTGTGTAGTTTGTAAGAATAGAGTTAGCATTCTCTGCAGGCCATTTCTAGCCCTATCATTTTTATAAATGTGAAAAGCAGCGACCTGAAAAACAGTCTTAGGGCTGTTGCTGAATTCTCATATTACCTCTTGACCACCGACTGTGCTCTTGGACAAGTCATTTATTTATCTATCTATCTATCTATCTATCTATCTATCTATTTATTTATTTATTTTTGTCTCCACCAATTGTAGTAAATGCCTATCACTTTACAGAAAACCTAAAACCCATTGGTATGTGACTTCCTCTTATTGGTAGAAAGGAAGGCCCTGCCATGAGTGAGGGGCAGGGTAGAGCTGGTGAAAGGCAGGAGAACTCCAGCCTTGGTCAGTCCCTTTTGGGGACCCTTCAAGGAAGTCCCCTTTTAGAACTCTTTAAAATCAGTTCCCTTTGGAGCCTCATCAAGTGTTTAGCCTTGCAACTCTTCAAATGTCAAGTTGCTTTGGGTGCTTCTGGCTTCCAGCTTCAAGAAGATGGAAGAGGCCAACCAAACTTCATATTGCTGAAGGAAAAGACTCTGGGAAGACATGAGTGGGTCTGGCAGTCTCCAGCATGTCTCTAGACCCATAGCTTGCTACACTAGAGACTTTTCTGGTTTTCCTTTGGGTAATATCTAACCAACCTCTCTGTCACTTATGACCTGAGGGAAGAGAAATAACTGAGACTGTTAGGATATTGTGGTCCATCAACTCATTGGTATTTGACTGCTTTCAGAGTCTGAGTGACAAATAAAGTGACAAACTGGCAAATCAGAGAGGTAAGGACAAGAACTATCAGAAAAATAATTTTGCATAGTGCTGATTGTTCATGAAGAGACAGACCAAGGACACCACAGGCTGCAGTCCAGAGCTATGAGTTGTCCCAAGCACCTGGGTTTCTCTACTTTTATGCCTTCCTACTTTCCTCTTTCCTCTTCCTTCCTTCCTGCCTTCCTGCCTTTATCTTATCTTTCCCAGGCTAGAAATTCAGCAGTTGCTCACAGGCACAAACCCACTACTGATCCACAGGAAAGTTTTTGGCCTTCTCACAGAAGTCAGTTCACTCTTCCTTAAGCAAGTCATTGCACCTCCACCTCTACATAGTATAGTTTGCATTATAAGGAGATTGTGACTATTCTATAATTGCCTTATTCTGAGCAACTGTGAAGTTTCAATTATTCTTGCTTTTGTCTTATTGTTAAGCAAATGTTTTATTTTAAGAGTTAATGGTGTCATCAGATCTGATTTTGTAAATAGGAGTCATCCCCACCTGTCTAGGGTTCAGGAGTTACAATGGCAAGTAATAGGATGTATTTCCCCCTCAACAGGGTTATTCCTGTGGCCTTGAGAGAATTTAAATCATTATCATATGGTGGTGGTCCTTCTCTTGGAACCCCAGACCGGCCAGTGTGAGGGAGGTTGTGTGAACCAGTTCACTCAGAGAGTGGGGAAATCCATGGAACACCAAGGGTTACACACTCTTTTTGTGTTGAGTAGAATTATGGGGCTGAGTTGAAGAAAATGCTAACAACTTTCCATTGCTCCTGGTTAAATGGTGCAGAAATATAGGTACTTTGTGAGTGAAGGGTCCACATTTGCTTCCTTGCCCCACCTCAATAATAAATGTTGCAAATAACAGGTATTTCTCTGTCTGCCTTAGATAAGGAAATGCACAATCTAATATTAAAATGAGGAATTTCATGTTATCAAAACACTTCTAGTTCATTTGTTGAAATCAAGTCATCATCAACATATGTCACGTACGCACAAAATAATTTCAAATCATTTTTTTTGGTTTGCTTTCTATCTTAATTTAAGTTTAATAAACAGCTTGTTCACATATGAGGATTTTGCTTTATATGACAATTAAATCCCTAAACTTATTGTATAAGATATTCTCTCATTTTATCATGAGAATAAAGCAGTTCCACGTGTAACCAGGTAACTGGTCTGTGGAGCAGAGTTTGGTTGAGCATGACTCTTCATCATACTGTTGTACCCATTCTTTCCCATCCCCCAATCAGCTCTCCTTCACAGAGGTGGGCAGGCTGCCTCTTGTAGCCCTAGGGAGACTTGGTGGGGGGCAGGGAGGGGGAAGTTTCAAGGTGTGTACTGACCAATCACTGATTTTGGCCTCTTCAAGTTCCTGATTACATAATACCTAACCTTTGGTCAAGTGGCATCCCTTTAAAAGCTGAGGCTTTGCCTGGGATCGCTACTGTACGTACAATTTTGGGGAGGGGGCCCGTCAGCCAACACACCCTGATCAACCAACATGGCCAATAAAGGGTTGAATTCTAAATTGTTCCTTGGATCTTGCTCACGTTTTGGGTACAACAATACCTCCTCCCAATAGAAGAAGGTTTGGCCTCTAAAGCCATACCTTCTACTCCCATGGGAAAGCCTAAGCATAAGACTTTTCCTTTGATCATCCATTCTATCTAACCCAGTTCTCTTGTGTGGGAAGATGAAGATTTTTTCATAAGGTACCTACAATCTGATCAAATAGCAAACAAAAAATAAATAAATGTCACCCACCCCTTTTAGCCAAGGGTTAAAAAAGAAAGCCTGAATGGCTTAAATTCTGCCTTGTGGAAAGTTTGTCAAAGATAATTAATAGAAATTAAAATTAGAAGTCATCACCATAAGATTCTTTCACACAAATAAGCTCTGGACCCCTTAAGTCAGAATCAAATGCTGACTACCTGGCCTGAAATCTAATGCCCTTAGTTCTTTGCATCCCAGCTAGTATCAGGTGTCCTCTATTTCCCCTTTCCCAAAACAGAGTAAACACAGGCATGTAATAAAATGCACTTATGGATCATGGATTTTAAATGAAAAAAAAATCAGGATAAAGAAATGGGAAATTATGGAAGTGTCTATTAGCAAACAACCACAGGGAAATAGAGTTGGAGACAATTAAATCTTTCAGAACTTTCCTTTGACTGTCTTGTGCTCTGTAGATGAATGATTCAAAAAGCTCCTGCTGTAGCAGAATTTCCCCTTACCTGCCTCAGACTCAAACCATATGATAGCCCAATTTCTTCTCAGGATGAGAGGAACTACATCCCTCTAGACTACAATTCCCAAGATTCTTAGCTAAAACTTGATATCTGAATCAAGGCATGGAGGAACCCCTTTGATGAAAAACAGAAGTCAGTCCATGTGAGTGTATAGTTATACATAGAACCCCTGAAGCAAGCTATCAAGAAATACCCCACAAGCAATAAATATGGCCTAAATTTATCCTAGTCAGAGAAGTAGCCAAAGAACATTAGGATGAACACAGAAAGAGCAAACTTTGAAAAAAAAATTTAGTAGCATTAAAGTTTAAGGTTTTTTATTTTCTATTTTTAGTTTTTCCTCCTTTCTTCATGATCAGGAAATTTGAAAGCAGCTATCTTTTGTCAAATATAAAGCTTTCCAACTTGATATTTCTCATAAAGAAAAATGAATGTATCTATGTAATAGATCATTATGTATGTTTGTAGATAAAATATTCTGAATTTTTATGAACTTTATTGTTTAGTTGTTTTGCAGTTATGTCTAACTCTTCTTGACCATATTTGGAATTTTCTTGGCAAAGATGCTAGACCAGTTTGCCATTTCCTTCTCCAGCTCAATTTCCAGATGAGGAAACTGAGGCAGACAGGGTTAAATGATTGCCCAGGGTCACACTTGTAGTAAGTGTATAAAGTTGGACTTGAATTCAGGTCTTTCTGACTCCTGGCTGGGCTCTCTATCTACCACACCATTTAGCTACCCTAATTGTTACACTACCGTTGATATAAAACCATGATATCCATAAAACTGAAGCTGAATATGATAGGTGTTTTACGCAGGAAATCAGAGTAACAAGTAAGAGGCAATATATTTGCAATTTTTCAATAGCTCAAAAGAACTTTAATATGTCCTTTCTAACAATACAAATCAAGATCCATCCACCCCCCAGATTTAGTAAGTGATATTCATGAGTTGGTGTAGTGAAAATAATTCATCACTTATTGGTCAGTCTTCTTGTGATGGGCCTCTTTGAATTTACTAAGGACAGCCAATGAATTTTTAGAAACCTGGTCCTTACATGAAAAAATAATGATTTTTTTTTTGGTTGGTTGGTTGGTTGGTTACTAGACTTCAATCTTTTCAGGTTCGTAGGACATGCCAGAGTTTTTTTCTCCAGGGATGGGATTTAAGAACCCAGTATCACCTCCTTACTATGAGGAGGTATCAAAGTATGGCATTAGTGGAAGAAGTATATTTACATGTTCACTTGAAAACAAATATTCCTCAAGTTTTATTCTGATAAAAATCATTGTACCCATTGTTTATTTAGGTTAAGAAGTTTTTGCTAGGGTAGAGGGGTGGTGCTGAGTCAAGATGGCAGAAAAAAGGCAGGGAATCTCCTGTGCTCTCTCCAGCAGAGACTTAAATTTTAATGATGAATTCATTGACTTTCTTCTCAGTTCTCCAAGCACGTTTTTCTGTATATTATATATGTAATATATAATATGCAAATCTATAATATAGATGTGTATGCATGTATATAGTATATACATATTATATATATTTATATACATAAATAACCTGCATCTGAACATATAACCTGCATATTTTTTAAACCACATATATATATATATATGTTTTATATATAGGTGTAAGTCTGTGTGTATTGTCTCCTTGAGACAAATGATAGTATTAAGCAGAATGGGTATATGGGGTGTTCAAGGAGGATGAGTAACTCTGGTGTGAGGGCTTGCTGATCCTTTTTCAAGGTTGCCCATTCACCTTTGGTGTCTTCCTGGCACTCAATTTTTACTTGTAACTCCAAGGAGCTGTACTATGTGTATCTTGGCAGATGGGCTAAACCAGGTTGAGGGCAACCAACAGGCCTCAAATCCACTAATGAGTTATTGGGGAGGAGTCCTACTCCAAGTATGTCATAACTTCTCCCAATGGAATGGGCAAATAAGAACAATTTTTTTCCAACAGTCACAAAGGCAGTTGAAGAAGGCACTGTGAAGTACTTAGAACTTGATTAGATATCAAAGGCACCAAAGTCATCCACTATATCCCAAGCCATCACCCATAGTCTTGTCTTTTGTCTTGCCAATGGACTTTGATGACTCTGGAAGAGAGAGTAAGGCTAAGGACTTTGTGCAACTTTGCCTCACTTAAATTCAACTGCATCGTGCAAATTCATGCATGAGTTGATACATCATCCTGTCATGTCACTGGTCCTCTTTGAAAATGAAGGACAAACAATAACAAGCATCAGGCAGAAGCATTTGGCATATATTGAATATATTTGACATATATTGAATTCATACAGAGTAACAATAACAATGAAGAGTCAGACCAATTCAGAAATCTGTGCTTATTTCAGGAAGAAAACAGAGTTGGAGGTCCACAGATTTGGGGGACTTCTGTTCTTGGGTCAAGAGTTAACTTAAGCTGTTGGACAGGACAAAAGATGGAACTAAAAATTATACATACCTGTAATTCACATCTCAAAGCACATCCTCCCAAGGCCATTTTTGAATGCCCCCGTTAGAAATGATTCATCATTTTCAATGATCCCACTATTCAACACTTCTAGAAATCACATAAAATACACACTGAGCAGGTTAGAAATCAGGTCACTTCAAATATATATAGGACTAACCTGACTTCAGCAACCATTCTTCATGATATAAATAGAAGATAATGTGATTTTTCAGGGGTCATTCATTCATGGTAATATGAATTCATTGAGGTCATAATAGTATAAAAACAGTGAACAGTAAAGAAATTTATCACTATCTAAAATAGATACTGAACTTACTTTTGTTAAAATATAATAGCTACTCTCCTTGCATATATATAAGTAGTACTTGAGATCAGCATTGGATAGCAAATATAAAATCCCTAATGCCTATTCAGGCAAACCCCTGAGAGCTATGAAACTCTCCTAGGGACAGAGGGCATCTGTTCCAAAGTTTATATTTTTTTAGCCTGCATTTTTATTGTTATTAATCACTTAGTCTCTATGAATCGGTACTAGGATAAAATTTTGGTCAACTCAAGACAGTGCAGTGAAGAATGTCTTGTCATTTCCCAGCCCAAATCTCATATATTAAGCTGCTGCTTTAACAGGAAAAATCATGACTTTGTGTGTATGTGTGTGTGTGCGTGTATAATATACACATACACAAATATATATATACATACTATTTACATATATACTGCCATAAACATAAGATAACTACATAGTAAATATTATAGCTATTTTTATGTTCTTTATTAAATGTAAAAAGATAACATAGAAAAGTATAATTATTCTTTCTTCTCCCATACCTCAAACATTCTCCAAATTCTATCTTCAGAAGCTCTAGGGATTAGAACCATCTCAGGAGAACTAAGAGTCATTATGGTGTGATATAAAGAACGAATCTGAAATCAAGCACTGAAAGCTAGCAAGGGCTGGTCTCAGCTCCAAGTGCAACCATTTGTACCAGGCCAAGGCAACAGAAGAAAGTTAGTATTTGTTCCCAAACAAATTAGGGGTATAGAAAGGGAGATGAGATCCAGACCCTTTTAGGTCAACCAGAATTGCATGTAAATTTAGCCCTGATACAGTGATATTCCTCTTTGGGACTGAAGTAGGAAATATGATTGAGGTCTAGCCATACTACTCAGAGTGGAAGAAGGAAGGAAGCCTAGCCTTGTCTAAAATCTCAGTCAAAATACTCACACTAAAGATTTGAGTAAACAAAGTGGGTGGAGGGTAAATTTCTAATAAAATGAAGAGATAGTTTAGGTATAAATATTCTCATGATAATATCTCAGAAGAAAGAAATTACTTCACAATTACTTTAAGTGGAAAAAAATAATAGATTGACCACAAAAATATCAAGAGTAGATGGAAGAAATTAAGGAAGAGTTGAAACAAGATGAAGAAAGAAATTAGATGACTCAGAAAGAGAATCAACATCTTAGAAGAGAAGGTTGAAAACTTTACCCAAGTAGGTGTCAACCTAAAAAACACAATGGAGCAAATAGAGCTCAATGATTCAATGAGACAACAATATATATTAGAAAAAAGTCAACTTGCCCAGAGTCAGAAGAATTAATTGAATGTGTGAAGTATCTTTTTTGAGAACTGACCTGGAAAATATGACAAGGAATGATAATTTAAGTATAATAATGAACATAATAAAATTATTTGGAATAGATATGGTTATCAATCATAAAAACATTTAAGTGACATTTACAACATGATATGTGCTTTGTATTATCTCTCACCTAATGTGGGGAACTTTGTACTGAAAAGTTTTTTGTTTATGTTTACAATTTTAAATGGTGGTATTGGGCCCTGCAAGTTAATGGATGCAAAACCATAACCATATCAAAGTACGCATGAAATAGTAATTCAACTAGTATTTTGGCATGCTTTTACCAGTCTTAACAATCAAAGCTTAACCTGAATGTTAAATGTCACCATATGTGTGAAATTATATATTTAAGGGTAGTGTGAGCATTTAATGATGTCATATTAAACTCTTAAGTCAAATTAAGCACACCCAACATTGGTAGTGTAGTAATAACTTTCTGGTGTTAGTAAATCAAAATTGGCAACTTAAATTTTAAAATGGCAAGGTTTTGATGTACTTGTATTAAGATATTAAACACTGGTATGACATATCCACATTCTCAGATGTTTGTTATATGAATTTTGTTTTGTTTTACTCCATGATTGTCTGAAACATTGCAATCTTCAAATATGACATCTTTTTTGTATTGGCATAATCAGTGACTCATCCATTCAGCAGTAACATATTAGCAAGGTTTTTCCAGCCAGCAATATTGTCAGTTCATAAATAAAGATTCAAAAACCATATGCAAGCATGGATTTAAACCTGCTGAATGTAGCATTGAACTTCAAGTCACTGTGGATTTAATAACTGATTATTTTATTGGTTTAGATGCTAGCACTACATATCTGATTTTTTTTTAATGCAGTGTTTTATTGTACACCAAATAGGCCAAAAGAAATTTCTGCAGAGAAAGCAGTGAGGAGAGAGTGCTTTACACATCATTGTCCACATAATCACTCCATGAAGAGGGAAGTGGAGGAGGGAGGGAGCAGAGGGGGACCCTCTCCCCCCAACACAAAACATTCAGAAATTTGGTACTAAAATAAATTGAAGAAAGACATTCTGTCAGTAGGAGGAGCAAATGGGATCAAAGGACGGGCAGGGGGCAGAAGCCCTGCCACTGCCCTCACCAGGGCTGGACACAACTTCTTCAGGCTCTCTCTCTAAAACCCCCACAAGCCAAGAAAGAAGGAGCCTGATGCTGGGCCTCTAATTCCTTTTCTACCCACCCCACCATAGGCAAAATCTCCATTTGCTCCCTCCGCTACAGAAACCCAACAATATACGCCTAGGAAGAAGGAAGGAAGGCTAATTACATTAGAAAACCAGGGACAGCATCTCCTTGGACAGAGTCTGTGGAAAGGACAAGAAAAGGAAATACAAAGGAAATGGAAGAAAAAAATAATTTTAAAAATTCACGATATGGAGCCACCATGTTCGGATTCAGTCCACAAAAATGTCAGGCTGCTTTGCCGAAGGATCCAGGAAGGGTCACCAATGGGCGCAGAAAGTCCTCACTCGCATGGCTTGGGCCACCGCCATGGGGACGGATCTTTGCTGCCATGGCAAGGGGGTACTGGAAGCCATACTGCTGCTGGGAGGTGGGGCAGGCGGAGGCTGCTGCTGCTGCTGCCAAGGGGGAAGAGGGCCAGAGGGAGGTGTGGGGGCTGCCCACTGGGAGGCGGAGGTGGCGTCATACCTTTTCCTTGATGTAGGCGATAGACCCCAGAGCTCACAGGCCATACTTCCCAGGTCCTCTGCCATGCATCCCATGGTATGGATGATTCTCTGAGGGTCCTGAGTTCATCCACGGTGGGTGGCTCTGGGTAGTGGACAAGAGAGACGGAGGAGGCAGGGTGGTGGTCTTGGACCTCACAACTTAACCCATCCACTGCCCAGCCTGACGGGTAGGCATGGCAGTCATCCTATGCAGCACAGCCCTAATTGGCCCCCACCCCCCTGGATGCAGCGGCCCCCACCCCCCTGGATGCAGCCACCCCCACCACTGATGAACTAGGGGCCCCACCCATCTGGGCACCATGATCCTCCTCCAATGGATCAGTACCTGGGAAATGAATAGAGTCAAGAAGATCTGAGTTCAAATCCAACCTCACACTCTTACTAACTGTGCGACCCTGGGCAAGTCATTTAACCCTGTTTGCCTCAGTTTTCTTATCTATAAAATGAGCTGGAGAAGAAAATGGCAAACCAGTCTAGCATCTTTGCCAAGAAATTCCCAAATACAGTCATGAAGAGTTAGACAAGACTGAAAAACAACTAAGGTCATAACAATTCAGAACATTATATCTATAGACATACATCAATAGACACATTTATTTCTCTTTATGAGAATATCAAGTTGGAAAGTTTTATACTTGACAGAGAATAGTTGTTTTTAAATTTCCTGGCAGTGAGCAAATAAGGAAAAACTAAAAATAGAAAATAAAAAACCTTCAACTTTTAGCACTACTAAATTTTTTTAAAATGACTGTTCCTTCCATTTGTATCCTGATATTCTTTAGTTACTTCTCTGACTAGAATAATTTTTTTGTATAGTGTTTGACCATATTTGTTGCTTGCGGGGTATTTCTTTTCTATACCTGATAGTTTGCTTCAGTTGTCCCATGTATAACTGAACACTCACATGAACTGACTGATTTCTCTTTCTTATTGCAGGGATTCCATGCCTTGATTCAGATATCAAGTTTAAATACTAGCTGAAAATCTTGGGAATTGTAGCCTAGAGGGATATGGTTCCCTCCTCATCCTGGGAAGAGATTGGGTCTATCATACTGTTCGAGTCTAGAACAGGTAAGGGGAAATTCTGCCATAGCTTTTGAATCACTAGAACACAAGATAGTCAAAGAAAAGTTTTGAAAGGTTTAATTCTCTCTAATTCCACTTCCCTGTGACTATTTGCTAATAGACACTTCCATAATGTCTCTTGCCATTTCTTTTTTTGGGGGGGCGGAGAAGACAATTGGGGTTAAGTAACTTGCCCAAGGTAACACGGCTAGTTGTGTGTGTGTGTGTGTGTGTGTGTGTGTGTGTGTGTGTGTGTTAAGTGTCTGAGACCGGATTTGAACTCAGGTCCTCCTTACTCCAGGGCCAGTGTGCTATTCACTGCGACACCTAGCTACCCCTCTTGCCATTTCTTTATCCTGATTTTTTTTTCCCACTTAAAATCCATGATTGGGGTGGCTATGTGGCCCAGTGAATAGAGCACCAACCCTGGAGTCAGGAGGACCTGAGTTTAAATCCGGTCTCAGACACTTAATGCTTACTAGCCATGTGACCTTGGGCAAGTCACTTAACCCCAATTGCCCTGCCTTCCCCCCTCCAAAAATAAAATAAAATAAAATAAAGTAAAATAAAATCCATGATCAATAATGAATGCTTTGCATTGCATATAGTTAATGTTAGAAGAGTGGCATAAAATTGATTATAGTGCTACACTACAATGACAGTTCTCACAGGATTATTGTGCAGAATCAGTCACTACTGCTAAGTCAGACCAAATGACCCCATTGTTTCCCATCTCCTTGTCTTTTTCTGTACTTGCCAGGTAGCTCATGGGGATTGTCCTATGAGTACATGTCAATTGATCGATAGGTAAGCTAAGAGCTGAGATACAACACAAGCCCATTCCCTTTTAGAAACATGTACCTATCAGGATTATCTTTGCACTTTTTATGAACATTATCTATAAAAAGCAGCAGGTGGTTTGAAATGATCACCTTGCCACATAAATGGTGCTTTTGTGTTGGAGGCTACGATAAACTCCTTTTAATTTTCTCTTCCTGAATTTGCTTCATTATTAAGGGCAAGGCCCAAAGACTTTCCTTTAATAGAACTATGTGATGATGGGGCATTGTTTGAATTTTTATTATTCTAGTTATATTAATAATTTCTTAAGTCAAGAATAGAAGATCGGTGTAATTCTGATATTACTATGTACCCTTTAGAAGCCCAAAATATTTAAAATGTTGAAATCCTTTTTCCCCAGAAGAAAGAGATAAACAAATCAGGAGAAAGTATAAATTTAAAAATCAGATAAAACTATTATTGTCCTGAAGTCCAACAAGCACTATTTTGCCTCATCATAAATTCAACTCTTCTAAAAATCTCCAGGTTTTTTTCATTGTTTCAGCACCCTTTTTAAAAATGTGCATGCATGAACGCTTACCATCAATCTGGTGAATGAGAAGTTTGATAACATAATTTCCTAGATTGTCAAGATACAGAAACAACTTAGCTTAAAGCTTCTAATTAAATGAACCATGACATGCTGTATTTATTAAAATGTGATGCACAGTTTTGACAGAAATGTATTCATGCCTAAAGGTAACATGAAATGATCATAAAGGTTACTGAACTGAAACATTTACTATTTTTACTCTAGAAAAACATGTGAGCCCAAAGTGTATCATCTTTATAATAAACTTAGGTGGCCATGGAAAAATTGAAGATTCTTAATAAATGAATATGCTATTTTTAAAATAGCAATAACATCTCTAAAACTGACCTCAAAGACAAAATAATTGGAATAGGAAGCACTAGATAAGTCCAGAAGTGCTAAAATCAAGATAAAGGTCTAAAAGTCTGGCTAATGCTCCCAACGATTATTTTAAGTCAAGCAAATAGGACTTCTTCTCTTTAAACCCTATTTCTTCACTCACACCATTTCCCCAGGCTAGAATGTCCTCCCTTCTCATCTTGGTCAAACTCCTTCTCTTAAAATCAATATATAAACTACCATGGTTTAGTGAAATGAAACCTTGGCCTTACTTAAGTCAGCAGTCTTGGGTTTGAATTTCCCCTCCTAAACTATAATAGGATGTAGACCTAGAAAGAAACTTGCAGATCATCTAATCCAATCCTCTTAATTTACTGATGAGGAAATAAGTCTTAGAAAGATGAAGTAATTTTCCCAAAGTCATAAGAACATAGTTATAATCTATTTTAACTTCTATAATCTCACCAAGGTGAATAACCTGTAGGTTGCTCCCTGAAGACCTCTGGTCTGGCTTGTCATATCTCAGGCAGGAGGTAATCCCTAAATTAGCCTTTTCCTTTTGTCTGTTCTTCCCAGTACACTAGATCTCCTTTATAAGAGATTTCATCCTATCCTATGAACATTATCTAGTATATTTTGTAAAACTTCATTTTTGCAGGCTAGGCCATGGCAATAGTAATTTTCCAATAATTGCCAAATTAGGGTTCCCTAATTTCTTTTTGTAATGCAAAGTTTCTCTTGATGATATATGCAAATGAGTGGCTAGGGAAAAGTCTAGGGGCCATTTTTACCTTATGAGCAAATCATTTTTATTCTGCTGGTGGCTCAGATGCTTTCCTAATCTTTTCATAGGCAAATAAGCTCATCAAAGTCTCACATCCTTTACAAAGTGCAAATGAACCTATTCAGACTTTTACATTCTTTACATGGTTTACAATTATACACTCCTGTATAAAAAAGGTTTATACTCTAAAAAGTATGAATAAAATCATATTATCATCACATTATCATTATACCTTATTCCTTGCAACCTGAAAATTTCTAGAAATTTAAAATTTTATAAAATTCATAGAACTTTTTAAAACACCTAGCCCCATCATTTCTCTACAAAATTTGAAGTTTTAATTGGTTAAATTTGAAAAGGTAATTCCATCAGCTAGTATAACAACAATGTAATATTCACAATGCCTACAGTGACTATAAATATGCTGGTATAGTTATTAATCACAAAATGTAACAAGCTCTCTACATGGGGGACATAGCCAGAACATTTATTCAAATACCAGAAAGCTGAGTCCCAAAACCAGAAAGTCAAAGCCATAATAGTAGCCACAGAGTTGGCACACATAGTTAATGCAGTAAACACCCACAGTCTCAAGCCTTCAAAACAAAACAGGCTCCCTCAGGGAAAAGTCCTCCTCTCCTCACTCACAGAAACTGCTCAGCTTCTATGCAGCTCACTCCCAGCAGCTCCAGTCCCCTGAAGTTCCCATCCCCAGCAAGTCCTCAGCAGAAGTCCTCAGCAGAAGTTCTGGCTGGCTCTCAGAAGTTCAGGCTGCCACCACACTTCCAGTCACATACTGGCTCCAGCCCAGCCCCTACTCAGCTCTGGCTCCTTCCTGCCCCACCTCTTCCTGCTACATCAGCAAGTTCAAGGGGCATGGAAGATCTTCAAATCCTGTTACCATTATAGCTAGAGGAGAATGACCATGCACTTGAAGACCTTTTTAAAAAACAATTCACTATTTCTGCAAGGAAGTACAAGCAGGAGCTATAAGTCTAGCAAGAGTTACTCCAAGATAAACCCAGGAACTATATGAACACAATTTCAAGGCATTCTTCAGACAAATAAAGACAGGTTTAAAAAATTAGGTAAATATTAATAGGCTCAGTCAATATGATAAACATGATAATTCTACCTAAGTTAATTTACTTATTCAGTGCCATACCAATCAAACTAGTAAAGAATTATTTTCTGAAGCTAGAAAAATTAATACAATTCTTCTGGGAGAATAAAAGTTTAAGAATATCAAGGAAATATCAAGAAAAAAATGTGGAGGAAGGAAGCCCAGTGATACCATATTTCAAACTATATTACAAAGCAATAACCATGAAAACAACCTGATTAGGGCTAAGAAATAGTGGTAGATTAGTGGAATAGATTAAGTACATATTATACAGTAGTAAATTACCATAATTCAGCATTTGATAAAAGCAAAGATCCAAGTGTTGAGGTAAGAACTCACTATTTAGCAATTACAGGGAAAACTGGAAAGTAGTTTGGAAGAAACTAGGCATAAAAGAACATCTCACACCATATACCAAGATAAGATAAAAATTAATAAGTGATTTAGACATAAATGGTGATATCATAAGTAAATTAGGGGAGAATGGGAAATGAACCTGTTACATCTATGGATAAAGGAAGAGTTTAAACAAGAAATAGAGAAGATTACAGACAGTAAAATGGATAATTTTGATCATATGAAATTAAAAGATTTTTGCACAAACAAAACTTATGCAGCAAAAATTAGGAAGAGAAAGGGAAACTGGGAAAAAATTTAGAGTAAATTTTTCTGATAAATGTCTGATTTCTCAAATATGTAGGGAGTTGAGCCAAGTTTATAAAAATAAGAGCCATTCCCCAATTGATAAACAGTCGAAGGATATGAACAGGCAGTTTTCAAATGAAGAAATCAAAGCTATCAAGATAGATGAAAAAAATACACTAAATCACTACTGATTAGAGAAATCCAAATTGAAACAACTCTGAGACATTACCTCATTTCTATCAGATTGATTAATGTTACAATAAAGGAAAATGACAAATGCTGGAGGGAATACAGAAAAACTGAGGTACTAGTGAACTATTGGTGGAGTTGTGAATTATTACAACCATTCTGGAGAAAAAAAATGGAACTCTGCATAAAAAGCTTTCAAATTGTATATATCCTCTGACCTAACAATACCACTACTTGGTCTGTATCCCAAAGAGATCAATGGAAAGGGAAAAAATACTTATTTTTACAAAAATATCTGTAGCATATCTTTTTTTTTTTTTTGGTGGCAAAGAATTAGAAATTGAGGAGATGCCCTCAATTGGGAAATGGCTAAACAAGTTGTGATAGATGATTTTGGTGGAATACTATTGTCTTATAAAAACAGGATGACTTCAGAACAATGTAGGAAGATTTATATGAACTGATGCAAAATGGAATGAGCAAAGCCAGGAGAATATTGTACACAGCAACACTAATATTGTATGGATGATCAAGTGTCAAAGACTTAGCTATTCTAATTAAGATAATGATCCAAAACGATACCAGGATCCATAATGAAAAACTGTTGTCCACCTCCAGAGAGAGAACTGATGACTACAGAGTAAAGCATATTTTGTTTTTATTTTGTCTTGGGGTTTGTATGTGTTTTCTTTTGTACTAAAATGGAAATATGTTTGCATGACTTTGCATGTAAAATCAATATGACATTGATTGCCTTCACTAGGAGTGGGAGAAGGGCCATAGGAAGAGAGAGTTTGGTACCCCAAATTTTAAAATCAGTTTAAAAATTTTTGTACATAGTTGGGAAACACATAGTGAAAGAAATACCACCATATTAAAATGGGGGGAGGGAGAAGAACCCAACTCCTAAGAGAGGAGATTTTTTTCTCCTCCTTTGTCACCCGTTGCTTTTGCTCTTAAGATTTACTCAATCGCTAGGAAACACTACACCTAGTAGGCAACAGAAACACATTCTCCAGATAGGTAGACACAAAGAAAAAGTGACAATGCAGGAAATAGCTTTTTTAAGAGAATGATCTGGCAGGACAGAAGAACCAAGGACTCAAGGAAGAATTAGAGCTAATAACGGAGAGCCCAACTAAAGAGAGGGAATGACTAAGAAAGCCTAGCTGAGATACTCTACTAGACGAGAAACTATATTCAAATAAAGCAAGAAAATTCCATGAGGAGAGGAAGGATATCAAGGCCCTGCAGTACTAGAGATTTAAATTGTCGAGGACCTGCTACTCACCTGTGTGTTTTATTATCATTGTACTTTAAGGCTGTGCCCACTCTTCCCACAGCCTTCTGGAGAGAATACACCCTACTTTTATGGAGGGATTATTTTGTATCTTGTTTTTGTTTTGTATCTTGTATATTGTTTTTTAAAACTGTACCACCTTAGTAAATACCCTTTTTTTTAAAAAAGCTAATGGTGTCACTGGCTGATTGTTAATAGGAATTCCATCAAAAGTGATTTGTGAACTATTATTTTGGAGGTCCATACCCACAGGCCTACAAAAGTAGTAGCTGTCTTCCTGAGGATTCAAAATGCCAACTTGGGGAGATTGTTCCCATAAGGGATGAACCATATGATCATGAAATAGATCCGGAGGTAGACTCCATGTTACATGGCTAGTTAGTAACAAAAGTATTCAGTAAATGTATAATGTCAATGATTCCTTTAAGAAATAAATAAAATCCTTCCAGTCTATGAACATATAACCTTCTAAATGATTCCAAATAGAGACGCGTAACAAGCAGATGGAATATAAAAACTGCATTTACTACTATAGATCATTGCAAGCTTATGAAGGACAAAAATGCCTTTGAACTATAACTAACTCTTGCATTATATAAAATGGATAATAAGAGACAGTATTAGAAAAAGAAACTTTTCAATGTTTTGTGGTTCCAAATGGCCTGTTTCTAGTAGAGTTTACAAACTTGTGTGTGCTTTATGTATTTCTGCTTTCACAGAGGATTTGAAACTGCAACATGTTATAACTAAATAAGAAGATATAAATTGTTATTTAATGTTTATGTCCCAAAAGAAAAGTCAGAAGCAAGGCATAATTTCAAAGCATATTTTTAGATTGTTCTAGAAGTATTGTGTATTTTTGTCATAGTGTGGTTGTGTCAAGGTTCTGTGAAATTGTTCTGAGGTTTGTTCAACTTGAAACCTCACATATATGAGACTCACAATTTGTGGATATCTATAACTAATATACATATTTTTTTCAATCCAATGATTGGTTTCCAGTACTGACTGGCACTTGATTGTTATAATATAATATAATAATTTACATTTAATTTGTTAAGGTCTGCAAAGCACTTTATATACCTTGTCTTATTTGATATTCACACATTATAAGAAAGTACTATAATTATTTTTGTTGTTGTTGTTATTATTACTACCCCCATTTTACAGATGAGAAAAGTGAGACTAAGAGTTTGTCTTCCCCGGTGTCACAGTTATCAAGTGGTATCCAGACTTTAAGTCCAGTGCTTCAACTGCTATGTTACACTCTTTCTCATGGACTATAGTCCATATGGAATAAAACATTTATTCAACCATTGCCAGCACATTAGTCTTCATGTAGTCTATGTAAAATAGAAGTTGAATCTTAGAAAGTTTTATATGTTTAAGGGAAGGTTTTGCTTGGTTGATTTTTTTTCTTCCTTCATCTATAGATACTCTGGTTTAAAAATAAAAATGAGTCAGAGCAGAGCCATAACTAGGGCAGGACTACAGAGTCTTTTCCCCATGACACCAAATTTAGAGGGCAGTGACAGCACTTGCACTCATTAGCACTATAAAAATAACTGAGTTTAGTTAGAAACAAAAAAAATTAGTTAAAACAGAATTCTGCCAAATGGCACCTTTCTCCCCCATTGCCTTGTTGACTAACTCTCAGGTTAGGTTCATACAAATATGATTTGAGTTCATGTTCTAGGAAGCTTGCTTCAGTACCAAGACTGTTCATTATAATTATAGGTGACAGTCAAAACTAACAGGGTCATGGAGTCATAGGATTTGGAATCAGAACTTATGAATCATTGAGTCTAACTCCCTTATTTTTCAGATCAGGAAATAGGACTCTCCTCCCATTAAAATTTTATTCCAGTCTAAGGAAGGTTAATTTTTTAAAATGCTAACCATATATTTCTTTAGAAAAATTCTCAGGTCTTTGAAAGATGGTCCTTCCTCAAGAATTTATTTAAACTCAAAAAAGATGTGATCGACTCTTCCATGTCTCATCAAAGAATTATGAAAGCTTTCCTAAGTAAATGATGCAGAAAATAAATGACTCTTCCAAAGAGAGAAGAGCATTTGTCATGTTCTTTACTATACAAAATTTTCAGCTACGATTACTTCTTCATTATCTAGCCTAAATCTAGCTATCACCTCCGCTCAGTATGTCTAAAACTGAATTCATCATCTTCCCTTCTCCTTGGCAGGTAGCATAGTATAGGGGAAAACACTATATTTAAGAGTTGTAGGATTGACTTCAAAACCTGCTTCTGACACTAATTGTGAACTTTAGCAAGTCATTTAACTTGGGCCTTGGTTTCCTCCTCTGTCAATAAGGAGATCAGACTCAGATAACTTGTAAGGTCCCTTTTAGCTCTATATCTATGTAGCCATTTGTATCCTTCCCCACCCCTATAACTGTTTAACCTGATCCTCTCCTTCACTTCCCAATTACTATTTAGAATACCATTCTTCATTCAGTCAGTCTTCTAAGCTGGAAAATTTAAGCCAACTTTGCTTCTGACCTTCATCACCCCCATATATTCAATCAGTTGTAAAGCCCTAATGATTCTATAGTCACAATATCTCTTCCATCTACCCCCTTCTTTCCAGTTCACTTCTTATTATATATGCAATATATTGAGGTTTATTGATTTAACAACCATCTCTGAAAAAAAATATATATCAATGAAAAACTTTTTTGAAAAATGTTTGATATTTATTAGCATTTTCTTTTTTTTTTAAAGCAATTGGGGTTAAGTAACTTGCTCAAGGTTACACGGCTAGTCATTATTTATGTGTGGGTGCTCATTTTCTGAGGCTGGTTTCGATCTCGGGTCATCCCAACTCCGAGGCTGACGCTCTTACTCACTGTGCCACCTAGCCGCCCCATTTATTAGCATTTTCGTTAGCATTTTCTTAAAATTATATAATCAATACAACAATAAATCAACCCCTACTTTGTATATTTTGCCAATTTTTGATATATAAATACTCACGCTTAAAATTTAACACTAGGTTTTCACAAGCCATTGTAAGCTAGCTCCAACACAACTGCTTATATGAAACTCTAAGCCTCTTGAGGTAAAAGACCATATCTTATTTTATATTTGCATATATAGCACTTTGCATAGTACATTATATAAAGAGGTATGTGTTTTAGAAAATGAATGTTGAATTAAATTGACACCCATTATGATCCAGGAACTCTTCTCTATCTTTATTTTGTAAGATCAAAGGCGACTGAAGGATAAAGTCAGGAAGAGCTGAACTCAGAAATAGGAGAGATGAATTCATCAGGGTGTGCTAGTGAAAGAAAGAGAAGGGTTTAGCCATTTCTTTTAATTATTGTGGATAATATAGAACTGATTATGTTCTAGGTTAAGAAGACTTATGGTATTTTTTAAGTGTTCAGAACTGAACTTTTAGATCAGATTATTTAAAGAAGACAATATTTAAAATATACAACATAGTTTTACTTTATACAATAGTAACAAACTTAATTTTTTTTTTCTTTTTGGAGGGCAATTGGGGTTAAGTAACTTGCCCAAGGTCACATGGCTAGGTTTTTGTCTGTGTGTACGTTAAGTGTCTGAGGTCAGATCCGAACTCAGGTCCTTCTGACTCCAGGGCCGGCGCTCTACTCACTGCGCCACCTAGCCGCCCCCAAACATAATATTTTTAAAGAGAATAGTATTTATAGCTAGACCACATCCCAGAGAGTAACCAGTCCAATCCATTGCCAAACCATCAGAAATCCTAGGAACCCTACCTGTTCAGACTAGCAGTTTCTAATATACAAACTACTGGGAATCTCTGCTATAATCAGCACTTTTGGGGCAGGTAAGTGGCACAGTGAATAGAGCACTGGCCCTGGACTCAGGAACACCTGAGTTCAAATCTGGCCTCAGACACTAAACATAAAACTAGTCATGTGAACTTGAGTAAGTCACTTAACCCCAATCGCCCTACCTTCCCCCCTCCAAAAAGCAAAACAACAAGCAAAAAATAATAATAATCAGTACTTTCTAACTGCTCCTGCTCCCAGATAGAGATAAGACCAAAGATACTTCTATATCCCGTCCCTTCCTTCAGTTCAGCGATTCTGTTGACCCTATAGGTGACCCTGGCTAGAAGCAAGGTCAAAGGCCTGCCTCTTTTGGCTAGAAGCATCCTAAACATAATCCTCTGCTTTTTCTAGGAATGTACTCTCACCCTGCAATAAATAACATCACCCACCATCAATCTGTTCCATCAATCTACCTAGCCACCCCATCTAAGAGTGCCTCTGTAACCCCCCTCATTGAACTTCCTTATGTGAGTAAGACAGTGATTGTTCAGATTTCAATTCTTTGACCTTAAATATTGATTCTGATTTTTATACAGGTTTAACACTACTCCCCACCCCATGCACAGATGAACAAAGTGAGGTTCCCAGACTAATCTGCCTAAGGTCATATAGGTAGTAACAATGACAACTAGAATTCATACCCATGGACTCTGGCCTGAAACTCACTGTTCTCTCTACTATATCAGATCATTGCTAACACTATAAAATTTTATATGACCTTAGTCTAATCTAAAAAAGGCACCAAAGCATGTACCATGTGTCTATTTATGTTTCATAGCATCCCTATAAAGGAGAAAAGGATAGGCATGGTTATTCTTTTTTTTATAGCTGTGGAAATTAAGATCTAAAAGTACACATGTTGCTGTAACCTTCTGAAATCATTCCACTAGAAGCAGAACCATGACTAGCAATTTTCAATCTAGGGGCAAATAGCATAAAACACACCTGCAAATTGAGCTTCTAAGACAAATTCAGATTAGGGAAAGTAGGGAGAATTGGAACACAAACCTCTATGAGGAGATGACAGAGACCCCTGAACACTGGCCCCACTAAGCAGGGAAAGGTTGCTGCTGAAGGACAACATTTTTGAATCAATATTCATAAGAGATATCAGTCAATTTTTGTTTGCTGCTTTATCTCTCACTTATTTGACTAATGGGGACATATTTAGCTCAGGAGTTTGGAATGATGACTTCTTTCTCTGTTTTTCAAAACAAGTCATTTAATATTATAATTAATAAAATTTCAGAGAAGGTGCAGTCTTGCATTGGTGGAAGACTGAGAAGTGATAAATGACTTCTCCAGGGTCCTACAACCATCATATATGTCAGAGTGGAACTTAAATTCAGGTTTTTCTGACTTTAGGGCTGTCTCTCTATCCACTAAGCCTATCTCTTTTAGCCACATGTATTTTAACTGTTATCTTCTCTGAGGCTATCTCTGAATAAGCCAATTTTCTTGGTTAAAACTATCTGGCAAATGCAACACCAAAGATAACAGAAATCAGTTCAAACAAAACGGATGCTTTACTTGGGGGGGGGGGCGGGGAACACTGTAAACAAAGATTCACCAAGTCAAGATCAATGTTCTGAGTGGATTTGGGTTTCAGAATACAGGTTTCAGGGTATAAGGTTTTAGTTGGAGGCAACACCAGTCCGAAGACCCCTAAAGGTGTTTCTAATTTTAAAAAAACAGGTCAGCAGATTCAATAATGCATTGTCCTGGGTCCAAGTAATCAAATTCTCTTTACTTTGGATGCCTTATATGTTTCACTGAGGTAGGATGTGAGATCAATAATACATGAGGGATTGGGGATACAAATACAAAGAAGAAACAAATCTTGCTCTCTGAGAACTTGAGGGTAGAGGGCAGCATGTATATATCTACATATATGCAAAATAAATTTAAGGTAGCTAAATACAAGGGAGGGAGGGAAGGAGAGAACTCATTCAATAAATGTTTCATATAGAAGATTATGTTTCAGCTGCATCTGAAAGGAAAAGGGGTATTCTTTGATGTACTGGTAATGAGGGAATGAATTCTAAAAATAAGAGCTGGCCACAGGAGGTGGAAGGTCATGTGGGAGGAATGGAGAAAAGCCATTTTGTTTTGACTGTTGAGTGTGGGAAAGGAAGCAATATATAACATGACTGTAAATATATATTAAATCAGGTTGTGAAAAGCTAAGTCAAACAGAGGAGTTTATATTTTATCTTGGAGGCAGAAAGAAGTCACGTCAGTTTGTTTTGTTTTTTTAAGTAGGGGAGTAAGGTGGTCAAAGTTGTGCTTAAGAAAAATCACTGATAGCTGTGTGAATAATGGAATGGGCTAAGTGACATGCCCAGGGTCATATAGCTATTAAATGTCTGAGGCTGAATTCAAATTTAGGAAGATAAGTCTTCCTGACTGGAGGCCTAGCACTCTATCGACACTTCACCACCTAGCTACTCAAGTTATAGTGACCTACAGTCACAAAATAATAGAATTACAAAGTCTTAAAGTTGAAAGAGAACTCAGTGGACATATAAGTTAAATCCTACGTGGGAGTAATCCTCACTATAACAAACTGACAAGAGGTCATCCAGTCTCTTATTAAAGACCTCCAAGGTAGAGGAACCTACTTGAGAAGTACTCAAGGCATACCATTTCACTTTTGGACAGCTCTAATTCTCACCAAACAACTAGATTGTGCAGGGCAGCCAGGTGGTACAATGGGTGAACATTGAGCCTGGAGTCAGAAGGACATGAGTTCAAATCTGGCCATAGACATTTAGTATCTATGTGACCCTGGGCAAGTCACTTAACACTGCATGCCTCAGTTTCCTCATCTATAAAATGAGTTGGAAAAGGAAATGGCAAATCACTCCAGTATTTTCACCAAGAAAACCCCAGACAGTATCATAAAGAGTCAGAACAGAGTTGTCTGAACAACAAGAATTCTAACCCATTCTGTTCTGAGTTCATTCCTTTCACAGAGCTATATCTTTTTTTTTTTTTTTTTTTGCCTTTCTTTGCCCTGTCTTCTCTTCACAAATTAAAAAGAAGATGGGAAAAGACAAGAAATGGGGTCAACAATGGTAATCAACCAAGCAAATAACAAGCTTAATCACTTACTATGGAAATACATGGATTTCTACATTCTATATATAATAATGCTATTGATTAACAATTATATTGGATGGTTTCTGAAATATAACCATTTAATATTTAGGATAAAAAACTGAGCTATCACAAGCAAAAAAAGATGGATAACACTGAAATAAAACAATGAAAAACACCTTTTTAAAACAACTTTGTCATTATATAAATTGGTTTCTTTCTTACTAAATATCAGGATTGAGTATACGGTGGTTAAACCTCTAGGGTTCCTAAGTTTCAAGGCCTAAAATAACGCTCAGAATTTCAGACAAATGTGGTATATTTCTGAGAACCTTCTTATATGAGTAGGCTATAGTCCAAAATTTCCCTTGAAAGAGTGAGGGGCTATTAAGCTGGGTTATTCAAGTACTCCCCACATAAATCATATATAAAAGTAGGGGCTTGGAAGGAACACTTATAAGTCCCTTCCAGCTCTTAATGATTTTAGGAGATGTTGGCAAATTTTTTTTCCTGGCATTTCTGACAGCTTCCCAGTATCAAAGTGAAGTCTGCATGCTCTATATTAGTTTTTAAAATGTAGCCAAAAGTCTATTGAAAGGAGAATATAAAGTTACTTTCACAAGTTCCCAAAGCTTAATCCATAGCATTAAGAAAGGTGTGGCACACTGCTATTATTCTGTAAGGTTGGCTACTAGTAGGGAAATTTTTAATTGACTTTCAAGGGTACAGTGTCCACATACCCTAAAGACATTTGTTACTGCATCTTAAGTTTACTTCTCAAAAGTTACTATCATAGAATATTGATGTGCTTTAAGAAATGATGTATGTAATGAATATAGTGAATCATAGAAAGATCTACATGAACTGATATAGAGTGATGTAAAGAGCCAAGAAAATGATACACAATGACTATAACAATGCAAATGGAAAGAACACACACACACACACACACACACACACACACACACACACATCAAAAGTGAATGGTATAAATTAAAAGCCTGACTCTAAAGAAGATACATGAGAAGACAACCTGACTCTATCCCTTTGCAGAGGTGGTGAATCCACAAGTGTTACACATTGCACTTATATTCAGACAATTTTGATGTATTATGATGATTTATCCTTTTTTTAATCTTTAAAATTACTCTTTATTATGAAATAGCTCTCTGGGAGGAGATGGAAAAGGGATACTGTGGGAAACCATGACGATAAAAAAAAAAGACATCAACAATTTTCTTTTAAAAATTACTACCAAACATAGCAAAATACAAGATTTTACAAAAACAATGGGAAATGTTTTCTATTAGCAGATTATCACACTGATGGATTTAAAAATTAGTCATAACCATTTAATATTTAGAATAAAAATTGAGCTATCACAAGCAAAAATCATTATGAATAACACTGTAGTAGAACAAAATAAAATTCGGTATTAAAAACAAAATTTCCGGGGCCGGCTAGGTGGCGCAGTGAATAGAGCGCCGGCCCTGGAATCAGAAGGACCTGAGTTCGGAGCCGGCCTCCGACCCTTAATCCACACAAACAAAAACCTAGCCGTGTGACCTTGGGCAAGTTACTTAACCCCAATTGCCCTAAAGGGGCGGCTAGGTGGCGCAGTGAGTAAGAGTGCCGGCCTCGGAGCTGGGATGACCCGAGATCAGATCCGGCCTCAGAAAATGAGCACCCACGCATAAATCAAATGACTAGCCGTGTAACCTTGAGCAAGTTACGTAACCCCAATTGCTTTAAAAAAATTTTTTTTTTTAAATAATAAAAAAATAAAAAAAAAAAAAACAAAATTTCCATCTGACATAAGAACTCACTGTTTGACAAAAACTGCTGGGAAAACTGGAAAATATTATGGCAGAAACTGGACATAGACCAACATCTGACAATGTATAGCAGAATAAAGTTCAAATGGGGTACATGATCTAGATATAAAGGCTGCTACCATAAACAAATTAGGGAAGCAATGAGTAGTTTTATCTGTCAGATTTACAGAGAATGTAGGAATTTATGCCAAACAGGAGATAGAGAGCATTATGAAATACAAAATGGATAAGTTGGATTACATTAAATTGAAAAGTTTTGCACAAACAAAGCCAATGTAACCAAGATTAGGAGGGAAGAAGAAAAGTGGGAAATAATTTTTATGACCAGTTTTTCTGATAAAGGTTTCATTTCTAAAATATGTAGAGAAATGAGTCAAATTTACAAGAATACAAGTCATTCCCCAATTGATAAATGGTCAAAGGATATGAACAGGGAAGTTTCAGAGGAAGAAATTAAAGCTATCTATAGTCATATGAAAAAAAGCTCCAGATCACTATTGATTAGAGAGATATAAATCAAAACAACTCTGAGGTACCACATCACACATATCAGATTGGCTAACATGGCAGAACAGGAAAACGATAAAATGTTGGAGAGGATGTGGGTATTTTGGAACACTAATTCAATGTTGGTGGAACTGTGAGCTGATCCAACTGTTCTGCAAAGCAATCTAGGACTGTGCCCAAAGGGCTATAAAAATGTACATACCCTTTGACCCAGCAATGCCACTTCTAAAGCTGTATCCCAAAGGGATCATAAAAGGTCCTGTATGTACAAAAATATTTATAACAGCTCTTTTTGTGGTTGCAAAGAATTGGAAATCAAGGGGATGCCAAACAAGTTGTGGTATATGAATGTAATGGAATACTATTGTACTGTAAGAAATTATGAACAGGATACTTCAGAGAAACCTGGAAAGACTTATATGAACTGATGCTGAGTGAGGGAAGCAGGACCAGGAGAACATTGCACACAGTAACAGCCACAGTGTACAAAGACTGATTTTGATAGACTTAGCCCTTCTCAGCAATGCAAGGATCTAAAATAATTTCAAAAGACACATGATGGAAAATGCCATCATGTCCAGAGAAAGAATTATAGAGTCAGAATGCAAAACAAAGGAGACTCTTTTACTTTTTTATTTGTTTGTTTTATTTTTTTTTCTTTCTCATGGTTTTTCCCACTCATTTTAATGCTTCTATGCAACATGACTAATGTGAAAAATGTGTTTAATGGGAATATATAGAGAGAGCCCATATCAGATTGCAAGCCATCTTGGGGAGAGAAGGGTGAAGGGAGGGGGAGAAAATTTAAAAGTTATGGAAATGAATGTTGAAAACTAAAAATAAATAATTTTTAAAACAACTTTTTTCCTTACCTAAAGAAATTAGGTTAGGGTGGCTAGGTGGCGCAGTGAGTAGAGCATCGGCCCTGGAGTCAGAAGGACCTGAGTTCGGATCCGGCCTCAGACACTTAACCCACACACAAACAAAAACCTAGCCGTGTGACCTTGGACAAGTTACTTAACCCCAATTGCCCTCCAAAAAAAAATTAGGTTTTTTTTTATTCTTAAGTATGAGGATTGAGTACACTGATGTCAGATCTTCACAGAATAAGGTTTCTGAGTTCCAAAGCCTTAAAAATTCTTCAAAAATTTAGATAAATATATTATAGCCCTCCCGACCTTCCAGCCCTTAATCACAGACTTCAATTCTTAAAAGATGTCATCAGTCAGACCCTATTGTTAATTTGAGTCTACAAAGTTCCCTTGTAAAGGGAGTATCCCCTCAGAAAACAATATACTGGATGTATACTAGAGAAATACTAGAAATATACTAGAGAGCTCCCAGGATGAGGATTTTTATAAACTTCTAGGCTAAATCTTACTACAAAGTTCCTACTCAAGGGAATTCCTTGCTTTTTTTTTTTTAACATTTGATAGTATTTTATTTTCTCCTAATTACTTGTGAAAAAAAAATTTAGCATTCATTTTTTCTTTTTTTTCAACAAATGCTTTATTAACTTCTGTTTTACATCATTCATTTCCGCCAGATTTTGAGTTACAATCATTTACCCCCCCTGTTTTCCCCTACCCTACCCAGAATAGCAGTCCCACAAGATATCGCTTCCTCCAATCTGCTCTCTCCCATACCTTCTCCCATACCCCCTTCGACTTTTCCATTAGACGAAGGTGAATCTTTGTGTCCCAATGCCTGCACATCTTATCTCCCAATTATAAGCAAAAGAGTATTAATAATAGTATTTATATATATTTGAAACATTTAATGTTAAGACCTCGAATTTCAGATCCATTTCCTTCCTCCCTTGTCACCCATTCCCTCTTGGGAGATAAGTAATTCAGTATATGTTGTACATGTCTAGCTATGCAAAACATTCTCATAGTAGATATATTGTACAAGGCTGCTTATAATTCCCTCCCACTCATCCCACCCCCCACCTGGTCCATTCCCTACATGATCCTGTCCCTCTTCTATAGTGGGTACTTCCAACCTCCCCTCCCCCCAAGGATGCCCTCCCATCCATCATCCCTCCTCTCATCCCCCTTCCCCCTATTCTTTAGCATTCATTTTTATAAGATTTTGAGTTCCAAATTTTTCTCCCTCTCTCCCTCCCCTATGCTCCTCTGAAAATTATAGCCAGTTTGATATCATTTATGCATGTGCTATCATGTACAAATATTTCTGTATTAGTCACATTAGAAACAGATCAAAAAAGAAAGAATAAAGTAAGTAAAAAATGTGCTTTGATCTGCATTCCAAGTCCATCAGTTCTTTATCTAGATATGAATAGCATTTTCCTCCACTAGTCTTTTGTACTTGTCTTGGATCATTGTGTTGCTGAGAAGAACTGAATCATTCATAGTTGATCATCACACATTGTTGATGTTTTCCTGTCTGTGTTCATTTCACTTTGCATCAGTTTACACAAGTCTTTCCAGGTTTTTCTGAAATCAGAAATGAACACATCATTTCTTATTGCACAATAGTATTTCCTCACAATCATATACCACAATTTGCCTCAGCCATTTCCCAACTGATGGGCTTCCCCTCGATTTCCAATATTTTTGCCATCACAAAAAGGGCTCTGTATTACTCTGGTATTACAGTTTGGTTGCCTTTTGGGCATAGCTCCATATTGCTCCACAGAATGGCTGGATCAGTTCACAATTCTACCAACAGTGTCCCAATTTTCCCATATCCCAATATTTCTCATTTTTCTTTTATTTATCATATTAGTCAGTCTAATAGGTGTAAGGTAGTACCTCAGAGTTCTTTTAATTTGCATTTGCCTAATCAAAAGTGATTTAGAGCACTTCTTCATATGACTATAGATAGTTTTGATTTCCTCATCTGAAAACTGCCTCTTCATATCCTTGGACCATTAATCAACTGGAGAATGGCTTCTATTATTATAAATTTGACTCTATTATCTAAATATCTGAGAAATGAGGCCTTTATCAGAGACATTTACTACAAAGATTGTTTCCCTCTAATC